>JAQIUQ010001914.1:120000-452500 GCA_030378365.1 Hybognathus amarus | reverse complement strand
TTACCATCTACGTGATACGCATGTACCAGCATTTTGTTTGGACCAACAACAGGAACCGTGTGTGGAATCATTTATCGCTCAGATGTTGATGGACGTCTCAACAGGGTCTCAGATTGAGATATTGAACAAATAAGACAATTGCTGGCATACTGTAAGATTATAGAACTATAAAATGAACGCATGTCCCAGATCATTTAGTCTTTTGGATTTGAAGAGAAATATTTGAGATCAATTAAGTCAAAGATCTCAATGCAAACCCTTTATTTTTCCATTTACAAATATTTCTCAACAATCTATCTATCTATCTATCTATCTATCTATCTATCTATCTATCTATCTATCTATCTATCTATCTATCTATCTATCTATCTATCTATCTATCTATCTATCTATCTATCTATTATATCTATCTATCTATCTATCTATCTATCTATCTATCTATCTATCTATCTATCTATCTATCTATCTATCTATCTATCTGTGTATCTGCGTATCTGTGTATCTGTGTATCTGTCTATGCATCCATCCATCCATCCATCCATCTAATGGTCTGTCTGTCTATTTATCTATCATCCATTTGTCCAACCAGTCATCCATCCATCGGTCCGTCTATGTCAATTTATCTATCATCCATCCATCAATCCATCCATCCGAGCATCCATCCATCCATACGTGCATCCGTCCATCCATCCATCCATCCATCCATCCATCCATCCATCCCTCCATCCGTGCTCCATCCATCCGTCTCCATCCATCCATCCGTTTACCATCCATCAATCTATCCATGCATCCATTCGTGCATCCATCCATCTATCCATCCATCCTCCATCCACCCATCCTTCATCCATCCATCCATCCTCCATCCATCCATCAATCTATCCATGCATCCATCCGTGCATCCATCCATTCATGCATCCATCCATACATCATCCATCCATCCATACGTGCATCCATCAATCCATCCATCCGAGCATCCATCCATCCGTGCATCCATCCGTGCATCCATCCGTGCATCCATCCATCCTCCATCCATCCATCAGTGCTCCATCCATCCATCCGTGCAGTCCATCCATCCATCCTCCATCCATCCATCCGTTCTCCATCTATCAATCTATCCATGCATCCATCCGTGCATCCATCCATTCATGAATCCATCCATACAACATCCATCCATCAATACGTGCATCCATACGTGCATCCATACGTGCATCCATAACGTGAATCCATCCATCCATCCATCCTCCATCCATCCATCCATCCATCCATCCATCCATCCATCCATCCGTGCTCCATCATCCGTCCTCCATCCATCCGTCCTCCATCCATCCGTCCTCCTCCATTCATCCGTTCTCCATCCATCAATCTATCCACTGCATCATCCGTGCATCCATCCGTGCATCCATCCGTGCATCCATCCATCCATCCATTCGTGCTTCATCCATCCGTTCTCCATCCATCCCTCCATCCATTGCAATTGGTTTAAATAGAGAACAAATTGAGGAGTTTCCCATTAGCCAATATATTAAAATGTTCAATCAAAAGTCTGAGATCTTAATCTGAAGACTTTGGTATCCTGACAAATCTGAGCACATTTTCTATAGGAGGTGCATATCGATTTAGTGAGGTGTTTTTCTAAACAAACAAAAAAAAGCTTTAAAAATACAGCTATTAGAGAAGCAAACAGGAGTTTATGCATCTAAGGGAGCGTTGCGCGTGTAAATGAGATGCATTTGTCGTGGCTCATTTCAGCGGGGACCGACGCAGTCACATCAGACAGGTACACTGAGCTAATGCAGAGCTGTTAAAGCACGCCGCTAATTTTAGCTAGCTGTCAAGTAATAATTGGGGAGGAGGTGTTTATGTTAGTGTGCATATTCACACTGGCACAGCAATGTATTTTGTGGAACTTATTTTACAGTTGAGAGAGGAAATAACTGCCTGCTTCCCACAGGAGGCGTTTAGTCGCTGATCCAGGTCTTCTGTGTTTATGTGACTGAGTGGATGCAAACGTAAAACGGTGGCAAAGTTCAAGTAAATGGTTTGCATTATTCGCTGAGAATACATTTAACGAACAGTAATTAGAGGGCAAACGGGACGTCGTTATCTGGCAGTTTTACTGCGTAACTGCTTGTTGACTTGCATTGAATGCGCACTTCAGTGAATTATGTATGTCCCATTTTCTACCTTTCAGGTCGTAGTAAATGCGCTCTCTGTAAGAGAGGAAATCCATTTCATTTGTGCACCTTTATGACTGTTCAGAAACTCTCTCTCTTGTGCTTTCTCTCTCACCCAGGATACAAACTGAACACCTACTAAGCGCCAAATTGAGAGTTAAAATAGCCTTTGGTGAGTAACTTTATTAGCAGCTGCAACATAATATATGGCTTAAATTGAACTGTAAAAATTACTGCTTATATACACACTACTGTATCATACAAAAGTTTGGGGTCTGTAAGATTTATTAATGTTTTTTAAAAAGGTCTCTTCTGTTCACCAATGCTACATTTATTTGATCATAAATACAGAAATATTGTGAAATATTAATACAATTTCAAATAACCATTTTCTATTTTAATGTATTCCTCTGATGCAAATTATCATTAATCAAGTCTTCAGTGTCACATGATGCTTTATGAAACATTTTTTATCATTATCAATGTTAAAAACAAATTTTTTTTGTGCAAACAATGATTTCACAATTCTTTGATTAATAGAAAGTTAAAAAAGCACAGTCTCTATTTGAAATAGAAATCTTTTTAAATATTTCATTGACAATTTTGATCACTTTAATGCTAATTTTAAAAATTAATAATAATCGTATTGACCCCAAACTTTTGACAGTATTTCTGTAATATAATATTACAAATTCACAACTAATTTATGAAAATATAAATGATAAAATAAAGCAGTCACAAGTTACATGGTGTCTGGTCACCCAAAGTTAACCCAAAGTCTGATCTAGTATTAAAGTCATGCAATGTTTTTTTTTCTACACTGATTCTGCCTCAAACTTGTGACTTGTTGAAAAGAGATGTGATTTTACTTTTCCAAGCAAACAAACGTACAATTTTGGCCTTGTGTATGGTACGCTGATCCCATCACCCAATAGAGTTACTGAAGGAGGAACATAAGCAATAACAGACTCACAGAAACCACCCAGAACAAAACAATCTCCAGATATATATCCACAACACAACACACGGAGAAAGCACTAAAAACAGTATCATTTACAACATTATGTACAAATAACCCTTTTCATATTCTGCTGAAAGACTCTCCAGCTTTGATTTGAGGAGTTAAACACACAAGCCCATAATGGAGGGATTGTTCCAGTACATCAGTGGTGGTTTGGTAATTGTCGGCGCTTCACACTAAGGGACATCACTCCACCATCAGACTCTGACAGAAACCCTCGCTAATTGTGACAGTTCAACGCTTAGATCACTTTGTGCGCCGTTAATTCAATACCCCATGCATCATTTTCTCCATTAGAATATGCAAATGAAGCCAACTCTGAACATCCCCTTCTTTTTTCTTCTCCAGCTCTCTCCTCTCCTCACCCACACACACCTCTCTCTCACTCTTTTATGGTACAGATGAGAGTTGTTGAATAATGTGTCAAATGGGACAGAGGAGTTTAGAATAAGAGAATTTGTGTGTGTGTTTATGATATAAGCACACACACACACACACACATACACTACCGGTCAAAAGTTTAAGATCGGTAAGATTTTGTATGTTTTTAAAAGAAGTCTCTTCTGCTCACCAAGGCTGCAATTTTTTTTTATAAAAAATACACAAAAAAACAGTAATATTGTGAAATATTATGACAGTTTAAAATGACTTTTTTATGTTAATATATATTAAAATGTAATTTATTCCTCTGAAAAAAAGCTGAATTTTCAGCAACATTACTCTAGTCTTCAGTGTCACATGATCCTTCACAAATCACTCTAATATGATGATTTTATGCTCCAAAAACAAGTATGATTATTATCCATGTTGAAAACAGTTTTTTACATTTTTATTTCAGGATTCTTTGATGAATAGAAAGTTCAAAAGAACAGCTTTTATCTGAAATGGAAAGCTTTTGTTACATTAAACACTACCCTTTAAAAAGTTTGGGGTCAGTAAGAATTTGTATTTTATTTTTGGGGGAAATAAATAAGAAATCAATACTTCTATTCATCAAGGATGAGTTACATTGATCAATTGATCATTTATATGTATATATATTATATATGTATATATATATATATATATATATATATATATATATAAATGTCCTTTTCCTTTAAGTATTTGTGGCCTATTTTTGAGTCATTCTGGCCCAATTTAACCTCTGTGTATAAAAAGTTGTTTCAAAGGTAAAGCAAATTATAACATTTTGATGAAAAATGATGAAGACCTTTGGAATTATTTATTTATATGCACCAGCTGTACACAATGAGACCAGTAATGTGAATTAATAAAGTAAATAGGTCATTTTTGATTTCATGCTGACTTTAAAGCTGCTTTATTTATTTTCTGTGCCACCGGCTCTAACACTGCTAACAGGACCGTATTGATAACATAACCTACTCATCATAAAATTATAAACAGCTACAGTGATCATGAGATCAGAGCCATTAAAAACGACTAAACGAGCCAATCAGAAATCAAACTGGTTTGAGGAGCAAGTTCATAGTGGCAATCAATGGAACTGCAAGAATAATCATTGATTTAAAATGCATTTCAAACACTTTATCTGCCATTCTTCAGATAAACAGGTACAGTGGTCCCACCCTAAACTCACACCACTAGTTGAAGCCAAAGTGGACAAAAACAAAAAAACTAAATTAAAAGCGGCATGTCAAAGTATAAATGATTTCCTCTTATGATGCAAATCCAAAGTAAAAAAAAAAAAAAAAAAAAAATGTCCTTACCCCATGTGAAGGATATGTGAGCCAGCCCCAGTCTCCTGATATTTTGGTTGTGTCCAGGAGATTCACTGTAAATTGAAAATAAAACATGTTACAAAGACATTCAAAATATAAACGTTTATATATATATATATATATATATATATATATATATATATACACACACACACACACACACACACTCTCTAAAAATGCTGGGTTGTTTTAACCCAATTTTGGGTAAAATATGGACAAACCCAACCATTGATTTACATTTTTAAATTACATTTTTAACCCAATGGCTGGGTTTGTCCATATTTTACCCAAAACTGGGTTAAAACAACCCATCATTTTTTAGAGTGCAAACATTCTTTTAAGTGAATATTAATATAAGAGGTAAGAAAAGTCAAATAAATTCAAGATTGTCTGAAAACAAGAGTCTGTTTACAGGTAATAAAGTTTCTCACAAGTAAGTTTAACTTTAGAAACAAAATATTTGTACTTTTAGTAGTGTTGTCAAATCGATTGATTAATCACATCTAACATAACATTTGGTAAATATATATTTATACAGTCAAACCAAAATATATTCAGACACCTTCAACATTTCTTACATTATCAGTTTATTAGCTATACCATTTTTTAGAAAATGGTAATAAAATATGACAAGAACTCAGAGTTACCAAATCAATTGATATTTCACTGGTTTTGTCTGTTTAACCGTTACATTTAAATACACCTTTTAGATAATACTAGTTTAAGTCAAATGATACCAAGCAATGCTTCATTTTGTTCAGTCTGTGTGTAAAAAGGTCGCATTAGCAATTAAAGAAAAAAAAAAACACTTCAGCAAAACATGGTCAGGTCAAAGTGTCTGAATAATGTTTGGTCCCAAATTTTAATACGTTACTAGTGCACTCTATAAAGATTATTTTCGGGATAATATGTCACAGTTAACAAATTTTTTTGTTATGCTAACTTACATAAATGAACTAGTGTCCTGCACACTAGTAAAAAAAATATAAAAAATGTATCTGATTAATTTTTGGTTTGACTGTGTGTGTATATATACATATATATATATATATATATATATATATATATATATATATATATATATATATATATATATATATACACATATATATACGCAAACTTTATGTTAGATTTGACAGCACTAATTTGTAGATATTTTTACAGAAAAACAACATTTATTTATAGAGCACATTCAAACAATATACAAGTGTATCCTGTACAGTGCTGTACAGTGTAAAGCAGGTCTACAATACAATAAAACAACAATTACAGGTTTCCTAAAATATGATTTAAAAGAACTTTTAAAAATGTCCAATGAAGACAAATGAAGAAAAATGTCAAAAACAAGACAAAAGTATCGATTAAGACAATCATTTCTAGTCGTGTAGTTTATGCCGAGGCTCAAATGTAGCATGATGAAGCATGTAGAGCCGTAGCATTGACATGTGCAGCGGGCCGTCCCGAAAGCGTTATTGATGACCAGACACCTAGCCTGTTTTCGGTATGAATCAAGGTCACCATGGAACAAGTTATTTTCTCTCTTGTGACTGTATCCGAGAGCCAAATCATGCTGGATTTCTTTTGCAGATAAACACGGTAAACTGTATCTTCCTGCTCCCATCCATCTGGGAAACATGAGGAGGTGGCGCGTGCTGGCCCTGAGCTGCCGGCGGGACACTTGACGTGGGAAGCTGTGACAGATGTGCACATCTGTGTGGAGAAGAGACGTGCACCTGACCCAGTTTTACCCCCCATAAGCCCAGAGACCCTGAATCCTGCTTTACATTCACTGCAGCCGACTAGTTGGAAATGGGTAAACAAGGAGTCACCTTCAATTTGAAAAAATGCCAGCTGCCGCATGGACGTGTGTCGGGTCTCGCGCTGAACAGACAACACAAACCGGCTTCAGCGTCCCATAGGTGCCACAAAACAACAAATTAAGCTTGCCATTGCCTTTACATTTGACTTGTTACGTCTATACGCGGCTGCAATGGTGTTTTTAACAATGTTGTGGAGGTCACATCTGGGCTTATTCTTTACACAACTAAAAACGTTAAACTTTTTATACGTTTTGACCGTTTGTTCAAACTACAACGGCAAACTTTTAAAAACGGGTTTTAAAGTGAAAGTTTTTGAAAACGGTCTCTGTGTAAACAACAAAAACGCAAATCTCTGAAGACGATGACGTCATGTTCATGCGTATTACGTGTTCATTCAGGCTATGTTTAGACAGAAACGATTTTGAAGAGAAAATGAAAAAGTGGCGTTTGTGTTTTCACTTTTATTCTGCGTTTAGACGAGCATTTTGGGTGGGAAATCCGCATATGGTGACGCAAAAGTGTGTGAAATTCAATGTAGTATGCCCTCTAGGCGGCTAGGTGGCGATGTGAAGCACTGCCACACAACAACACCAAGTTTGCGCAAAAAACTTTTGCGTTTTTACCCTTTACATGGGAACGCGACGTTGGAGCGTTTTAAGATTTCCACTTGGAGGGTGGTTTCACTTTTTCGCGTTTTAAGCCCCAAAACGCCGTCGCCGTGTAAACGAAAGGCACATCCGATAAAATATTTTTACGTTTTCACCCAGCATAATAACAGCATTTTTTTTTCAACATTGTATTTATTGATTTTAGAAACATTTACATTAAAACAAACACAGAAAAAAAAAAATAATAGTAAAAAAAAACAAAAAAAAAAAAAAACAACAACATTATACTATACAAATATCAAGACTATGGTACATTAATAATATAACATGGTAAATATTATTCCTGGTTACACTGAAAATAAACTATTTGGTTCAGCTTCCTTTAAAAATTCTATAAAGGGGTTCCATACTTTGAAAAACTTTCCAGATTTTCCTTTAACAATGTATGTGAGTTTCTCCAAAGCCAAAGAACCTGATAATTCCTGTAACCATTGTTTAAAATTAGGGATTTCTGTAATAAACAGAAGGTTAACATAATAATAACAGCATTTTTAGTCGTTTTTGCGGAATGGGGGTCGTTTTGACGATGTCTGTACGCAGAAAACTCAAAGAAAAAAATGTATCTGTTTTAAGCATACTGTGTTGTGTAATTGTACCCAAAAAAAGTAATTCATTTCTAGCAACTAATTACATATTCAACAGTATAACTAGATTACTGTACTCATTACTCGCTATAAAAAAGTATTGCATTGCTTGTTATTAATAATTGTACTTTCTAATTCCTATATAAACACTGACTAGTTGAACAATACAGAGAGAGACATGAAACTGCTGTTTTTTAATTCTTTAACTTTTATTCTTGAACTGAACAAAGTATTTTAAGGGAGAAGGTAACATTAAAAACACACATTTGAACAGTAGACATTACATGTTTATATTTAAATTCACTATTGTTTTAAATAGAACTGCTCTTAGTCTATACAGCATTTAATGCTATTACATCAAAAGTTACTGTAATTAAATTACAGAGTATCTCTTAACTTTTTTAAGGGAAAAGCTAAATTACGTAGCAATGCATTAAACCCAACAATGCATGGGTTATCACTGTGGTCAGGACCAGGGTTAAGAGAACTTCGCTTTTCATGTTAAATGTTAAAGTGCCCCTGTTATATAGATATCACCTTTCATGTAGTATGTAATGTAGCTGTTGGTGAACGTCAAATGTCAGCAAAGTTTCAGAGATCAAAGTGCAGATAAATACAGTTATTGTCTTACATACAGGCCTGATGTAGAACAGCTCTACTGCCATCAAATCTATCCAGACAACCGTCAAGAGACATTTACACAGACCAATGGGTTGTTTGACTACTGCAGTGTCTGTCATTATATGTGTATCTTGCCATCTGAAACGCACATAACAGATTGATCTTTATTTGAGTGAAAAAGTTAACTCGAAACACTTTAGAACACAATTAAAAGCACAAAGACTTTAGACAAATCACTCTAATATGATGATTTTATGCTCCAAAAACATGTATGATTATTATCCATGTTGAAAACAGTTTTTTACATTTTTATTTCAGGATTCTTTGATGAATAGAAAGTTCAAAGCATTTATTTAATTAGAATCTTTTCTAACATTATAAATGTTTTTACTGTAACTTTTGATCAATGTAACTCATCCTTGATGAATAGAAGTATTGATTTCTTATTTATTTCCCCCAAAAATAAAATACAAATTCTTACTGACCCCAAACTTTTTAAAATGTAGTGTTTAATGCAACAAAAGCTTTCCATTTCAGATAAAAGCTGTTCTTTTGAACTTTCTATTCCTGAAATAAAAATGTAAAAAACTGTTTTAAATGTTTTGGGCATTTATTTAGTTGAATTGTTTATATACCGCACTAACTAAAGACCCCTGTACATCAGATGAGCTCTTCTTCTTGTATTTTACATGTAAAAGCATACAGTACTCCAGGGAACCTCTCTCATTCTGTTCATTACCAGGTTGTCTGTGCAAATTTTTTTTGCCTTTCTTTTAAATGTCATCACTTTGGTTAATTTTCTAGTTAGAGAACTGTCTCGGTTCTCTCTGATCTGTCTCGCTCGCAGGGAGCACGTGTTGTAATCAGCAGTATTAGTGCACTCAGTGATTGGACTTCTAATTTAGAAAGGCTGTTCCTGATGAGAGCACTGGGTCAGAAAGTAGGAACAGATGGCCTCTATCTCTCTCTCTCTTTCACGGTTTCTCTCGCTCTTTGGCTCCTTCCTACAAACCGGTGTTGAGGAGTAACTAACTAAAAGAAGAGGCAGCGCTGCTACTAACTTAACATTTATCTGTAGTGTGACAGTAGAACAGCTGCTTTTAAAACAGAGATGCCAAGAACACACTAGTGTTAGCGCTAGCATCTGTGCGTCAACATGTTTCATACACAAGAAGAGCACTGGCAGTGACACTGTGCAAGTTAAATGCATTCAGAGGGCATTTTCACAGACTTAAACTAAGGATGCCAAGCTTCAGTGTGTGTGTGTGTAAAATCCATTATAACAAAAACATTCTCACCTCCACATGAACAGTGCACTATATTGGAAACTGCCATAAATCACTTTCCAAATACACCTGACATGGGGACCTATCTTGCACACGGTGGAAATGACTTGTACACTGACGCATGTATAATTCCTATTTTGCACCCACGCAAAGCGGGCTTTTCCTCCACAGACGCATGTCGGTGAACTAGGAAATGAACTTGCGCTCCCTGGGCGGATCGGCGCAAAAAGGAGGCGTGTTTGGCGTAAACATTCCCTAGTGCTATTTTGCAAAACAATTCTGCCAACTGGTCTAAAGTCAGTGGCGCGTTGTTCATAATGCTATTTTAAGCGGACATGCTTGGCCATAATGTAGCGGGCACCAGGTGCTGAACCTTAAGGCTTTGTCCGCTTGTCCGGGACAAGTGGATTTTTAACAAAATAAAATGGCATGTTACTTCACGTTATGTGCCACTCGTTACGTCTATTTTACAGATTTAATTTTACCAATTTGAAACTAACACATTTTCGCGCTGCCTGTGAATGTCCTGAATGTGACTCACAGAAGAACGCGCGCCAGTATAATGCGCATGCACGACCGTGCGCCAGAAGTTTCTTTCGCGCTTGAACGAACATCAACACACACAATTAAGCCAAAATGTCATTTGTCGAGTATCTTCATAACATAAGAGCAGTCTTATGATGGACATAAATAGTTGTGACTCGTGAGAGAATGAGGCGCGTGTGAGATCCGCGTCTCTGTCCACAGCTGCTGCTCTTAAAGGGCCAGCTACCAATAAAGCGTTCTGTCAGTAAAGTTAATGAAAGAACAAAGGGAACAGAGAAAATTACTCACTGCTCTTGACTAAAGAACTTGTGTAGCTTTAATAAGGAGTAGTCTATATATAATTTATAATTTATGCAGCGCAGACTGTTTGATAACTTTATTCAATTTCTGTATATGTCCTACCTGTTAGACAGTTCATTTTTATCCAGACATCAATGGCTTATTGATCATTATAGGTGTTATCAATTATTTAGTTGTTATTGCTAATTTCAGAATTATCACCAATCTGTGTGTGCATTTGGTTTAGAACCAAACAAGTTGACTCATGAAACCATTTGTTTATTATATCGCAATCGCATCATAACCGCAATATTGACCTCAATAATGGCAATATGACATTTTCCCCAAATCGTGCAGCCCTAGATAAAATTATAAATATTTACCCGGACAAGTGACTTTTGTGCATGGACAAGTGAAACATAAATTTACTTGTCCAAAGGACAAGTGCCTCAAAAGTTAATGTCAAGCCCTGGCGGGTACATAACGCGAGCAAGGAAGGTGTTCGAATGAAGATGTAAAAAAATAGCTTTTTTTTATCTCCCACGCTTGTTTAACCGACGCTGATTTAGGTGTGTTTCTCCCATCCCCATACAACGTCACTTCTCTGTCTTTCACTGCCCTGACAAGAACATCGGTCTCCTCAGCTGTGAACGCTCCTGGCGCGCGCCTGGTAAACTCGCCATAATAATAACAATCCGCCATGCAACATGCGCACCTGCTCTTAAATGGTATTGGATGACACTCCGATTGGTTTATTTCACGTTACGCCCAAACCAGCGTCGGGCACAAGAGTCATTTATCCTGCCGGTAAAATAGCAACAGCGCCCAAGACCCGCCCACAAAGTGACTCGCGCTTCGCGCTTGATACTTGCGTTTCAGATCTTTAAAATAGGGCCCATAGTCGTAATTAATGAACACACCAAAGCCGTTACAATAATAGAAATTAGTTGCTTTTTTGATGATTACATGGACACCTGCTATGCTTCAAAACTATTGAAATATCAACCATAGTACAATGTCTTCAATAACTTTGGCTATTTTTGTAAAGTTATTGCCCTCATTTTAGGTAGTTTAGGCCAAGTGCACAAGTTGTGTGTAAGATGCCTGCAGATTTGCGGACTATATAAGAACAAGGCCAAAAAACTGGCAAGATATTGCTCTGTATTAGCAGTGATTGGTAGCCTCTACATATGGAGGCGTAGGTGCCACCTTTACCCTTAAATGTGCATAATGGACTGAGACATTGGCTGCTGTTGTTCACCTTTTTATCTAATTTGGATTATGCCATGATATATGCCTATCTTTTCATTCAAATAAAGAATTTAAATGTGTGTGGCATGACAAAACCTCACATTTTTGTCACACTGCAGTGTGCACATCAAGTCAAGTCCCCTTTATCTAGCACTTTTTACAATACAGATTGTATCAAAGGACCTTCACAGTGATAACATGAAAATAATGCAAGTTTGTTTCAAGAAGAAAATTGCATCAATGTCCACCTTAAGGCAGATCAATAAAAGCAGCTTTATTGCTGAGAAACCTAACAAAAACATCAAACTGTCTCCTCAAAGTTGAGACATCTGATTCAGTTTTAGCAAATTTGTTTTCTATACATATTGTATAATATAAATACAGTCCAGCCGTTTAGGGCCTCGTACAACAGCCTATTTCATGTCACAATTACACATGGAAATGCCTGTCAGCGGTGACGAATGTCTTTCCTGAACAAAAGCATCTCTCCAGGGAATACCAGGTATACACTTTCTAAAATCATTTTTAATCTTTTGCCCCCTTAGAAAAAGTAATTTTAAAGCGTCTATCCATCAAAAACAGAAAAGTCACCGACCTGCTCTGAAATAAGTTTACAGTTCGTGCTCATTCACAAACTGAGACGTCCCGCGGGCAGTGGTTCACTTTTCCATTTTTTCCTTTTCTGCCCTGAAAGCTGTTCTTCTCAATGCATTTTGGGCTAGAAATATAAAGCTTTTCCCAATAAGATGGGCATTTTTATAATATCTATCTATACTAAAACCAGCAACGTTTCACTTTTCTCAATACAAATCTGAGTATATAGCAAAAAATGCCATATCTCCCCACCAGAGCAATTAAGAACAATTCATTCTGGGCTAAAAATGTAAAGCTTTTCCTAATGAGATATGTATGCCATCCTGATGGGAATAGGAACATAATATTTATCATTAGCATGGAATGTATTTTTAATGAATAGATGTGTGAATAATGCAGACGGGGGAGGAATCAACAAGAGAATTAAATATATATTTCCATGTTTGTTTATTTTGCTATGAATTTTAATTATCCAAAGCACATTTTCAAATGCTCAAGACACGGTGCAACATTAATGGTGTTTTATTAAAAGCACTAATAACTAATGCTATTGTTTAAGGTTGGTGATTTGAACAAGATGCATGCAACTCATCTTGTGTGCTGTAACTTTACTTTACCAAGTGATCAGAATTACAATTTTTATTTAAAAGAATATTCAGCGAGTATCTTTCTCTTTTTAACTACAATGCTAAGAGCTCAACATATCTTAATAGGGTGAGCAAAACATTTAAATTTTATTTCAAACCAGTTATCTGTTCCAGATGGAGCAACATCAACAGATGCAGTTTTTTTCAAAGAACTGAAGATGGTTTTAAGATGAATTTTGATATGCAGGACATCCATATGCTGCAATTCAACAGCGGACTGATTCCATTCAGATCAGTCAAATCACTGATCTATCTCTTCCTCCTTTGCTCTTCTACTCTATGAAAGGCACACACACATACACACACTCCTCAAAAACAAAGTCATTTTTCAACTTCCTGGAAAATATCATTATTTTTTCCTTTCTAATTGGCCATGTTCACTCACTGGAGTTAAAGACGTGATTAAATAAGGAGTGCTTACTTCTGTTCTAGACACACAAAGTTCTTTACAGGTGTGACTCGAGCCGATACAAGCATCGTCCCCACCCTCGGTTCGTTCCCTACGGGGCCATGGGGCCCGGTGCGATCACACCAGTTGCACCGAGAACAGTCCTGGTGACAACCACAACCCACAACCTGACCCAACCAACTAGTTGTTTGTCATGATTACGAACATTTCAGACGTATATTAACACCACTGAAATATCAATATTCTCAAAAACAAATTTTGGTGATAGAGCAAGTTGAAAACTTTTTTTTTTTTAGAAAATGTAATATTATGTAAATTAAATTAGCAACGTTTAATTAATTGAGAAACACTTTGAATAATACAAAACAAAACAATTAAACAGCATGCATTTTTTTATGTTTCTCAAAATAGAACACAGATAATAACATAAATATAGCGTTAAAAATCCAGAATCTAAAAGCATTACCAGGTAAAAATGCTACGTTGCAACTGTTAATTGGTTAACAGTAAGTTTCCGTACCATATACAGTAAATAACTGTGATAGATCTAACGGTATATTATTGTAATTTGACTGTTTTTGAGAGTGAAAAAGAACAACTCATTGTATAATTTACAGTGAAAAAAACAAAACGTTAATTGACATTCCCACAATTCCCTACGTGACACTTCACATTTGATTTGATTTATTTTTGTCGAAATAACTTTGTTTCTTCTTAGTTTTTTTTCTAATCAGTTGTGTACATTAGGGTTTTATGTTACATTTAATGTTGTTAAATTAATGTTCATTGCATTTATTTTTATTTTTATTTCATGTGTGTTACCATGATGGTGTTTAATGTTTGGTGCTTCTATATTAATTTTTTGCCTGCTTGCATGCAACATTAATCATATGTCTCTCATCACTGTTGTGATGATTGTTGGTTATCAGCATATTACAATGGTACAAAACAGTTATTAATAAGTTGGTAAATTAACATTAGATCAGATAATGAAATACGGTTTATTACTGTAAATTGATAGGCTGCCGTATTTATGTACCATATTGTACGTTGATACTGTATTTTTAACAGTAAATTTCTGGTAACCACAGGTGCCAGTTTTTTTCCGTAAAAACAATGTGATTTTTTTTACAGTAAAAATAAATAAAAATAAATAAATATTTTCTCAATTAATAAAACCAAAATAAATATTTTCTTAATTACTAAAACCAAAAAAAAATATTTTCTCAATTAATAAAACCAAAATAAATATTTTCTTAATTAATAAAACCAAAAAAAAAAAATTCTCAATTAATAAAACCTTGCTGTAGGAACAATATATATATATATATATATATATATATATATATATATATATATATATATATGAACAGAATACAGACAAACAGATAAACATATATAAACCGAGTTTGTCTGTTATAACAGCATTATCAAATATTTGAAGTAAACATCCTGAAACTGAAGAGAAGAAGCCGACTGGTCACCAACTACACTATAGGCTGTTTCCAGCTGCCTGTTCTCTGTCCTCTCCGTATACTGCGACTGATTAAGGCAAATTTCACGTTAGGACTCCTAACCAGGAAGCTGATCTGACAAATATTGTTTTCTCCCCTATAATTAAGTTGACTTCGGATTTCACACAGCGACTGTGTGCCAGTGCTTTTGTTTCTCAGGCGGAAGAGCGGCCATCTCTCTCTGTTTGAAATGACACATCCTTTCAACACTTCACAAGGAAAACAACAAAGGCAGGACGTCCAAACACCCTCGCGCTCGACAGAGAGCTTCTGCGGGGAGTCTTCGAGCGACACGACGTTTAAAACAACATTCGGTTTATCATCTTATCATCTGAAGCGGAGAAATCCTTGAGGACTCATTTCACGATCTCTCCTTGAGGCTCCGGAGAGGCCCTCGACTGAAAACACATCACGCTTTAGGAAACGGTCATTAGATGGCCACTATTTGCATGCGTCCAATATCCGGATGCTTTTAGATGAGGATGACTTCGATGAACTGTAATGAATTGTGGATGGCGTTGAGAAATGGAGATAAATTCCCCCGCTGTACGACACACGTCTGTTCTCCTCCACGGCTCACACTTCAATTATTCCGGCAGACCGTCTGTCTGACGGATCGATTTGACGCCAACGCTTCGTGTTCTTCTCAGTCTGAGGTGAGCGAAGACCTGAAGATACATGAACACAAGCCTCCGTCTGTCCCTGGAGGACACACTGGACACGTCAAAGCCGGACGGCCCTCGGGGAGAGTTCACCAAAAGACCTGCAAAGCTATTTTTGGATGAGGGAAAGTACAGCAAAACTACTATGTGGAACAAGCAGTGTTGCTTTAGTTAGTCAGTGGCAGTAATGAGCGGGGAATTCATGTTAGTCTTCAAAAGGATTTAAACGGCTACAATTAGAGAAAAATTCCCTAATCTGTTCAATTCTACCACTTTTCATGATCCAATCAATTCACAATGGATCAAATCAAATCCTACACTATTCTTCTAAACCACACAACTAGTGATACTTAATATACCATAGAAATTTCATTACAATGATACCTCAGAAAAAGCTAATAGGCACTATTGAACACACTCCTGTACTAAATTTGAATTAAATGTTAAATTAAAAGCTGTATTAATTGAGAAACACATTAGACATTAAGTATACTTATAACGTATGTCAGGTCAAAATAAAATAAAATATTATAAATGGCATGTATCCTTTAATAATTTTTTAATAAATTAAACATTGCATTAAGATGTAAAAAAATAGGGCTGTCAAACGATTAATTGCGATTAATCGCATCCAAAAATAAAAGTTTGTGTTTACATAATATATGTGGGTGCATTGTGTATAATTATTTTGTATGTATATAAATACACACACATGCATATATATTTAAGAAAAAAATATGATTTATATATAAAATATTTACATTTATATATAATATAAATTATATTTAAATCTATATTAAAATATTTCTTAAATATATACAAGCATGTGTGTGTATTTATATATATAAAATAATTATACACAGTGCACCCACATATATTATGTAAACACAAACTTTTATTTTGGATGCGATTAATTGCGATTAATCATTTGACAGCCCTAAAAAATAAACATTGCAAAACATAAAAAGTCATTACAGCATTAAGTTTTACAGATATCTATTAAAAATTAAATGCAATAATAACTGTTTATGTATCCTTTATGTGTTTCTCAATTAGTTAAACCTTGCTGCAATTAGTTTACAGGTGTTTAACAGCATTAGTATTAAAGTAAACAATCAGACCAGTGGAAAAAAGCGTGTGCAAAGCTGGTCACCAACTAAACCAGCTTAACTAGTAAATACTGTTCCTAGATTCTAACATGCAGTGACAAATTTCCACAATCCACTTTATTTCCACAAAAATCAAGATATAAAGCCCACAAACGATATAAATACTGTTCGTTTTCTCACACAAACCGCTCGTTTCGTGTCTTAGGCCATCAATGTGTACTTACATTTACGAGTCATTAAATCATGTTTAATTTGGACTTCTCTGTGCATGCTCTTTGAGGTGGTGACCATAGACCTCCATTATATGACTGACATTAACGGTTTGACCTAAAAATATAAAAATTGAAAAAACTGTGGAAAAAAGACACCTACATATTGGATGCCCTTTAGGTAAGCTAAAACATATCAAAAATTAATTTCAAAGTGAACTATCTCTTTAACGCACGCTGCTGTTTTGTCGCCTGTCGCTTTAAATGCTGTTTATCATTCATCAGCTGGAAAAATAAAAAGTGATTTCAACGATATCGTTTCTCAGTCCCGTTATCGTTACAGTTGTGATGTGGACTCTGCTTTTCTTTTATATTTGGAACGATTTTTAGAAATACATTATTATGGTCCTGTGTGTGAACGGGCCTTTACACACTTCTGGAACTGATTCCGGCCCACCAAACTCTCTGATAGTGTCCGTCTGTTTCTAAAAGATACTCTTCAAAGTCACCGAAAGACCTCTTCGGGAGGCCTGCGCTGTCTCTACATCTACATTGCTTACAAATTCACTTTCTTCAGTTTCCTTGACAAACATAAGCCCGATTTGTGTTCACATTCAGCATGTCAGACAAAATCATTTGACTAAATCAGTAAATCCCTTAAAGCAATGCACGATTTCTCATACAACAGTCAGGATAAGTCTTTCTCAGATGAACAACGATAAGTCTTTTTTGACAGTCATGGACTGACATATTTTAATCCATTTAAAAGGCCTTAGCGTTGGGCTGCCATTCAATGGAAGCACTGAGGTGAATCTATACACTCTGATAGCATTAATGGAAATAAGTCCAGTACAATAGAGTAGATATAAACGATCTCTCGCGGATAGAACGACAATTTCAGCCGTACCCCGTGAAATGACAAGACACGCTCGACTGAAAATGGCCAATGCGTTTCAAAGCCACGTTGCCGCTGATATGACACTATGGCACTGGTTACGTTTCTCAATAAAAAGTCTAAAAATAAATGACACACACACACATACACAAATGAAATCAAAACTCAGCGCTTGGAAAAAGAGATTATTTCTTTCATCACCAAACTATAACTTGATTTTCCACAAGTTTAAAGGCCTCGGGAAAGTGTGTTGTTTAAGTAAACAAGTTTTTGCTGGTAATTATCTAACGTATGAGAAATATCAAGCCTCGCTCACACCTCTATTAAACCTTTAGATATTTTTTCCAATAATCTGGGACTAAAAAACTAGTTGGTGATGCAACGGGGTGAAAGAGATATTAAATAAATCTTTTTCCTCAGAATGAGCTCTGTTTGCTTCTCTCTTTCAAATAATCTTTATTAATTTTTCTACCTTCTGTAGCATCTGTGGTGGCTTTAAATGATGAATTTATTCGTCACATTTTAACGTGATGAATGTGCGAGGGCGAAGCATCAATATTGCGGCGAGCGTGTTTGGTTGTGGAGATCTCACTGTAGACTTCCACCACGTTCACCCCATCGCCGAATTAGGTTAAACCTTTGATTTATGTGCAGATTATGAGCTTTAAAATACATTTCCACCATGAAAAGAGAGGGAGAAATCCATCACTGAGGATCAGACAGAGTTTCAGGAGCGCTGCATCACACTGTTTTGCGTCGTGACGCAGCACAGAAGAAACTTCTAGACTCAAAATATTCCCCAATTCAATCTCAGACGCAGGAAAGCACTTGAAGAGCCCACCACAAAACACTGAATGTGACTCCATGTCAATAAATCTGCATTTAAAATCTTATTTTATGAATCTGAACAATTCTATAAACAGGCCAGTGACAAAAAAGGACATAGAAAATTGTGAAAAAAGAAGACATGTTTCTTTTAGAAATGAGTAAAATAGGTAACTTGATAGTAAAAATAAAAAGTAGAAGTAAAAAGTAACTTGATATTCTCTGTACACCATTATTTCAGAAGATGTTTTCCTTTTGAGTGTTTATGTGTGTTTATGTAGACCCTTATAATAGTTAACTTATAAAAGTATTATATATTATATTTATAAATTAAATATAATATTATTATATTTGCACAAATTAAAACGGTAAAAAACGGAATTTGGGAAAAAATAAAATGGAATTTGGGAAAAAATAAAACGGATTTTATAGGGCCCTACCTATGCTACATATATATAACCCTTTTTTCTAAGAGTGTATCAGCTGATGCCACAAGGGCAACATTGTGTTACATCACTGTATATGATAAACAGACTGAATTTAGACTTTAATTCACATATAACATCATTACTCCAGTTTTGGTGTCACATGATCCTTCAGAAATCATTCTAATGCTGATTTGCTGCTCAAGAAACATTTCTGATTATGATCGATGTTGAAACCAGTTGTGCTGCTTATTATTTTTGTGGAAAAATTAATCAGGATTATTCGATTAATAAAAATTTTCTGCAACATTAAACATGTCCTTATCACTTCTGATCAATTTATTGTGTCCTTGCTGAGTAAAATAAATAAATAAAAAGGACTGACTCTTAACTTTTGAATGGTAGTTCATATATTCTAGCAGAACCCAAGACTGTAATACTGAGTAAGACGATTGAATGCAGAGTAAAGCTATGGGATCTCAGTGTCCCTCTTATTCTCCTCTGGGATCTGAACCCACAACCTTACGTGTTCTCATCCCAGATGCTAAAGCACTGCACTAGCCTAGTGTCTCTCGAATCCCACTTATCAAAGTCACAAACGGATTCGCAATCAATATCAGATTCCCCAGACAGGTTTCAGCTCCGCTTTCCTCCACAGCGAGGAAGGACATGTGAGAAATCATCATGCATCTCACACACTGCATTCCTGTCATGTCATCAACACGACACGCTGAGTAAAATAGTGCTAAAGTGATCAGAGTAAATGTGTCCTGCCTCAGAACAGCAGGACAAGTCCTGGACATTGCATAACCCTTCTGAAATTGTGCATGAACCCTGTGATCCTGAGACCCCAATTACAGAGCGGGACTGCCATCTTTCCTCAGCCTCCCGCACGGATATAACAGAGGAGAGGGATTTGACAGTCCTGTTCGGGAATCATTGTTTGCTTTGCTCCCTGGGAAGATAAGGATTTGCTATGGGATTTTTTTCCCACTGTCACACTTCAGTGGTCACTTTTCTTCCCGCTTTTAAAGCCATCGAAGCTTTGATGTAACCTACATGCAGAAGCGGGAAGTGTGTCTTGAATTGAGACCAATGTTGACAAATGTGTTTGTTACACTTTCAGTTAAATCTATCACGCTGAAATCAAGTACTATACACCAGGGTTTGTTATATTAAAACTGAAACTAAATTAATAATAATACAAATTTAAAAAAATATATATATACTTGAGATGAATTACATTTAAAAAATTAATTAATTAATTAAAAAAAATCCTTATTTTATTTCAGCTACTTGCCAAGGCAACTTTTCTCATTTTAATTTAGTTTACATTAATGTTACTAAAATAACTAAAACTGAACTAAAAGTTAATTCAAAACCATATAGAAAACTATTAAATAAATTGAAATACATGAAAATGAAGAAAATCTAAAAATTAAAAATGCTTCAAAATATGAATAAAAAACTATAACAGTTACTCGATTGTATTAAAATAACAGTGTTTTTTGCAGTTTGTGAAAGCAAAAAATCAACATTTTTTTTGCATTTCTTACAAACTTAAAAACATTTAATACATCAACTGTTTTTAATTAATTAAAAACAAAATGTATAAAATAATGTAATAACAATAATACATTTTATTAAAAAATAAAAATACATTTAAAAAATAATGTAATAATAATACATTTTATTTATAGTGTACTTTACATTTCAAAAAAATCTCAAAGTGCTAGGTTAAAAACAGTTCCAAAAATATCACAAAATCAATAAATAGCAATAAAACAGCAAAAAGATTAAATTAAAATCATGAGTGTTAAAAGGCCTTTTGAAATAAAAATGTCTTTAATCCCTTCTTGAAAACCTCCACAGTTTAAATAGCTAATAAATAAACAAGACTTAATTTAACTCACTGAACTATGATTTGGAAAGCGCTATATACGACCTATTATTATTATTATTATTATGATATTGACTTAATTGTCATGTTTATAAATATAAATAAGATCGTAAAATATTAACTTCTACTGTCGAACACTCTGTTTATAGAGCAGAAAGATGACATCATGGATCAATGAAGTAATAATGTCATTTTTTGCAAGAGAAAGAGCCTTGAGGAACACCTTTAGCAGAGGTTCTTACACTAAAGAGGTTCAGGTTCCCATCTGTGAACATTAATATCTTACAAATCTGAAATTAATATCTCATCAGAAAGGTGCCAATCACGTGCAGGGGAAAAAATCACTCTTCAAGCAAAACTGACTAAAACTGGTTTAGTTTCTCATATAAATTTCACATCTACTGATAAATATTCCAATGATGATCTGGATTAAGAGCCAATCTAAAAAAGAAAGAAAAAAAAAACAGTGGAAGGCACTTAAAAAAAAACTTTGCTAACACTTTACAATAAAGTCTCATTTATTAACAGTAATTAATGCATTAACTGTACAAAAAATTATTTTCAAGATTTGTTATCACAACAATTTTTCTTTTGTAAAATCAACTTAATATATTTAGTTCAGTTAACATATTATTTTTGAGTTTCTGATGATTAAATCAATCTTCTCAATTGTATTAACTCAATTTTTCCATTTCAATCAACTTAAAATTTTAAGGTAACCAGGTTACTTAATTTTTTTAAGTTTTTAAGTTAAACCAACACTATTTTTTACAGTGTAACATAAGCGAATGAGCAATATATTAACCTTTGTAAATGTTAGTTAATAAAATAGTGCATGTTCATTAGTTTACAGCGCTTAATGTTAACAGGTACTGTACAACTTTTGTCCTTAATAATGTAGAAATTAACATGAAATGCCGTAGAAGGATTCTTAAGTTCATCTTAATTACTATTGTTCGACGGTTTTTGTGAAACGTTGTTGTAAAGTGTTATCAAAACTTTTTTTGTCTCTTTATAATTTTTTGTCTTTCCACTTGTCTTCAAGCCATAAGCAATTTGGTTTTAAAATTAACTGGATATCTCTCAATCTGAATAAAATAAAATAAATAAATAAATAACACAAAATAAAATAAATTACATTAATAAAGAAAACCAAAGACTTCACATTGTCTTCACAAAATGCTCCATTACCATTATATCTGAGTACAGTATGTCTGACTGCATGGCTGATCATAAAAAACAAAGTATAATTTCTCTCACAATTATTATAGAGCTCTCTCTGACTTCATAAACACTTCGCTCTCTCTGTAAGTGCACTTGATGTCAACATTTTCCAATGCCTTTTTAATCACGACCAAAAAACATAGAGTTTTAGCGTCTCTGGCGAGATCGATTCATCTTTTACACGAGAATATGAACAACACAATAGAGGAAAATCTCTTGGATGTTTTATGCAATGCAACACAAACTCCGGCTTAATCAACACTTGCATCGAAAGTACTTTATAGGTTCTTTTCAGCAAGGATTTTCAAAAGACTTCTGTGCAGGTTAATGGAGCAATTCAACAAAATAGCAAATGCATCAGCAGTAATGCACCGAACAGTGTCGCATTCAAGAACCCAGTTATTCTGAATTTCAAACATGAGTCTCAACAATTGAAAGCTCGAAAATAGGTGCCTTGTTTTCTTTTGTCACTGCAACTCGTTCAGAACAAATTTCTAGCGAGAATGTTTTTGAAAGCGTCTGCTGTTAAATTAAAGGTGAGATTGAAAGGTTTGTTTCTATAAAGCAGACCGGGGCTAGTTGTCACACTTTTCACTCCTGTGTATATTCTTCAGGGAAGGTTTATTACTGAAAGTAATAATACAAAACAAACCGTTTGACTATATAATTTTTTTTTTATATATATATATTTGGAACTTGTTCACCAAACAGATTTGGCAAATATATGATGCTGCATTGCTCAGCAAAAACAAGCATTTATGCATTGGACTTGACTGAGATGAAGCTATTGTGACAACTTCTCTGTGTGACAACTAGCCCCGGTCTCCTTGTTTGGCAGCACAACTCTCAACTAGAGTGTTTTTCCCTCGCTCTCTCTCTCTCTCTCTCTCTCTCTACTCTCCACCCCAGCGGGCTTCACGCTGTATTGAACCGTTTGTGACAGTGACTGGAGAGGCAGAAATATCACGCAAACCGTGTGTTCACTTAGTGTCTGAGTGGAGCGTGCGTGTCAAGCTGCAGCCTCGGCCACACGCAAACCCTGAGCCTGAGATGAGAAGCAGTCACGTACACACACACACACACAGGCTGGGTGAGGTCATGAGGTCATAAATGCTTCAAGTCCACACTGCAAACAAATATGATATGACAACAAAACAGAGATCAGCTCCTGACGAATGCAACGGGTTTTCAATAAAGCTGGCCCGTGTGTAGACGGACACGTAAAACACAGCCGTTTCTTTCTAAATCATCAACTTAATGCTCATAATGCACAATATCCACAAATACTCACAGCAATTAAGACACTTTATATATGAATCTAACTCATTTACAGATGTGCAAGTGTTTATGAAGTAGAACCTTTGAGGTTTATAGAAAATCAACAGAATAGAACAGAATTAGGATGAATTAAATATATATTTTTCATGTATTTTGATTTATGAAAAACTGTTTTATAAGAAATTAGATTAATTTAATATGTAAACGCATGATTGTAAAGAAAATCAATAGAATAGAATAGAATTCATAGGATACATTTATAACATATTTTAATTTATAATGTTTTTAGAATACATTTTATTAATTTAATAAGTACATATGCACGGACAATCAGTAGGATAGAATATAATTCATAGGATTAATTTATAATATATTTTTCATATATTTTTATTTATGCCATACTATATTTTATACAAAATTAGAATAATTTAATATGTAAACATGTGATTGTAAAGAAAATCAATAGAATAGAATAGAATTCATAGGATTAATTTATAATATATTTTTATTCATGACATACTATATTTTATAAGAAATTAGGATAATTTAATATGTAAACGTATGATTGTAAAGAAAATCAATAGAATAGAATTCATAGGATTCATTTATAATATATTTTTCATATATTTGTAATTTTGACATACTATATTTTATAAGAAATTAGAATAATTTAATATGTAAACGTATGATTGTAAAGAGAATCATTAGTGTAATAGAATTCGTACAAATGTATAATGCATTTGTAATGTATTTTAATTTACAACATTTTTAGAATAAATGAGATTAATTTAAGTAATAAAGGACATATGCAAAGACAACCAATAGAATAAAATACATGACATTTTTGGGATGACTATAATATATTTTAATTTAAATCATATATTTTGTAATAAATTTGATTAATTTAATCAATGGAATACAATAAAATTCATAGGATATGTTTGTAATGTATTTTAATATTTTATTATATGTAATTAATTACATATGTAAAAAAAATCATCAAAATAGAGAAATATATTTGTCATACATTTTAATTTATAATGCATTATATTTTAGAATAAAAGAGATGAATTAAATGTGTAAATGTAGTTATATAAAGAAATTGACATGACTTCCTGAAAGTTAATAACAGTCTGGTGAGGGCCCATGAGTTCGATAACCTCTGATCTAGACAAATAGAAATGCATGATTTTTAAAAGAGCAATTTTTGCGAGAGAATAACCACAGAATGACAGAGCACACAGCACTCTCTGCAAGGCAACATCGCACAGTGTGTGTGTGTGAGAAAGAGACGACTCAGTGACGATCTGATGTTAGATATGACGAGACCCTCATCACCCCAACAGTGTCTTCTTGCCAATCTGATGCTCAGAAATATAGGATTTACAGCATGATATAGTCAGTGATACTATAGCAGATTTATCTCAGACACACTAAAGAGACTCAGAAATGCTCTCGCTGTGTGTTATCACACCGATGAACTCCGGAAAACTGGCAGGATCAGTCCAATCACAATGACAGATCCAAACAGGCAGTGTGTTCCCTCTTTCACAGAAACCAATCAGCCCACACACACTTACTGTGTGATATACGTGCACTTTTCCAAAAGCATGATCATTTTTATCACACACACACGTCACTCTCAATAAAAGTTTTCCTGTCTTTTATACCGATGCATTTAACGGCCAAGCATCATCAAGAGGAGACCGGGGCTAGTTGTCACACACGACCAGGGCTTTTAACCCCAGATAAGGTTTATCTTTGAAAGTCAATCTTTTTTGCCTACACCGTTATTGGCCAGGGGAAAAATACACACATTGAGTTTTTAGTGACATTGGGGCATGTTGTCACAATGAAAGCAGCCTATTATGTGCTTTCCAGGCAGAATTAAATTATGCAAAACTGAGAAAAGGAAACATTCAAAACTACCTTTCTGGCAATCATAAATTGCACTGAATAAAATTACAATTTACAGAGACCAGGTATTTATGAAAAACGCTGACATTTTTGAGCCAAAAGTTTGAATTATGTTCATTATATGTGTTTTTTCTCTTGTTTTATTGTGCTCATCTAACAGCTGTAACAAAAATGTATAATAATAACATTTATTTGATTTAGTGCCTTTCTACCAACTCAAGGACACTTTATAATAAAGCAGTGGAAATGAACAAAAAAGTAGAGAAAAAAGTACAATGTAATGTGATAAAACACGTTACATTAACTTTAAAGTCTAATTCTTGTAGTTACCGATACAGATGCTGTGACAACTAGCCCCGGTTCTCTATTTGCATCACCTTGACATCTGAAAGCAAGACAGCATAAATCCGCATCTGTATGACACACACACACACACACTTACCTTCATTATTTGACGTTCCTCTGGAGCCCAGGACCTGTATTGATATAGTCCACACTAAGAGGGGCAGCAGCCCTGGATCTGATGCCATCGTGCAAATGTGGACCCGGCGCACGGGGAGAAATCTCTCTCTCTCCCTCTCTCTCGCTCTCCCCTCTCCCTCGCTCACTCCCTCTCCGTTCTCTGCCAGTGTAGAATCGGAGCAGTAGCTTCTATCAGGAACTGCTTTCAGAACTGCCTGCACTCGGGCACATGCAACATCACCAGGCGCAGCGCGGGGGCGTGTCCAGAGCTGCCTGTCACACACAGCAGCCAATCAGAATGCAGGGTTTGGAATATGCACATTCTAATCTGAACATCCACACCTCCCATATATCATCTGCGGCTACAATCTGTGCATATATTTATTGTTTTTTTTTTTGATTGGTCTCAGATTTTAATACAGAAAAAAGATTCTTGTTTACAGAAAATAAGCAAAATTGGTTATGTTTAAGGTAATTAAACAAATAAAACAATGACCCAAAAATTTCCTGGAATTTGTGTTTGTGTGAGTGAGTGAGTGTATGTTTGCGTGTGTGTGTGTGTGTGTGTGTGAGTGAGTGAGTGAGTGAGTGAGTGAGTGTGTGTGTGTTAGAGAGTGAGTGTGTGCGTAAGTGCATGCGTGCAAGCGAGCGTGTGTGTGTGTGTGCGTAAGTAAGTGAGTGAGTGTGTGAGAGTGAGTGTGTGAGTGTGTGAGTGAGTGAGTGAGTGTGTGTGTGTGTGTGTGTGTGAGTGAGTGAGTGAGTGAGTGAGTGATGTGAGTGCGTGTGTGTGAGAGAGTGAGTGTGTGCGTAAGTGCATGCGTGCGAGCGAGCGTGTGTGTGTGTAAGTCAGTGAGTGAGTGTGTGCGTGTAGTGAGTGAGTGTGTGAGTGAGTGAGAGTGAGTGTGTGAGTGTGTGAGTGAGTGAGTGAGTGAGTGAGTGAGTGGGTGAGTGAGTGAGTGAGTGAGTGAGTGCGTGTGTGTGTAGAGAGTGAGTGTGTGCTTAAGTGCATGCGTGCAAGCGAGCGTGTGTTTGTGTGCGTAAGTTAGTGAGTGAGTGTGTGTGTGCGTGTGAGAGTGTGAGTGTGTGAGTGGGTGAGTGAGTGAGTGAGTGAGTGAGTGAGTGAGTGAGTGAGTGAGTGAGTGAGTGCGTGTGTGTGAGAGAGTGAGTGTGTGCTTAAGTGCATGCGTGCAAGCGAGCGTGTGTGTGTGAGTGAGTTAGTGAGTGAGGTACGTGCGTGAGTGTGCGTGTGTATGTGTGTGTGTGAGAGTGAGTGAGTGTGTGTGTGTGTGTGTGTAGTATGTGCGAGCAAGTGTGTGTGTGTGAGAGTGTATTTATTCATGTAGCTTTATTAAGACGCGTTTATTAAGTCATGTCAAATTCAATTATATTTATGACTTAATAAAAACAGTTTACTTAATGAAATATTACCACATGAAACATTGTTTCAAACAACAAAACATTTTAAAGCCGATATCCATAAATAAATGCATATTATTAAATTTAAAAAAAAATTAAAACATGCCATTGAATTGTGATTAAACATATCCTAACCCTATTATTTCTGGAACATGTGAAATTTAGTTTTTCATTTTTGGAAATGTAAGGCTTCAAAATGAAAATAGTTTTTAAGTGATGATGTGACTTTAAGACTGAGATTTATCACGTTTCTTAAAAAGCAAATAATGTCAAATAATTAAATTACACACACTACAAGAACACTGTAAAAAATATTGTTGGTTTAATTTAAAACAGTTAATTATGAGTTAATAATATACACAGTTATGAGTTAATACAATGATGGAGATTGATTTAGTCATCAGAAACTCAAAATATTATGTTATCTGAACTACATAAACTATCTTGATTTGACAAAAGAAAAAATGTTGTGATTACAAATCATGAAAATATTTGTTTTACAGTAATCTAAGCTTATTATGTCAAATGTTAAAATCAGATTCAATGGGGCTTTTTCTGAAATCATATTTTCAATATCTGGATTCTACCTCATGACTCTGTACTAATATTCCTGAAATGCTGCACTTTTTGTAACTTTAATTCTCAACAATACTGAATTACTGAACGATAGTACTGTAAATCTCAAATTGCTCCAAGCAGAAGATGCTGTGCATTAAATATGTTTATCAAATATCTTTTCTTCCTCAGTTTAGCAGATAAAAAAGCAGGACATTCAATTTCAGATCAGTGAGTTATTATTTATGAACAACCTCGGTCGCCATCGTCTGATGGATTTTCTGATTAAGTGCTTCAGGCGCAGATGAAACGATGTCTGCATATCGGCTCTTCTCAGAGCGTTTCTCATGGCAATATCGGATTCAGTTATGGAGTCTCTACTTGCTTTCCTGACATTGATTCAACATAACCATTACAAATAATCTGCTTTTCTGCTAGTGTCACTCGCCTAAACAGCATCAACACATTTTGCATAACCAATTTCAGATTTCTGCTGAAATACACAATTTTTTTAGCCACATTGTAAAAAATCCAACTTACGTTTTGCTTGACAAATTCTGTTTTTAAAGTTAATTCAACTATTTAACATGAAAACGTTTGTACAACTAATGATCCAAAAACTCAAAAAAAGCAGCAAGTTTTCTCAACTTTTTTTACAGTATCTTTTCAATGACAACTTTACTGTATATTTAAAGATATAGCCAATTTTCTCAAATGTAAACACTCCGTCAAAAGTTTGACTGTTTTTCAATGTGAACGGCTTTTATATTAATTTGGTAGTAAATCGAGTAATTAACAACACGTGGTTTCATGACACTTATAAGAGCTAAAATCAAGCCTACATAAATAATCTCCATTATAATTTGGTAATAATAATGACACTAACTTTGCAACATACGCTTTTAATAAACTTAATTGCAAAGTTAAACTGAATTGAGTTGAATACTGACAATTGCAAAACTGCAAAAAAAAGTCTTTTTGTCTTGTTTTCTTATCAACAATCTCTTAAAATCCTTTAAACAATATACATTAGCAAAATTACTTATGATATTATGCTTTGAGTTCATCAAAATTAAGTGAGTTTTAACTTAAAACAAGAAACCGTGTCAGTGGGGCAAGAAAAATAATCTTAAACAAGAACATTTTTCTACCTCACTGACAGATTTTTAATATATATATATATATATATATATATATATATATATATATATATATATATATATATATATATATATATATATGCTTTCTTGTTAGTCTTTGATTATTTTTAAGTAAATGTTGCTTCTCAAGTAAATATATTTTGAATTAAAAATGTTTAGATATTTGAAAATGTTTCACAGAGTTGCTTACAGCTAAATTGAACTTTCATTATTGATTAACTTTGCAACATTGACTTTTATTTCTGTTTATTAATATGAAGCTGCTTTGAAACAATCTGCATTGTACATGTGATATATAAATAAATGTGACTTGCTGGCCATTTGTGCAGCTTTTTTCAATAAAGTTGACTATATTTTAACACAGTAAAAAGGTCCAAAAGCCGTCACTGGTGCTGTCCCTTTTCAACAGGTACACTTTTGTACCTAAAGGGTGCATATTGGTAACCTTAATGGTATATATTAGCACCTAAAATGTACATAAGGACCTAAATGTACATAAAAGCACCTAAAATGTACATATTAGCACCTAAATGTACATAATAACACATACAATGTACACATTAGCACCTAAAATGTACATATTAGCACCTAAGTGTGCATAATATTAAAAAATTAACAAATACTGAGTTAAATTTTTTAAATAGAGTTATTTGAGAGACATTAATTTTGGAAATCTAGTGCCTTGGACAATAGTCATTATGCGAAAATATTTGACCACATGCTGCGATTGACGAATCAGAATCAAGTGTTCCATAGAGTTATGTAATAGAGTGCAACAGTCGGGTTCCGAAATTAAAAACTCTAAAGGTTTATAAGTTATGTTAAAAATCCCTATGGAGAAAATTTTTAAAGTCAAACCAAGTGTACAATGTCCACAATGCTGTTACGCTTACTTTTAAAAATGGCCGTGTTTAACAGCAGAATTCCTGGTGAAAAACTACATTACCCATAATGCTGTATAGAAAATGACACGAATCAGTCAAAAACGCCAAAATACCTCTTTAGCTCCGCCCACTCCCATGAAGCACTGCGAATGACGTAATCGTCTCTACGCCCTGAAAATACTTCAAATATTTGAATATATTTCTGCAACTTAATATATTGTTTTTATATAAATATTACCAACATTTGTAAATGAGTAGCTTTAGATTTTTACATTGTTTTTAATTTGATTAGGCTGTTCGCAATGCTTCATGGGATTGTAGTTCTTTCCCTCACTACAGTTGTTAAGTAAACGGTTTTGTAGGCCTTGTCTTTTTGGCAGATTTTCCAAAACTCTTTCGTTTCGATTCACCTCAGCTGGTTGGATTGGTGTGTAGCTTACAACTCAAAAAACAAAAAAATCCCTATGGGAAAAATGAATGGAAAAATACTTGCGGAACCAGCGCTGCTGAAAAAGGGGGCAGGCGCTGTTGCACTGAACAAGGAGATTTACATCACAGCTCTTCTAATCTGAATTAGAACTAATTGTTTAATAATACACATTCTAATATGTACAAATGTTTGTAAAACATAAAGTATTGTTAGCATAGAGCGGTCTACAGCTCCATCTCTGGCTCTGCAGCTGGGCGAGGAGAAACAGACAGAAGATGAGAGGAAGAAGAGACACTTGGGGGATTGGGAGCCAAAGCGAGGGTCTGCGTCTTGCCTGCCAATGTCTTTCCCGCTCAGGCTGAGAGTACAGGAAGATGTTGTGCTGGGTCACAGCTAGAGCTGTTCAGACCCCTGTGAGCAACATGCCTACGTGCAAGACAACACATTTGGCTCACAGTCTATGAGCCACTGTTTATAACTTCAGGCCAAAAGAGATCTCATATTGTAAATATGCATTATTATTGCTCATACTTGGTTTGATCTAAACAAACATCGGACTAGCAACTAGTAACTCCAACAAATATTGTGGTTTATAGACGTGGTTTGCTGTTACTTTTAAGTGATCAGTTCAATAATCTTTTTTTATAGATTAACAATATTTATATAAGATTTATGTTTCAATTAATATTCATGAGTCAGTTAGAATATATATTGTATATATATATATATATATATATATATATATATATGATATATATATATATATATATATATTTATTTATTCATTTTAGGTTAAAAGTTATATTTTAATATTTGTATGTTTAAAAGAAGTCTCTCCTGCTCACCAAGGCTGCAATTTTTGATATAAAAATTGACAAAAAACACAGTAATATTGTGAAATATTATGACAATTTAAAATGACTTTTATATGTTAATATATATTAAAATGTAATTTATTCCTCTGAAAAAAAGCTGAATTTCAGCTGAATCAAAGAATCCTGAAATAAAAATGTAAAAAACTGTTTTCAACATGGATAATAATCATACATGTTTTTGGAGCATAAAATCATCATATTAGAGTGATTTGTGAAGGATCATGTGACACTGAAGACTGCAGTAATGATGTTGAAAATTCAGCTTTTTTTCAGAGGAATAAATTACATTTTAATATATATTAACATAAAAAAGTCATTTTAAATTGTCATAATATTTCACAATATTACTGTGTTTTTTGTGTATTTTTTATAAAAAAAATTGCAGCCTTGGTGAGCAGAAGAGACTTCTTTTAAAAACATAAAAAACCTTACCGATTTGACCGCTAGTGTATATATATGCAGAAAGCATGTTTCTCCATATCTACGGTTCAAAAAGTTTGGGGTCAATACGGATTTTTTTTACATAATTAATCGTTTTATTTGACATGCTTTCGAATTCATTCTTTTATGTGTTCGGTCCTAGAATATCCAGATAGTGTTCAGATTAACAGAGACACACAAAATGATTTTGTTCCTTCAGCAATGTGCTTTTAGACGCATTAGTGTTACCATCTTACGAGAGGCTTCTTTAGCTGTTTAGTTGCTAATCCTCAGGAGGAGACGAAAGCATCTGAGCTTTACAGCTGTTCGCCTTTCAGCAGACGTGGAGAAACAGACAGAGATGACGCTACCTTAAAACATGCCACAAGACCAATCAAATGATGCTTACAACTGACACTTTAACATCAACGCTGCTTTAGAGTTTACTGCATCCAAATGTGTTCAATATAAATGCATAATATTCTACACTATTAATGCTTTGATGAGTTCTCCAACAGCAATTCTGCATCTAATGTAACAAAAATATCTAAAAAAACAAATCTGCACGTATACTTTCGTATTATTATTTCAGGTCATGCCTGATTTTAACTCAACAGAGGAAAAAATAAAAAGCCATTTTGTTCTGTTTCAATGCCAGAACAAACAACGCATCTATGACAGGTATTCTCAGAGATGGAACTTGTAATCAGTGCAAACCATATGTCTCGCAGCTCAGTAACCAAAACCCCTCATTAAAATCAAGAATATTTCATTTCTCATCGAGTGCAGCTTTGTTTCCTGAGAAATTGTCAATGGGACATCATTAAGGCACAATCAAAATTACATGCGACAAGTCGTTCTGGAGAAGAAACAGTGTGTGCTTTTGTGAAAAGGAGCCGAGCAGAACTGAGAGAGAAGAAGCGTCTCCCGTCAACACCACCGCCACAACATGGAGACGCCCCAAGCTGTGTCTCTTTTCCCTCACAAAGCTATTGAAGTTTCTTTAGCAGAACATAAGGTTTAATCTCCAAAAAACATGCCCTGGTCATAATTCATACCAAAAGAATATGCAGTATATATACACATCTTACAATTAACTGTTGCTCATTAGCATACATATTAGGATATTGGCTGTTTGTTAGTACTTATAAAGCAAAACTTAATGCCTTACTCTGCACGAACATATTCTACATCCCTTAATCCAACCCAATACCTAACCTTAACAACAAACTTACCAACTATTAATGAGCAGTAATTCGTTAATTGAGGTAAAAGTCGTAGTAATAGTTAATTACTTGGAAAAAATATAATTATTTGGACCTTAATCTAAAATCTGAAACATATATAGTATATGTGTGTGTGCCATGTGAGTATATGTGAATTTGTGTGTAAATTCATAAGTTTTTGAAGCTTCCTCTGCTAAACTAAACATTTGGCTGTTATATATATATATATATATATATATATATATATATATATATATATATATATATATATATATGTTGTATATATATATTATATCATATATATGGGCTGTCACATGATGTCATAATTGTTTGTGCACTGTATATATTATTTATATATATATAAATACACACACACATGTATAATTAAGAAAAAATATATTTTTTATTATTTATATATACAATATTTATATTTATATATAATATAAATTATATATAAATCTATATACAGTATATACATGAAAATATTTCTTAAATATATACATAGCATACTGTATGTATATATATATATACTTAAATATATAATATATATATATACTTATATATATATATTATATAAATATATACTTATATATATAAGTATGTGATGTGTATTTATATATATATAAATTAATTATACACACACATGCACCCACATATATATATAAAAATATAAACTTTATATTTATGGATGTATATATAGCACTAATATATACACACACATATACAATCTTAAATTTAATTTAATGAATATTAATATGTTTGCATTTAAACGTTATTTTCTTTAATTATATTTTTTGACGATGGCATTAAAGTTTCTTTACATTCATCGACTAAAATGAACTTTTCTTCAGCCATGCCCCTCAAGCAACAACCATCCTGATGTGCTGTCATGTGCTTCGGCCCACACTAACTCAAAGTGTTTAATAAACTCCAACATACTGTTGCACCGAGAAAGCACTGCTGGGGACCTGACGTTCCTGTGCGCTTGATGGACGCCCTGGGCAGTGCACTTGGCACGCGCCAGCCTTGAATTACCTGCCTGGCTACCCTGCGGCCTGCCATTTTGTGGCACTATGTGGCAGCAGATGGTGCGGGTCACTACACGGGTCTTGGACACCGAGTGGCTGCTATATATAAACCTGCAGCAGCACGCTTGTGTAGTCTAATGGATGCACCTATTTATGGAGAAAACATAATAAATGCAATTAGTATTGCAATGAATCACGCTCATGCCAAAAAAACAGATGAGATGAATGTATTTTAAGCAAATAATTGTGTATGAACAGAATGTTTTTCTTATTAACACATCATGGCATGTATTGTTGTCTTGCGTCATCTGTTATTGGCAGGACTTGTTGTTCTCTTGTTGCCGTTACATCATCGCTTAGCCATTTTTCCCCTACAAAACTGCAGAAAAATGCTTTTCAAAGACTTTTCTGGGTGTTTGGAAACTTTAAAGGGATAGTTCACCGCAAAAATGTCATTAAATACTAGCATTTACTCACCCTTGTGTCATATGACTTCAGAAGACTTCATGCTTAAGTAATATGGACTGCTTTTGTGGTACTTTTGTGCCTTTTTTGAAGCTTAAAAAGCTCTAATCGGCAGATAAGAGCAGCATAAAAATATATATATATATATATATATATATATATATATATATATATATATATAACACAAAATTCAGGTCCACTTTCATGTCAAATACAACAGAAATGTGATGCCTTGTTGATGCTAGAGGTCAGAGGAGAATGGGCCGACTGATTCAAGCTGATAGAAGAGCAACTTTGACTGAAATAACCACTCGTTACAACCGAGGTATTCAGCAAAACATTTGTGAAGCCACAACACACACAACCTTGAGGCAGATGGGCTACAACAGCAGAAGACCCCACCGGGTACCACTCATCTCCACTACAAATAGGAAAAAGAGGCGACAATTTGCAAGAGCTCACCAAAATTGGACAGTTGAAGACTGGAAAAATGTTGCCTGGTCTGACGAGTCTCGATTTCTGTTGAGACATTCAGATGGTAGAGTCAGAATTTGGCGTAAACAGAATGAGAACATGGATCCATCATGCCTTGTTACCACTGTGCAGGGCTGGTGGTGGTGGTGTAATGGTGTGGGGGATGTTTTCTTGGCACACTTTAGGCCTCTTAGTGCCAATTGGGCATCGTTTAAATGCCACGGCGTACCTGAGCATTGTTTCTGACCATGTCCATCGCTTTATGGCCACCATGTCCCCATCCTCTGATGGCTACTTCCAGCAGGATAATGCACATGTCACAAATCTCGAATCATTTCAAATTGGTTTCTTGAACATGACAATGAGTTCACTGAACTAAAATGGCCCCCACAGTCACCAGATCTCAACCCAATAGAGCATCTTTGGGATGTGGTGGAACAGGAGCTTCGTGTCCTGGATGTGCATCCCACAAATCTCTATCAACTGCAAGATGCTATCCTATCAATATGGGCCAACATTTCTAAAGAATGCTTTCAGCACTTTGTTGAATCAATGCCATGTAGAATTAAGGCAGTTCTGAAGGCGAAAGGGATCAAACACAGTATTAGTATGGTGTTAATAATGCTAATAATCCTTTTGGTGAGTTTATATGCATACAGTATGTATATACGTCTGTTTGTGTAGTATGTATATGCATATACATTATTACTATTAAAAGAGGAGCCACATTCTTCAGTATTTCTTTCTTGAAATTGAAAAGAAGGCGTGGATTTGGAACGAGGGTGGGTAAACGGCAACAGAATTGATATTTTTGGCCAAACTCACCCTTTATCAGTGGCTGGAGGGCATGTGAGCATGTCACAATGAAGATGCCAACCTTATGGTGGCCGGTTCTCCAGATGGAGCGTGCGTGCTACAAAGGAGAAGCCTGTTCTCATCAAAGGCTAATATGAAGTTTTAATCAAACGCCATCCGAATGCCAGACCAAACACTGAAAGGACAGAACAGACGGGTCAAATTCAGTTCAAACAGCCACTCAAAGGCTTCCTAAAATTGCCGCCAACTTCAAACGCAAAAGCAAATCACGTTCTCCATGGCGGGATTCAGAGCCAATTTTAAGCTAATCACATTGGGAAGCCCTGCAGCTCTGCTAACCATGACGAAGGTACAAAAATAAGCAGAATTCGCTATGACACAAAAAACAAGCTAGTGCTAGACATGCACAACAATGAATGTTAATGGAAAAAATGCACAAATTTGACAAACAGCATTAACAAAGCTTATAATTTTTGCTTGGTTCAGTGCTAAATGAAGCCTAAATTCTGAGTATAATGTAAGAAACCACACATTTAAAAGCAGCAGTCCTTATAGTTTATATTAATCAGAGAAATCATTTTAATTTTAATGAAAGATGCTGTATGTAGCAGACCATCTTAGGCTGGTTTAAAAAGTTTTTATTTCAAGAGAAAATCAAATTTTAATGGACCTTTTGAAATAACAGTCATTTTGACTATAAAAATATACTTTAAAATATAGCAATGTGTTAAAATATTTAACTGATCAAGTCACAATATTGTTCTATATTTTAATATTTTTTTGTAATTTTTTATTTAATGTATTTGATTTTTTTTTGGCCAGGTCGCCATTGTAAATGAGTGTTCTCAATGTGCTCACCTGGTTAAATAAAGGTTTTATTTTATTATTATGTTTATACATTTTTATACTGTATATTCCTAAATAAAATTAAGTTTTTATAATTCCTTAAAATTTTCTATAATTTAACAACTTGCTGTACATAAGCAATATAAATAAACTTTTGAGTTTGTGTATTACTAATAAAAAAAATTAAAAACAAGGTCATGTTTTTAAATATGTAACTGATCAAAAGTAGCTATGTTTAATTGTATTCTATATTTTTAATATACATTTTATAATTTATTTTATTTATTATGTTTATTTTTTTACATTTTGAAATAATTTGCTGTACATAACCGTTATCAAAAAGACATTAATATTACTATTTAATTTGCACTTCCATGTCTCCATTTTCCGCTTCTCATAACTCATAATTGGTAATCAAGTAATCAATGTGCAGAAAGTAATATGCTAATAAGACTGTCAACTCCTTATTAAAAATAAAAATGCCACCGTTAGTGTGGTAAAAATACACTGTGTGTCACAGATCCAATGCAGAACATCTGTAGCTCTTATCACGGTGACAGTTTGAGAAGATCTGAAACGACATTAATTACATTCCTGACAGCCGAATCAGCAAGTGTGATCAATGTGACATTCAAAGTTAAGCCCTCTGCAAAAATCACACACCTCTAGCATCTCACATTATAGGCCAAGCGTGAAGTGTGTAGACGACCATGACAGGTTACCACCCGCTGATCTTATTACGTTGTCTTCAGCTCTTTAACGATCAGCGAGAGGACTCTGCTTATTCAGTCGGAAATAAATCATAATCACAAAAGCACAGTCTAGACTCTAGACAGTCTTTGTTTCTCATTAATGGGGATTGAAAAACACAACTTTCCTTCATCTGTATTAAAACATTCATCAGAAGTTATGAATCATCCTTGAATTAATATATAATATATATATATATACACTACCGGTCAAAAGTTTAGGGTCGGTAAGATTTTTTTATGTTTTTAAAAGAAGTCTCTTCTGCTCACCAAGGCTGCAATTTTTTGATAAAAAATACACAAAAAACACAGTAATATTGTGAAATATTATGACAATTTAAAATGACTTTTTTATGTTAATATATATTAAAATGTAATTTATTCCTCTGAAAAAAGCTGAATTTTCAGCATCATTACTCCAGTCTTCAGTGTCACATGATCCTTCACAAATCACTCTAATATGATGATTTTATGCTCCAAAAACATGTATGATTATTATCCATGTTGAAAACAGTTTTTTACATTTTTATTTCAGGATTCTTTGATGAATAGAAAGTTCAAAAGAACAGCTTTTATCTGAAATGGAAAGCTTTTGTTACATTAAACACTACCCTTTAAAACGTTTGGGGTCAGTAAGAATATGTATTTTATTTTGGGGGAAATAAATAAGAAATCAATACTTCTATTCATCAAGGATGAGTTACATTGATCAAAAGTTACAGTAAAGACATTTATAATGTTAGAAAAGATTATAATTAAATAAATGCTGTTCTTTGAACTTTCTATTCATCAAAGAATCCTGAAATAAAAATGTAAAAAATTGTTTTAACATGGATAATAATCATACATGTTTCTGGAGCATAAAATCATCATATTAGAGTGATTTGTGAAGGATCATGTGACACTGAAGACTGGAGTAATGATGCTGAAAATTATATATATATATATATAAAAGTAAACTTTTAAATCAAGATCATGACAAATGGTGGCATTTAAGTTTTTGGCACTTCTCAAATTTAGGAAAAGGTATTAAAGAGACACAAAACAAAACATTATAATCTATCTTTCAAAACCAAAAAGATTGTTTAAAACAAAAACCTAAAAGTTCCCCTCATTGAAGAATCCCCACAATTGCATGTTGCTTCAATCCCAAAGGCCTGTTCATACCTGTCTATGATAATAAGATGAAGTCTGAGCCTTTATTACGTTCTCTCTTTGATGCATATTAATGAGTGTTTTCACTGTACAGTTAAAGAAACTCATTTGTTGTTGAATTGTGGATATACATCACAGCAAATGAGCCGCCGGTGGGAAAGTCATAAAGTGCTTATCTCTCAGAGTTCAGAGATTTTCTCTTATTTAATTAATTTTTATCTTATTGTTTTGCACATTTGCATAGAGTCTTTACTCTGCGAGTCCATCCAAGCACTTAGGGTTGCTTTTATGAGTAATACACATTGTTAGCTATTTTGTAAATGAATGGTCCACTAGTCTGATTGGATCAAATCAAGGGTGGACAAACTCCTCATCCACCTTCACCCTCATTTTCGATCTGCTTCATCCTATCTCTTTTTTCATTCTATTAGAGATGGTGAAAGATTGCCTTATCTCCCTCAAAGGCATGGAAAGCTGCCTTGCGTGAAAGTGCCAGGATTCAAAATTCAAAGTAGTGATTAATGTAGCCGTCCTCCTCATAGACTGTGAAAATTAGCTCCCGGCTCTATTGAACGTGACACTGCACTCGGGAAGAATCCTTACAAACTGTAAATACGGTGTAGTCATGTGTGCTCGTCTCCTCATGGATTTAACGCACACAACTGGGAACTTAATATTCAGTGTATCTGAAGACTTTCAGGCAAGATGCAAAATTAAAACCCACTAAGAGTCAAAAAGGAGTAAAGAATTACTTTAGTAGCATTGCAACTACTACACTACAGCATTTTACAGACTGACGGCAACTCAAAAACAGTAGCTTTTTACTTTTTCCAGTAACAAGCAACTTTTTTGAACAGAGGAAATAATCATACACACGCTCGTAAACTGCAGCATTGCAGACTAATTATTTTAGTGAGTCATAAATCTTTTTAGTGAATCAGTTCAGACAGTTTATGTAAAATGAATGGTTAAAAAATATTCAAAGATTCATTTAAATTCCTTGTGTGGGTGTGCGTGCGTTTAATAAAAAGTTTTAAAGTTTAAAAGGTAACACTTTACAATACAGGTGCACTAATAAGCATTAATTCATGCTTAATTAATGCACAGATAATAATGAATTAATGTGTAACTAATGATTATCTAAGCTATTCATTAAGGATTACCACATTAGGAACGAATTAAGAGTCTGTAAGGTTAATGTATTAGTTCATACATGAATTGTTATTAATTAAATATGTAATTGTGGATTAATTCCAAAATAACAATTTTTTTAACTAATAGTGTTAATTAATATGTTAATTACCAGAACAAGCCAAAGCCTTGTATTTCAACTTCCAGATAATATGACAGGTACACTAATATGCATTAATACATGATTAATTACTTAATTGTTAGTGCAAAATCATGTGCAAATTACTAAATTACTAGTTAATAATGATGTGCCTCAACAAGTAAAGTCATAACATAATGATACCTTTGCAAATCATTAGCTAATGATTAATTAAAGCAGACAACTGGAAGTTGAAGTGCATAGCTTTGACTAATTGTGGTAATTAAAACATTAATTTACACTATTAGTTAATAAAATAAGTTATTAAGGAATTAATACACAATGACACATTGAATTAATAGCAATTCATGTATTACTTAATCTATTAATCATATAGACTCTTTATTAGTTGCTGATGCAGTAATCATTAATTAATGGTTTAGTTGTTCATTAGTTATATATTAACTCATGATTATATGTGCATTAGTTAAGCATGAATTAATGCATATTAGAGCACCCGTCTTGTAAAGTGTTACCATGACATTTTGAATACAAATATGATATTGTTTAAGATGTCTTTGTTATGACAACTTGACATTAAATTAAGTTGAACTGTCATGTGGTTGGCTTTGACATTGGCTGTCATGAGGCCATTATAACTGTCGTGAATATTTTTCGTGACCTCAACTACAGTGGTACACATTCAATTTGTCATTAAATAGTTATAATGGCTTCATGACAGACAATGTCAAAACCAACCACCTGACAGTTTAATGTAACGTTAACCAATAAAGCGAGGTGGTTTCTTAAGTTTGATCATTAATCTGCTATGCCATGTTTATGACAGGTTGTGTCGTCTTAGTAATGTCAAGTTGTCATGACAAAGACACTGACAGGTTATGATATATTGGTTTATGTCAAGGTCTCATAACAAAGACATCTCAAACAATGTCATATTTGCATAAAAAATGTCATAATTGAGCGAATGACACTTAATGACAGTTGTCACAAACATGCATAAAATTTAAAGTGATTTAAAGTAAAGTGTTACCATATTTTTAAATTAAAAAAGAAAAACAAGATACATTCAAAGTACATTTTCTTCATTCAGTTGATATATATTGGAAAGGCTTTCAGAGAACTGGCACATCTCTTACCTTCAGTTGTTTGATTTGTTTTGGATGCAGTTCCAAATTGTCCAGTTTCCATATTCGTCATCATAAAGGTGATGCACCTTGAGAAAGAAGATGATTGGGGTTAATTATCACATTATCAGAGGCAGGGACGTGACATCTTGCTATGAAGTATGACCACTAAATGGCTTCCTAATTATGATTAATCACTCTGAGATGACAGTCGGGTTTCACATCCATTCATCCAGGTTAAGAAAGACAGTTTCAATTAGCTTTTTTAGGACAGAATCACACTTTTACTTTAACTAGTTATACTGATTCGATTAACTGGGAAACTTTTAGATGGAGCACCATTGAGAGCACCATGTGAATTAATGGCACATGCTAAAGAGTGTTAAAGGTTTTCAGGAAGGCTAGCATTATCAAGCTAGCTTTGAAAGCATAAGATCCAACCCTCCACATTCAGGAGCGCCTCCAAAGCCACGCCTCCTCCAAAACACATGAACGCGTACAGCAAGGGAGCTAACAAAAGTGCCATGACTACCTCACGTCTCAAAGCACATAACATTATCATAATAATGAACAAACAATTTAAAGAACACTGACCTGTACCACCCGAACTTGTTGCAGATTAATTTCAGCGTCTGATAGTGGAGCCATTGAAACGCATAAATTCGAGTCACAAACCGCTCAGAGTAAAAACGTCACGGGTTTCCATCTCAAATTACTCTTCCGAATTACAGTAGTTCAGTTTGTTGTTTTGGTTCAGGAGGAACTGATTGAGTGACTGAAGTCTAACTCGTTGACTGATGACGTGATGTATGTCAGGTGTGCGAAGATATGGAAATACATACGCTGACAGGTCGGTTGGAGTATCGTATCGGAACGAATACAATGCATTGGACGAACATTTTATGGTCCTACAACTTTCACAGATATATATATATACATATATATATATATATATAGGGCACAATAATTTACGCTATCACGGAATAAAAGCACACTTTTTTACAACTAAAATAACAGTAAAGGGTAAAAAAAATTAATTCCCAACAATTAAAACGAAAAAACGGAATTTGCAAAAATTAAAACGGAAAAAACGGAATTTGGGAAAAAATAAAATGGAATTTGGGAAAAATAAAACGGATTTTATAGGGCCCTATATATATATATATATATATATATATACCGTAAAAATTATTGTAATTTTAACGGTAAAAGACTGTGAAATAGCTACAGTGCATACAGGTAATTGGTTAACAGAAAGTTGTCATACTAGTTAATAAATGTGATAGATCTCATGTTACATTTAATGTAATTTTACTGTAAAATACCGTTAAATTTACAGTTTTTGAAAGTGAAAAAGAACAACTCATTGTATAATTTACAGTGAAAAAAACATAAATTGAAATTCTCACAATTCCCTGTGTGACACTTATAGTATATTTCTACATATATTATATATTCAACACACTATAGTTGAAATAACTATAGTTCCTTATAAATTTCTTCTTTTTTTCTTTTGGTACAAAATATATATCAATACTTCAATGGGTTGGTAAAAATACAGTTTTTTGCTGTAAATTTTAAGTTAAGTCTGTAAAACCAATAACTGTAAAACCAATATTGTAAAACCAATATTGTAAAACCAATAACTGTAAAACCAATATTGTAAAACCAATATTGTAAAACCAATATCTGTAAAACCAATATTGGTTTATAAACCAATAAACCAAAATACTACCGTATTTTTGGCGGTAAAGTTCTGGCAACCACAGCTGCCGTTTTTTTACCGTAATTTTTTTTTTTTTTTTACAGAATGCATACACATACTGTACATATAAACATATTTAGACCGCTTAACAGTGATTGCTATCTGGATGTCTTTCAATCAGCATAACAAAATAAAATTCTGATAATATTACTGACCAAACCTGAACAACCTTTTAACCCTAAGGCCAGATATCTACTTCTTTGCCAAAGTAAGCAAACTCAAATGAGAATGCTTGACCAATGCACTACAAGCTCATTCTCCTTGAAGTGTTGTGCTGCTGTTGTGATCAGAAACCTCAGCAAGGGGGCGATAGAGTTACCTCGGCTGCCCACCAAATTGGATGTGTTTTTGCTCATTTAGCTACACTTCATTGAAGGACACAATATCTAGTGGCCAAACTATTGGTGAGATCTGGGGATAGGGTTTCAAAACCACTGGCAATTCGCCATAAAACTCCAGCAACAGCATTACCCAAAAGGCTTCAAATTCAAAACACCATAGAAACTTGGCTTGGAAATCTACCCACAACACCCTAGCATTGTACTAGCACATTAGCACATGTACTAGCACATTTCCATAGCTAAACACCAATCACAATTTACAGAAAAAAAAAGTTCATTTTGGCCTCGGGCACTTTGAACCTTTACTCCTGGATCAGAGATATCAGAAGCATCAACGTGTTAGCACAGCTCATGTTTCAGACATTCAAGGGTGTATCAGAGGTTATCCGACTTGTTTCCTATTTGATTGCGGCTCTCTAAAGACCCTGAGAGGATCTTAAACATGTGGACTCTTCAATAATGAGTCAAGCTATTTAAGCAGAAAGGGAGGCATGATGTTTTTGTTGTCTGAAGTAATTAGTCACTTGTTGTTGCCCATGTAGTTAGCAGCTGTAGCTTTCACAACTATTCACAGAGTGAATGTCAGTGGCTTGCCCGAGCAAAAGCTGCCAACATGAAATGCTAAAGTGTTGTGGTCAGTTGCCAGATGTTGTTGCCTATGGCGTTCTAAATGGTTTTCATTGCATTTCTATGCAGTTCTAGTGGGTTTCTAGACAAGGATCCCTTCGTCAAAGCAAGGTGTCATTCATAGCTATAGCCACCAGGGGCAACCACAGGATTACCTCATTGGGTACAGAAACTGGACAAAGCACCAATCTCAAAAAAATTCACAAAACTTTCTTAACCCCTTAAGTGTCACCCCCCCTTCTTTGAATATAGATGAAAATGCACATTTCGAACTTAAATGGTTGTAATTCAAGAATGCTTTGGAATATAGACATAAGATTGGTCTCTTTTTTGGAGATTTTGTTTGGGCGCAGTACCACACTTTTTCACTAGGGCAAACCCGACTCCATTACTGCCGCCTCCATTTCCATATGAAATAAAAATTATTATAATTATAAAATAATTGAATGGAGGCTATCTTTTGAACTCTTGGCATGAAAACAAACAGGTTTCTACCCTTCTTTCATGATTTTTCATGTTCATCACAATTTCAAAATAAAGGTCTAAACACGCCTTATAGTATGAAAATATTATTGTTGCAAATTTATAAATTAATATATAATTTGTAAAATATTTTGAAAATCAAATATGTAAACTAGAGATTCTAAGCTTTCAAATGATATATAGTTTGTCAAGATTAGTTTAGGTTTAGTATAGGATAATAGTGTTTTAAAAATGTAATGGATTTGGGGTTACTTTGGGCACTTTAGGGGTTAAAGTGATAGATCATATATAAAAAAATCATTATTTAATTACCATCATGTTGTTCCAAACCTGTATGCGTTTTTCCTCAGTAAACACAAAAGAAGATATTTTGAAGAATGTTGGTAACCAGACAGATTGATCGGCAGCCATTGACCTCCATTGTATTCTTCGTCCTATGGAAGTCAATGGCTACCGATACCATTGATTACCAACATTCTTCAAAATATCTTCTTTTGTGTTCAACAAAGAGTTTGAAACAACTTTATAGTGAGTAAATTATGATCGAAATGTTTATTCTTGGGTGAACTATCCCTTTACTAGAATGCCAAACACTTAAACACACAACCTATATGTAATGAACTTAGCATGGCTCCAAAAATATGTTTACGGCAGCATCATTAATTTGAGGAACTTGTTATCTCAGTCACAAATGGCTGGAGCTGAGAGTCTGAGACTCAAAGACGCACGCTCAAACAAGCCTATATGCACATATATTATGCAAAATAATGGAAGAACAAAGTAAACAGACGCTATAGGTGACAGGAAGGACTTCATTAGGAAGGGATTTCTGCTGAGCTGACAGAGACACCCTGCTCTCTCTCATTCTCTCTGCTGTCTTAAACTCACACACACATTTATGCTTCCCATTCTTGTGAGGAAAAACAGTGGGAATGGGAAATGGGGTGGACAAGGAGAGAGACAGAACAAGGCCCGTCACCACACAGCAGAGGCTTTTTGTCACTTTCAGAGGAGGCCTGTAAGCCGAGCTGAGTGGCAGTCACAGCGGTTGTGGGAGGCAGGGTGAGGGAAAGCTTCGTCTGGAGGCGCTCGGATCCAAACGCAGCTCCAGAGACATGGATTGACTCCAGGCTTTTGGCAGCGCGACAGCAAGTTGAGCGCGTAGCGGGCTAATACCGCATGCTTTTCACAGACCCTAATCTACACAACAACAGTGGTTAGGACAAAAACAACTCCAATATGAGTCATGTTTATACATAGCCGTGCTGGTTTTGTTGCTTTGTTGTGCATTATGGGTTATTTTTCACTGTCTGTTTGAAGGAGGGTAGAGAGGAAACCTGGAGCGCTTAACCGCATGTCACGGCCAATTAAAGTGCGGCACTTTTGGGTGGTGAAACACTCGGCGGTCAATTTGAGTTCACTGCAACTATAGCTAGAATTTGCTTTTGCTTTTTAAAACACTGTGAGTGTGGTCGTCTTTAGGGCTGTGAAACGATTAATCAGGATTAATCTGCATCCAAAATAAAAGTTTGTGTTTACATAATATATGTGTGTATTGTGTATAAATATTTTGTATAAATAAATACACACACAATGCATGTATATCTAAGAAATATTTGCATGTATATACTTTATATGTATTTATACAAAATTTATATTATACGTAAATATAAATATTTGATATATTAATAAAACATTTTTCTAAAATGTATACATGTATACGGGGTAGGTATAGATATATTCGTCTATACCTACCCCGTACAATGACAGGTGAATGGAGAAAACTCTAAAATATTCCTGACCAATCTTGAAAATTTGGTAATAATTTGGAATATGGTCATTTCCAATTCCTAAAATTACCATATTCTTGAATCTATAAAGTAATTTCTGTGGATTCCTTTACTTCACAAAAGTTACATAAATACAACATCAATAATTGGGGAATGTTCAAGCTTCTCCTTTCAAAACAATGAGAGTGAATGCTTATTTTTAAAACCAGGCATCACAAGTGACAAAAGCACCAAATGTTGATGTTTTTAAAATATGCAAAAAAATAAATAAATAATATAATAGTGGTATGTTGACTGTTTAAACGTTTAAGACTTTTTAAATGTTTATTATGCTCACTAAGACTGCATTATTTGATCATAAACACAGTAGAAACAAAATATTTTGAAATATTATTTTAAATTTAAAATAACAGTTTTCTATTTGAATATATTCTAAAACGTAATTTATTCTTGTGATGCAAAGCTCAATATTCAGCATCACTTCTCCAGTCTTTAAATGTCACATGATCCTCCAGAAATCATAATATTCTGATTTTCCAAACACAATCGTATTATTGTCAATGTTGAAAATATGTATTTTTGTATTATGGAAACCATTTTACTTTTTCTCAGGATTCTATGATGAAAGTTCAAAACAAATACATTTATTTGAAATGGGAATATTTAGATGTCTTTACTGACACTTTTGATCAATTTAATGCATTCTTGCTGAGATAAAAGTATTAATAATTTTGAAAGATAAATTGTACTTACACCAAATTTTGAACAGTAATGTATCATATAAATATAATTTAGGACATACAACCCACTTTCACACCTTCTTTTTGTTCCTTATATGTTGATGGTTCAATACAAAGGGACATCGCACAAATGTGTCACTAAATGGGATTCTGGAAGGAGGTAAAACGACAATTAAAACTTGTAATGTTTGCAACTTCAAATATTACAAGTTCCCAGTGACAGGCGAGTAAATAAAACAGCGGTTGCACATGCCAACGTTTTCGAGTGCCTACAGCTATAACTATCGCCGTGAACAGGTTTGCGCTAGCATACTTAAACAGCCGCAGAGCTAAAAATGAAGTTGAGATGTTGACATGCAGGGAATTCTCAGAGGGCCGGTCATTTAAAATACTGTTTCACGCAACTCAAAGTTTGCCATCATCCTTCATCAAAAACAAATTATTAACCTTTAGAAACTAGCGCGGCTGGCAGACATTCCGAGTTCACTCCAGGCTGCAGTATCTGCCAAAACTCGGCTGAAAATACACACAGGGACCATTTTCTTTAACAGCTGGGAGTTCAATTAGCAGCTGATAAGCGAGCAGGGTTGAGACCCTCCAGTTTCCGATTCCTCATGAAAAGAGGAGCAGAGCAGGGCCGACTCAGCACCGCAGGCCAGAATAGAAGAGTAATGTTCCTCCGCGCACAGCTGCTAACTGACAACAAAGGACTTGTCATCATGATTAATGGCTTGAGGAAGCCTCTCTTTGTTACCAGGGCTGCACTGTACTATGTTAAAGGCTATTAACATAGGGGAAATATACAAAGGGGAGGGGACATTTATATATAAAATTCAGTACAGTGCGTCATTAAAGAGTAAAAGCGTCTGAAAGGGGGGAATCCGTGAGGTACTTCTGAAATGTTACCGCACTGGCAATGTGGTGTGTGGCAGAAGACCTATTTGTTGAAATCACTGCATATTGGTATTTGGGGTGATAAATATTTAAGGCTGGAGATGTGTCATCAGCAGCGATTCTAGGAGTTAAAGAACGATCTTGCTGTTCCCTTCATCCACCAGCTCTAAATGAAAAGAATTATTTATGGAGGCCATGGTATGATGCACTGTCAGGTATAAGTAAGAGTGAAACAAGCAACTTTTCACATTGATTTTTATGTCAGCTGAAAACAGAAAGGTTTTTGCTCTGATGTTGCCATGGTAACCAGCGGCAAAAAATGCTTTCAGATTCACCTTCAATGATTGAGATCCTCCGGCCACAAAGGTCTTTGGGCAGGTCTTTTCAGATGCTAAAGAAAGCTGATTTGTGCTCCAGGTCACACTGGATTCTGAGCAAGCAGACCCACAATGAATAAGGCCAACATAATGGCCACATACACACTACAGATAAATTCAGTTGTCAATCAACCTTTTAGTGCTTAATCCCGTTCTGTACATACACAGTTCAGTAAGTGACAACCACATTCTACAAACAGAATTAACACCTGAAAATGCAGGTAGTGACAACGCAATTTACAATAATTCTGAAGCAGTGTGTTAGAACCAAACTAAAATAGGGATAGTTCACCCAAAAATGACAATTCTGTCATTATTTAATCACTAGGGTTGGGTATCGTTTGAATTTGAACGATTCTGATTCTGATTCCTTGTTTTCGAATTCCGGTTCTTAACGATTCTCGATTTCGATTCTTTTAGAGGCAGGTCAAAAAAGTTCAGCTAACCTTGCTAACCAACGGTCTTTTTGAAGGAAATACTCCTTTTGTCACAAACTTTGCATTTTGCAGAGATTTCGTTATTTTTAGAAAAGTGAAGCCACACCGCCAACAACGCAAGCTACTCATGTTCGACTCATGTTCGCGTGAGTTATGCCAAAACTTCTGGTAGACGCTTATTTGTTGGTGTTGTTCAGCGGTTTCTTCTCTCGAGTCACCGGACTGTGAATATTCAAAACTAGGAATCGAAATTTTAACTTTTTGAACGATTCCGGAAAAAAGCGAAAGTCATCCCAGTTTCAAGTCTATACTCGATTCTCGATACCCAACCCTATTTAATCACCCTTATTTCGTTCCAAACCCTGTAAGACTTTCATTCGTCTTCAGAACACAAATGAAGGTCTTTTTGATGAAATCTGAAAAAAGTTCGTAAAACTAATCCATATATATTTTAGTCAAAATTTAGTCCAAAAATATGCGGTTTAGTCAAAATTGACCCTTCGCTAAGCCACGCCCGAAAACCACCACTGGCCAATCGTATCTTAGCAACCGTAACTAGGCATGGGAGGTCTGGCAAGCTTTCAGAGCGAGGGAAACATGGTGAAGCATTGTGCGTATGGATTGTGCAAATCTGATACCGGTATCCTTAAAGTTTGGACGGGGGAGTGGAATTGTTTTCCTTTTCGGAAAATCTAAAAGCCGCTTGGATAAATGATGGGCCGTGATGGAGCAGAGTAGGAAACCCATTCACAACTAAATGTTGACAGGATTAACAAAAACACCTATTGCTTGGAAATATTGACAGTTCTTTGGTCATAATGCATATATTTTAACGTAAAATACAGACAATTAAAGACAAGATGGAGACTCACTATGATATACTTTAAAATATATTTCAGCATTTTGTTAATCAATGGCCTGTAGGCTACTACCCATAAGTAACTTTAACCCAATCCGAATCGCGGCTTGTGTTAGTGTTATTCCACAAGATTTATGGATAAGCTGTTTGATTTATAATTATTAGGATTATTTTCACATTTCACATACCCTGCTGTGTACGAGCGTAGCTGTTCCTCAATTTGTATGTTTCCCATTTGAATGGTCAACAGCTGCTTCTTGACTATCGGCTTTAGCTTCAGAAAATCTCTAATTGGTTGCATATTATGTGGTGGATATATCCCTCGAATGGAATACTGCAGTCCCTTTTGTCCTGCTCTCTCAGATATTTCACATGTTCACCAAAAATTGCTAATTATCTCACTGAGAATGTCTGACACCGATGCATACACACTGTAATAGATGTGCCAGCCGAAGCTTGACAGGCATAGCAACAGTAACTAGGGAGGGCGGGGCTTAGCAAAGGGTCCATTTCTGACGAGACTCGATCGCTTTATATGATGAACAGAACAAAAGAGATGGATTAAAACACCAGGTGTAAACTGGAATGTGTCTGCCTCGTCTGATGCGATCGACCAAACGCATCTTAAAACCAGGTGTAAACAAGGCCTTCAGTGAACTCTTGAGCAACATTTGAGCAATAACATTTCTCTCTGGGTCTTCTGACATACGTCATGCTCTCTCTTGAGAGCTGTGCTTTCCAATCTTGTCAGGACTAAGCTTTAATTCCACTTTCCTTACGCAAATGACTAAAGGGATTTTTTGGCCTTAAGTAAATCTCCGTCACGTCCAGTCGCCTAAAACACTGGCGTAATCAGTCAAATTGCAGACGGCAAGTTTTTAACATCATGAAATATCTGACATATATGTCTTTCTCACAGCCATCTTCATTGCGTATTCAGTGCGGCATGCGTCTGGCTTGCCATTTCCCTACAGTGCTCTGGCAGTCGTGGTCTGAAGGAGCGTCGACCCTGCCTCGGAGCAGACAGCTTTCCCCTGACTGGGCCCACCAGGGACATCACTGCTGCGGTGTTTAAGTGAGAGGAAATGAGAACCTTAGACACAGTGTCACACGGCCCACGAACTATGGAATAGCCTCTGCACCAGATAAGACAACCCTTTCCGAACATGGGAATATTCCAGGAGTCTTTCATATGACAGGTCTGGTGGAAAACGGCCTTGAAGGGTCAAATGGAAAGATTTCACGCATGTTTATACCCGACAGGTTGGAAGCGCCATGCTAGGGGAACTCCGGTTATATTTCTGTTCGTCAGAAGTGTTTGACAGCATGCAAGTTCAAAACTTTAGCATGCACACTGGTCCAAAACAATTAGTTGGATCAGAAACATTGTTTGCGCATCGGCTCGGTGGCACACGCGTGTCAGGATGGAGCTGAGCTGTCAGGGTTATTCTGAGAAAAACGTGGCTTGCGTCAGCTGGCACAGCTGAGACAGATGCGAGACTCATCCGTGTGATATCCATCTCCAGCGCCCAAAGCGCCATCCTCCAAATCTCCCACCAAAGCCTTTGAAGCAAGTCTTTGATGTCTCATCATTCTCTAATTACTTGCATTGTCATGGTTATCACTCATTAAACTCAACTGGGGTTGATGAAGTGTTGAGTCTTTAATGGATACTTGCAGTTACTGTATGTGGCTTATTGGTTAAATCTTGGAGCCTGTAACATGAAAGTTGTAGGTTTCGAATCAGGCAGTGTAATGGTGCGTCACACCAACGACGAATAGCGCGTCAGGCGCGAAATGATTTCAATGTTAAGCCAATGCAAAGAACACGTTACACACGTAAAAATTCCTGCGGTGCGAATGAGGCAAAGACACGCAGGAGTAGACCGCGAATACACCTCGATTCGGTGAATGGCAGTGAATTGAGCGTCTGCGCATTAAGCACGTTACGCGCAAATGATTTTGACGCGAATTCGCTTCTGCCGCCCGAGTTCGAAAAAACTTTGCCGTCAATTGCGCCGTGTTAACCAATCAGGAGTCTGCTGCTTGCTCGCGTGGTGAAGGATCTGATACTTCAATAAATTATTTTGTAATATGACTAAAGGCGGAGATTTGATCCGCTATTCGCGTCCGTGTGAACGCACAGTAAGGGCTGTTCACCCAGAATGCATTTTTTATTTCACTGAGCTACTTTTTCATTGTTTTTCAATGTAAACGCACTAGACGGTTGTATTTAACCACTGTAGCATTGTGGCGACTCGAACATTCGAAAAAAGCAGCGCTCAAGTTCAACTTTTAAAAATCACGTATTGCACTTTTTTTCCGTTCCACTGTCCTGCATCTCGCTTTATCAACCGCAAAAACATGTTCTGTATAAACTGGCCTTTAATCTCTTCAATTAATCTATTTTTTATTCCATCAATCATGAAGATTAAAATATAAATAATAATGATAATTTAACCAATTTCATTAAACCTGTTCTGTTGACAAAAATGTGAGTGAAAAATATGCTAACACTAAAACACAAACAAAATTAGCAAAACGTACACATTTAAATTATTGCAAAATATCTAAAACTAAAATTAGATGAGTAAAACTTAAAATTAATGAATGTAATATGGTAAAATTGAAAACATTTTATAGATGTTTATGCCTTGAAGTAAAGCATGACTGTCCCTGTACCAATATCTTTTGATATTCAACTATAAGTAATATAATAAAAAAACATGTCAAATTGCAACAAAACCAATACTAAACATGTATTCAAAATGTAAAAAAATAAATAAACTACATTTTTAGAGACTTTAGGATGTTGCCAAGGCAAATTGTGCCATAAAAGTATAGCCCGTATGACCCATGCACTATTTTCCTTCTTCTAAAGTCATAGCAGCACGTTTGCAATAAAACAACTGAAATTTGTAGTTCAAATTCACAAAAAAAAAAACGTTTTGAAATAGTGATCAAGTTTACTCATATTAGAGCTTACAACTCAGCTTCTGAGCAACAAAGCCCCGAATGACGTGTAAACTATTCCTTTAAGTCTGCTAAAAGAATAATAATAAAACCTTTAACTGGTTCCAGCAAGAACACCTGTAACGTTGAGGCGCTAGAAACTAATTTGAGAGTTATATTCAGAGAAGGACGGCAGCCGACAAACATCTTTGCTAAATGTATTTTGTTGGAGAGGCAGACAAAACTGTTGATCTGAGACGGCGCCAAGTTCTCATTAATACCATTATGTACGTAAACAGAGGAAGACAGAATAATGCTCAAGGTCTTGTGGGCAGGATATGGCGACAGCCAACATCATTTGGCAGATGGGCCGAGGTGATCTCACCAGCTGTTGCTGGCCCTTAAGCTGGTGTGGAGACGAAACATTGCATTATGGTCTGTTGGGAAGAATAACGCTTAGATGCAGCACTCATGTTGAGTAATTGCTGAGTACCAGGTGTGAAACTGAGAAAGCTTCAATATCATCATCTCCTGATGTCTAATGGCAGCCTGAGAATGATTATGCAGGTCGTATTATTCTTCAGAAGGTTAAAAAAGCATTAAATCGACCTTAATTTCAGTTCTCTATCTTTAGGTTAAAAATGCATTTTGCGCTATATGTGTGGATATATGCTTCCCCACCCGGGTTGTTTTAAAAAGTAAAACAATTAAACCGGAATCGTCGTTTTCATTGTTTGCAGAGCGTTTAGCGCCAAAACCCTGAAAAGGAATGTTATGAATTCTCTGCCAAATAGTTCAGCCATAATTAAAGCTGTCGAGTTGCAATTATTAGGACCTTTCTTCCCACGCTGCGAAAACAAAAAGATAAAGAAAAACCCCGGGCTGCTATAATCAGAACTTTTCTCAAATGTTGAAATTGCAAGTGGGAAAAGGGGCCTAGTCAAGCACAGCGGACAAATGAAAGCTTTGCCCAGCTCTGAGGATGGGTGTTCCTAATCTTTCACAACAACGACCAGCTCTGACGATCTCTCTCTCCGTTTTAGAGCAGCTTATCTCTGTTCCCAGCACTAATGCAGAAGATAGGAGTCCGCCGGCTTCGACTACTGTAAGAGAGGGAACACAAAACCTCAGAGAGTGTATAAACATGCCGTGCATGGACTAGAAATTTGAATAGAGGACGTATATTATTGGACACACAGAAAATATATACCCAACTGTGTTTATATGTTTGAGACGCAAGAGGTCAAAAGCAAAAACCCAATAAACCAAAGTAGGCCAATGTGAAATCAAAATGAACCCGGGCTCTTAAAGCTGCACTATGTAATACTGACAGCTAAGGGTTGAAAATCGGTTGAATCTATACAGTTCAACTTCAAAATTGGAGAGTATTTTCCCACACACACCCTCAGACTTGGACACGAGGTCAGCAGAATGAGGACATGCAACAGAGAGCGAAAAGGCTTATAGTATAAGTTGATCAGCTATTGTATATGCTTGCAATCTCTGTAATGCCAAATTCTCTGTCCCAGTTAATTTGCTGGCTTCCATCTGAGAGCCAGACCAATATATCGGCATGCCGATATTATCGGCCGATATTAGGCATTTTTCAAACTATCGGTATTGGCAGTTATAATGGCCGATAAATTAATAATTAAAAAATAAAGAAAATTGAAACGGACTAGAAACACGCTTGAACCATGTCATGGGTGTTGGAGTTGTATAGTTTGTCCACCAGAGGGCACTCTACACTGTCCCTGTTGGCAACACGTAGAGTTGGTCATGAGACATACATTGCTTGAATAACAATTAAAAGAACATCCCCATCAGTTCTCTTAACTCAAATAAGTATGATAGAATTTGTGACTATCATGTCCAGTTTTGCTGCTGTTAAATAAGCCGAGAGTGAAGCAGAATTAGTTTATTAGTGTTACGTTGACTGACTGTCCTTTTAACTTTTGACAATGTGACTGAAGTATTGCTTTAATATCGCATGACAGTTATAGCAATTAGACGCATCATCTCTCCTTGGCCTGTTATATTGAAAATGTATGTTTTACACTTTGCAGTATGACGTCATCCATTGCTAAATTATGGCTCATCATAGACTAGCTAATCACAAAGCTAGCTAAAGCCACTATCATCAGTCTGTTCTGTTTTGACAATAAAAGAAAAGTTTCTTTTAAAATGCATGATCATAATATTTTAGTTAAAACTCATAAATAACTACAAATAACTAATGTTAGGAAAATCTGTTAGTGTTTTGTTGAGCGTTTCAAAAAAAAAAAAAAAAAAATATTCGGCCGATATATCGGCATATGGATTTTAAAACCACAAAATGTTTGTATCGTATCGGCCTTCAAAATCCTTTATTGTTTGGGCTCTACTTCCATCCCTGTGATATCCGCCAGCTGGCGACCCCGGGTGTCTAAACACTATTGGATAAATCGATCAGTGGGCGGGATCCACAGAGACCCAACCAAAACAGACATTCGATCACAGAATACACATTTCAAAGTAGAATGACTGGGTGTATTGTCTTTCAGAGAAACAAGTATATGAACTTAGCATTTTCCACATCTCTGCAAGCATATTATGGTATTTCTATGCATTAGTATAGTCAAAAAAATGTACATGGAGATCCTTCAATATGTATTCCTGTTCTTATTGTGTATGATTCAGATGTGTATGTTATCCCAAAGTGATTTACCAACTTGTAAAACCAAGTCCATGTATTTTATTTATTTTTTTACATTCTGCTTCCCTTAAATGCAAAACGGTATTTAGACCATCTCCAAACCAAGTGACATTCTGGCATTTAAAAACTACAGTCAATTAAGATTTAATTAAGAGACGCAGTGAAAAATTCACTCTGAAAAGGCGTGGACAAGGTTATTTTGCGAGCCGACCTTGTTGCATATGCCTTTGTAGGAGTTTTCCTTTCCAGATGCAAAATTTATAGGATGGAGAGTATTTAATTAAAACCAAGGAAGGTGATTTACTAATTTGTGTAGTCAATTCACTGGTATTTGCGCCATTATTTTTCCACCACAAAAAAGCATGTATTAAACCAGACTACTGGGTAGATTGCATTGGTCATTATAGAAATTATCCGGCTGCATCTGTATTCATTAATTTGCTCGTTGTCAGTATATGACGCGAGAACTTTCCACTCGCATTGGCGCTTTAATGGGATTGCGCTTCCAAGCTAATTTGCCCCGTTTGGTAAATCTGGCCCTATGTATATAAAAGAAGAAACATAATACATTTATCATTAAAATCATGTTTCTTTCATTCTCAAAAAAGCTCAGAGCATTCCTTTGCAGATGCTACGTTTTGACATCTTAATGAAATTTCTTGCGTGTATAATTACGCATCCTAATGTGTCCAAATATCCTTTAGGGCCACTGTGCATCAGATTACGGAAGTGACACTGTTCATGTTGACTCTAAAAAAAACTATTGTTCATCATTCACCTCATTGGCCTCAATCCGTTACACAACTTGTGTCCTGCATTTAAAGCTGCTAGGAAAACTCACCATGATAGTGTGTGTTTCATGCATTCTTATCCCCAGCGCCAGATCACTGACAAGACCTGACACCCAGCTGATCACGGTGCCAGACAGTGACACACCAATGCTGTGAGTGCCACGGGTCTTTAGTCTAGATGGGGTCAGTCCATTTGAGTGTTAAGGACTGTCAAAAAGCACAGCACGACAATTACAGACCACTGCTTTTCTTACGCCTGGATCAACAACTCTGACGTGCCCAGGAAGAGGCTTGCAATGATGGAAACGCGGTTCTCTGCTGCGGACGTAGAACGAAATGACAGGGGATATTCCACAGCGTGGAATCCTTTGGGAGTCGTGTTGAACGATTCCCGTGCGAGCTGAGATTGGGAATGGATCGCGGTGAAATGAGCGCAGGAGGTCTCTGGAAGTTAAGACAAACACAGATTCACCATATTCATGCATGCAAATATTCTGCACATGAAATAACTATTCAATAGGAAACCTAGAGCGCTGCAGGATATTCAGCAGCATCAACATTTCTATATGTACTCTCTGAACATCCTCAGCATCTTTTTTTCTTATTTCATGTGTCCATAACAGGAATTAATTGTTAAAGTGATTTTTGAGTGAGTCTCAAAAATTAGAGACTTCTGTCATGTATTTAGTCACCTCATGTCAATCCAAACCTGAATACATTTATTATGATAAATTATAATTGAAAAAAGCAGTATCAATCAGACATGTCTATATGTATCCCTAGATATTAATCAATATATCTGTAGGAAAAATAAATAAATAAATATATATATATAAACTCAAAAATAATAGTGGAAATACATATACATATATATATATATATATATATAGGGCCCTATAATTTCTGCGTTCACAGAATAAAAAGCACAGAAAAGCACTAAAATAACAGTAAAGGGTAAAAAAATGAATTCCCAAAAATTAAAATGAAAAAACAGAATTTGCAAAAATTAAAGACGGAAAAAACGGAATTTGGGAAAAAATAAAATGGAATTTGGGAAAAAATAAAACGAATTTTATAGGGCCCTATATATATATATATATATATATATATATAGTGGATATATAAAGTGGATATATATATATTAAATTTATATATATATATATATATATATATATATATATATATATATATATATATATATATATATGAAGATTTCAGATGCAAAAGCCTTAAGTGCCATCTGAAATTTTATTTTAAAATTAGCATTTTTATCAAGCTCCTAAATTTAAGTTAAATAATTTTAATTTAATGACAATTAATAGGTAATTGTCATTGCCATATATATATACATATATAAACATATACAAACACAGAAATTATATTTATAAAATTACTGAATAAAAAAATCTGATTATTAAAATTGAAAATTATATACTAATACATTTTGAGAATTCTTAGAAGTGAATTCATGCATCACAGCTCTATAATGTACCATATAAAAACAAAATTAAACATAAAAAAAGATTACATTTAATAGTGTTAATTATAAGTGTTAATAAATTAATGATTTAAAAAATATCAATTATAATATATTTTAAAGATCAACTTTATGGAAGCATTAGATGATGGCAAAAGTAATCTAAATGTAAATATATATGAAATGAGCAAGCACAATTAAATACTCAATGTGGCTGATATATAACAAACCCTCAAATATCAGTAAATGACCAATACTAATATCTCATGCATCTCTAGTTTAAATGCTGTCGGCAGACATGATCACTACAACCTGTAAATCAAGAGAACATTTTCACTGGCGAGTGAACCGTTTCTTTAACACGTCGATATAGTCCTAATGATTCAGCCCATTTCTGCAGGAATACGTGAGCGTCATGATAGATGTTCTGAAAGAACATGCAGCAGTCATCTGAAGTGCACACTCTCCCTTTTGAGACGGATTCCAGCACAGTTCATAAGTTCAGATTACATAACTATGCTGCTAATGAGTAAATGGTTTTACCGCTGTAATTACACTACAGGGATTTTGCGAGATAAAAAAGAATTATATAAAACCCAGAGCCCGAGAACTTTAACATCTGGCTCGATGTAACATGATTTAACCCCCACAAGCTCTGTTTTTCACCGTCGATGTGTCGTCTGAACCTCGGGGGAAAGGTTCTGTGTCAAAACTCCGGAGGATTCAAAGCTAGATGTTGTAAATACTGGCTCTCTTTGGTCATCCCGGGTTTGTATTGTCTTTTCGTAGCCAGAAGCCAAAAGTTTGTCGAATGAGGAGAACTGAGGCGATGTGTTAAAGCCAGCGACATTCAATTTTCAGGGACACTGTGTTCCTTGGTCTATCTCTTGTTATCCTGGGGCAATGTTTTTTCCACTTCATGAATTAAAAGGCAAGTCTTTAAATCAAATCTGTTCTTCCACAACATATTGAGAATCTGAGGAACTGACCCTTCAGGCGGGAAAATAAGTCTGGGTATAGCATGCCTGCTAACATATGCAACGTTCAGCTTACACACAACTGACAGTCAACACGACATAGATCGGTAGCGTACATTAAACACCTCAGTGAAGATTGGACACGGCAAGACTGATTACCTCGGGTTGGGTTTTAGACAGGGTAACCGTAAAGTTTCCAAATCCATGCATTAGTGCTTTAACGCTCAGTTAAGCGCTAGCTTAGTCGTGTAAGACGTCTCAGTTCCTGTCCCAGGGTTGACACTTACACTACTTTATTTTCTCGATTTTAGCTCATTTAGAAGCAACCCAAGGGCTATGAAAGTAATTATAAGCAATGATGAAGTCATCCCAGTCCATAAATTCTCAGAGAGATTCCATATGAATTAATTGGTTTGTACAGCATTGATACTGCAGTACTCTCGGAGCCAGCATGCACAAAGCAAAGCGTTCACGGTTGCCCTCTTATTATAAAGCCTATAAGCATTTGCTTAATTTTAGATGCTGTATCAGTAACGAATCGGGTTCACATTTCGGTCATTTGGCACCTGACGGACTGCTGGATTTGTTTCAGAATAATAATTGGCCAGGAAAAGATTAGAAAAAAATGGCAGTAGGGAAAATATCAAGTCAAACAGCATTAGCGATTTCTATCAGAGAGGTTTGATTTTGATATTCCAGCATTTTTTCTGATGCCGTGACAAAATTGCTTGATAGAGAACAACTCTCCATATTCCTTTAGAACCTGGAAAAATTTTACGTGCATTGATTAATCATTCACAACAAGACCTGGAATGTGCTACAAAATGTAAATAGGGCCTTGAATGTTGACAGCAAAAGAGGCGTGCGAGGCAGTTTTTGTGTCATGCATATTTCCATAATGATCCAAAATTGTTCTCTGCCTTTGCTTGATCTTTTATCTTTTATTATGTATCCAACCGCACTTAGATAGACCACAAAATAAATGCACAGATTTAAAATGATTTAAGATGACCAAGATCAAATACGTGCCATGGAAGAACTGACAGTTGTTTGAACTCCTAACTGACGCACTTTTTACACTTTTTTTTTAAAGGATATATTTACAACCTGATTGGTCGGCTTTCATTATGTATATTTTGTGACCGAACTTACCCGGACATCCAAAACAATGCTGTTTTGGTTCGTTTACATGTGTTTGGTTCGTGTTGAGTTCATATTTAAAGGGATGATTAACTGAGAAATCAAATTTTCAAACATCTAAGAGGTGATATTATAAGAATATCCTGTAATTTTCAGAACTGAAAACATCCTTGTTAGTCCAGTAAAAGCTTTTATTGACACCAGGCTCAGCAAACCAAAGTGGGGAACTATGACGTCAAAGAGGATAAAACACCAGCCCCGCAGAAGATCAACGCCTACTTCAACACGGCCGGTTTAGCTCTGCCCACCGATTCATGCATTACACGCATAGCTAAATAACATAGATGCCTACCTTCGTGATGGAAAACCGGATTGAGCTACCGAGCAATACATAATATTGTGCAGCGCCTGGTTGTGGAAGACAGTCGCTGCATAAGCTTCCTCTGGATTCCAATAGGACTGCATGGATAAACTTTATTTTTAATGATGTTCCAGCTGATGAGGGTAAAACATCATCTGTCTGTTCGCTTCATTTCAGTGAGGATTGTTTTGTAAACAAGACTGGATTTGCAGACCGATTTAGATTAAAAAACGGTACTGTGTCGATCTATATGTGGATCTGACAGGAATTATCCAACACACGGACTCTGGGGTCGAACATGTATGGGCGAATCATTCCGGTTGCCATTTTACAACATAGGACGTTTTCAGAACAATTTCCCCCACGTGCATCGACGAGTGAGTTGAAACTCATTATAATATGCAAAACTGTTATCCACTTCACAGCAGTGGGCGTTTACTTCCAAGTCTTCAGTGCGAACGCCCATAAAAACCGAGCGTTTTTGAGCTAGGCTCAAAACTAGGGTAGAAAATAGCCTATTACTTATACATTTTGATGTTTTTGAATGCAAAAACCAAGTGAACGTCATAAGTTGACCTCAGACAACAATATAATAAAATTTAAAAAGCCAGTTCATGACCCCTAATAATCTCGATCCGCACCAGAGTTCGCTTGGAAATGGACCGAGACCAGTCAGTTTATTGCACACCAGGGTTCAGATATCAGCATTCACATGTCACTCACATGCCAAGAGTGAACAAACCCTAATATTACTTATGAATGGGAGAAAGTGCAACGCACACTAGAGGATTAAGTTCCGCCTTCTAAATAAAAGAGCCAACTGATAAAGTTGTGGTGCCACTGCAGCTGTAGAAATAGTCCATGTTTTAAGATGTTCTTATGACTGCACATGCTTTTTTTGGTCATTATTTGAGTGTTTAGGAAGAAAAATTATGAGACAGAAGTGGTCAGTGTTGATTTCAAATATGAAATTTAAGTGTAAGGTTGGTGAACAGATTTTAATAATTTGAAGTTTCCCCCATTTAAAGAGATAGAAGCTGAACTTGCATGACTGAAACAGATGCCCGAGAGGCGTTTCAAAGATGGCCGCGAGTGAAATGACTTGTCTCAAAGGGACTTTGGGTATACATTCACACTGTCAGCTTTTGGGATTGACAATTTACTTAAAGGTGTACAGTAAATCTTGAAATGTCACGTTCACACAACTTACAGAAGCATCTTGATTACAGTCTGTATGAACGTGATACACAATAGTAATGCCAATGATGGCTACGTCTAAAAAGTCTAATCACTTTTGACACGTCAAGAGTCCAATTGAGCATTTACCATGATCATTAATTATGACTCATAATTAATTCATTTAACCAACCCCAAACTATACAACATTCTTTTACCTGAGTTTGAATCTGATGATAAACCAGAAGTTTCCTTCCAAATCGCCAGCTGATCTGTATTCTCCAACTTGCATAAGAAAAACAATAAACAACAGTAATATCTTCACCAGCAGTTATTATTCATATTAGAATGAGTATATTAATTAAATTATTGTAATTATGTGCATAGGGAATCCCACTAAATCCTCTGTATCACTAAGCAAAACACAATTTGTTAATTTTATTATTATTGTAATTAATAATTATTTTTAAAGGATCATTTGCAAATTTATTTGTATATCTGAGTACCAGGGACATGTTATAAATATATATTTAAAATATAAAAATATCATATTTTAAATTATTTTTTAATTTATTTTCTGTCTTCAATTCTTGTGTTTTTGTAGTGTTTATACTTTTTATCTAAATGTCAATATAGTTTTCATTTAAGTTATCTTATACATCAAGTTCAACCAAATAAACATGGGAATTATTACAAGTATCTGAAATAAAATAAGTTTAACTTTTTTAGTTATTATTTAAACCTGCATTGTATTTCTTTTGTTTTGTTTTAGTTTCGGTTAACTATAATAACCCTGGTTTTAAATATCACCTACATGAATGCGAGTGAATTTATCAACCAATCAAGCAGGTGAAAATGTGTGGCAGGTTCAAGTGCAAGTGCCTGCGTCACCGTCATAGACGTACACTGAGAGAAGACGTTCGGCTACAATGTTCTTCCGAAAGATGCATTATTCTGTAAATAAATGCAAGTATCATCGCTGCTAAAGCGCCAACATTTTTTACAAAATATAAAACCTGACATTGATGAAGCCTCACAAATAACTTGCAACTTGTTTTTGTTATTGCATTTTCAATATTATAGGCTATTATTTGTGCATAAACATATCTGGTTATAGTAAACATACCGTTTGTTTGAAAGACAACACATTTTGTCATCCTTGCTGCAAGCTTTTTCCTCCCCTTCTTCTCTGCCGACTTCAGTTTTCTTTTGCTGCGCTCTGCTCCCATCCATTTTCCAGGCCTGGCAGAGCTGGCGTGAGCCGGGCCTTGATGGACAGCCCGCAGCTCAGGACCCAACATTACCTGCTCTCTTTCTCCTGGAGCCTGGTGGAGGGAAGATAATTGACAGCAAGCCCTTTTTTATTTTTTCCCTGCTTCTCTTTCCTTCACACTTCTTGCAGCCCAGAAAGACATCCTCTGGTGGAATAAAAGTGAGCCTGATCGAAATCCCAGCAGAGACCGCTTGTTATCTACTGAACAAGATATCTTGACTGTGGGGATTGAGTGGTGTGTGGAGGGGGAAACTCTACAGGGGGGACAGGAAGCTCTCGGAAACATTAAGATGTCTTGTGCGCTCAGTCTGGGCTCCGACTGTCTGCTATGGAGATGGAGTTATGCCCAGAACGCATTACGCTGGTGCCTGACAGATGGGTGAGATTTGAGCTTTCTATCTGGGTCGCAGTTCAGCCGGGTTTTTTGATTGTGTGAACTGTAATTAAAAGTCATAGCAGAATGTCATTCAGTCTCATTATGACTCTATAATTCAGCATCTTGTTACAGCATTCAAGAAGTTCTGTGTAATATAATGCATTTATGAATATATATAGCACCTTGTGATGATAGAAATATGTCATACAGGAAAAAGGTTCCATGAGGTCATCAGTGAGATCTACAAAGAAAGGTGGAAAAAATCATGTTAATGAATGTTGTTGTATCAGTTCCAATAAGAATTTAGTTAATTTTAATATTTTGCATTGTTTTAAATTCATGGGCTGCATAAGTGTCAAGATGTTTTTCATTTCTTAAATTTTTTATGGTTTCATGATTTTTGGATCTTAATTTTTTTATGGATTCATATGAGTTTTGTATTTAAAAAAAAAAAGTAAAAATAAATGTAAAAAGTAGCTTTTATTTGTAAATGTACTGAATTATCCAAAAATCATTTTCCTCCTTTAATGAATTAATATAAATAATAAAATAAATCTATTCAAATGTGAAATTCACTAAATTGCCCAAAAATAGACATTTACACTTATCTATAAAATTATCAATTATACATACATTATTTAAATATATTAATAATTCACTGAATAAATATATTAAAATTATTTATACACATAATTGTTCATTGGACTTAACTAATATTTAAATTTTTATATACTGTGGTGATAAAACTGATTTTTATCAACACTCACCTTTGACTAGAGGATGTTCCGTTACTAATGATGTTGTTAAATTCGGTTTCATGTATTTCGTCCTGCACTCGAATGTTAAGCATCAGTGAAGACTATGAGCAGAAAGTGTGGACTCACCAAGCTCCTCTAATGACTGTCTCGTCCAGGTCAGCCAACTGTTTTAGCTTTTCTAGTTTCCACTCCTCGACTCTTTTTCCGATACTGATAAAGCTTTGGCATACTAACCAGAGAAACCTTGAGGTTACGGTGGATGTGAATTATTTTTAAAGATGTGTGGGCAGAGATAGCACCCTATTAATTAAACCTGAGAGCACTCTTGTGTTATTAACTTTGTTATGTATGAAACAGCTCTGTGAAGCCAGAGAGGAGCAAAATTCACTAGACGGTTTGCGCCTTTTTTGCACATTGCATTTCAGTGTAAGACCATGGCACTGCTGATCTGTGTATTTATCTAGACCTATGTGAATCATTGTGTTAAATAAGGCTCCACCTTAAAGGTGCACCTAAAAGGGGTTCTAAAAGGGATATGAAAAGCATACACAGAGAAGTCCAAATTAAACATGATTTAATGACTTGTAAATGTTAGTACACATTGATGGCCTAAGACACGAAACGGGCGGTACTGTGTGAGAAAACAACCAGTATTTATATTGTTTTTACCTCTTGTAACCACAGTCACGTCCAAGTGATCTGAGGGTGTGGGCGCTCCGGTCTGCGCAAGCACCGGAAAGCGGCCGGAAATGATCTCTCGCGCAGTTGCGGAAAAAAAAAAAAATCAACGTTTCTGTTGATACATTCGAAATCGATTCTTCCATTGCGATTTCCTATATATCTAAATGTTTAGATCTTCACAGTGAAAAGTAACACTTCCAAAATTTCTGAGTAAACAACGCGTGACGTACACGCGAGAAGAATCACTTGGACGTGACTGTGGTTACATGAGGTAAAAACAATATAAATGCTGTTCGTTTTCTCACACAAACCGCTCGTTTAATACTCTTAGGCCATCAATGTGTACTTACATTTACGAGTCATTAAGATCATGTTTAATTTGGACTTCTCTGTTTATGCTCTTTGAGGTGGTGACCAAAAACCTGCATTATATGAATGACAGACAAGAATGGTTTGACCTAGAAATATCAAAATTGATACTACTGCGGAAACAAAGACACCTACATCTTGGATGCCCTTGAGGTAAGCTAAAACATGCCAAAAATTAATTTACAAAGTGAACTATCCCTTTAATGCTTGTCGCTCACTGGCAGTATATGGATGAGCACGAGCGGGACATTAAAAAAAAAATCCCCTTTTGTAGTCCATAAAAGAGAAAAGGGCTTACAGCATTAGGACAACCCCAGGGTGAGTAAATTATAACTTTATTTTCATTTAAGAGTGAACTATCCCTTTAATGTAACAAACTGGCGCGCACGCGAGACGATGATGAAAATGAACAAAGCTTTCTCGAATAATATCGGAAAAGTTACTTAGTTAAAGTCATTTTTTATTTGCTCTGGTTCATGCCTAGTTTTGAAATAGAAATTTGAGTAAAATGTAGTTTTGTGTCATTTTCGCTTCCGTAATCATGCTATTTGAACCTTAACCGACAAGCTGTTTACCAATCGAGCTCGCGAGCTATTCTTGAGCCCAGCCTGAATACAGTAGTGACGGTTTCTTTTTATAGTTTACTCCTTACCAGGCCTTCCTCGACCCCACACATTTTTCTTGCACTTGTTCTAACAAGGTGTAGCACAGATAGCCGTGCTGAGAGAATGTAGGAAAATCCCAGCGGGATCTAGCGTGTCCCTGAGGAGCCGCGGGAGCTGTGGAAGACGAACGTGCGCGTGCTCCACGGAAGATGCATCGTCGTCATCATTATATCAGAGTCAGCACCTAATCATGAGCAAGACATGACAAATATCTCCCGTTCTTCTTTTGTGGAACAAGAACCATCTGAACAGAGCATTAACATAAAGTTAAACATAACAAAAGAAACTCAAAGCAGAAGTCAAACTAACAGCACTGCATCCGGATGTATTAAATAATAATAATCAACTGTGAAATTTACTTTTTACTTGTTATTTTTATTATATGTACCTGTTTTTAACATCCCTGCACTTGATAATAAAGCAAAAAGCCACAACATATATGAAACTTTAATTATTTATTTTTTTTGGCATGTTGTGAACTAAACTCGCCTTAAAGCGATAGTTCGCCTAAAAATTAAATTATATAACTTACTCACTCTCAAGCCATCCTAGTGTGTATATGACTTTCCTCTTTCAGCGAACACAATCAGAGTTATATTAAAATATATCCTGGCTCTTCCAAGCTTTATAATTGGAGTGAATGGTACCTTAGATTTTGAAGCCCAAACAGCACATTCATCAATCATAAAAGTATACGGTTAATAAAGCCTTCTGAAGTGAAGTTCTGAATGAGTTTTTGTAAGAAAAACATCGATATTTTTTACTTTATAAACTATGATCACTGGTTTACTGTAACGGCCATGTGCACTGTAAAAATAAATGCACTTTATCTAATCAAAAAAATTGGGGCAACAGATTACAAGCAATATTTTTAATTCAATTTAACAAATTAGAATTGAGTAATAATTATTCAAATTGATTACTTAAAAGTAAACCAATTAAAATGAGTAAAAATTACATTTAAGTTGCCAATATGGTGATCGGTGTTTGTTTTAGGTTTCTCCTTCAGTGATTCTGCTTGTTAATATCAGGTGTCTTCAATGTTGGCAATATAAAATAAAGAGTTCTTAATTATTCTTTGATGTCTGTCTGTTATTCAGATATTTTTGTTTAATTTTTTTTGGTGTAAACTTTACTCATTTTAAATGGTTAACGTTTAAGGAAATATTTACATTTTTGGGTGAACTGTATCCCTTTAAGGTGAGGACTAAACTTTTAACCGTGGTAAAATCACTGTAACACATTGCTTTTACAAAATAGTAACATCAGGTTTCAAAATCATGAAACTCAGAAGCTCATTCTGCCTCAGAGAACATATACAAAACGTTTTTGGAGAAACATCTGCATGATCATACAAACTAATATATAATAACAATTATTCAAATTAGTTGCATCAATAAAATTAAGGTTGTTGATTCAAATTTTGGATTTTAGTGCCAGATCAGTACTTGATATCAAACCTCATAAGAGACACTTGAACACATAATCTCTGATAGAAGAGTTGTTCTTTTGGATTTGAATTATTAACACTAACTCTCAAGTGATAATCAGCTATAAATAAGTCCGAAACGAGGCCATCCCCCAATGTAATCATGACACATAATGGAAATATGTGTCTGAGATGATGCATTGTTAAATAGGCACTAATTCTGCACACACACAATAGACTGTACAAAGACAGATAAAAGGATTAAGGCAAGTTGTGGATAAACAGGAAGAGAGCGATTGCTGCCGCCACTGTTGAGGACACATCCCACAAGACTGTGTTGAATGTCTGCATGTGAGTGAGCGAAAGAAAGACATCTGTTGGAAAGAAAAGTCATCTCTTTCATATATCTTAATTAGTTATCCTTAACAGTACTGAGATTGAGTGCACTTTTAGTATCTTGCTTCTCAAAATAAACCCTCTTAAAAGTCTCCGGAGTTTCCTCAATCATATCTCACAGAGTTTACAATCAAACATCAGAGATTTAGAGACATCAGCGATTCCTTCAACTCTGAGACGGGGTTCGCGAATTCGACTCTCCAATGTCGAATCTGTTGATGTGTCTGAAATTGCTCACGTGTTCACTGACTTTCTCAGTGCATGGCAGTTGAGTGCCCTATATATCAGCGAGGAGTGAATGAAATGAAGTGAGGAATGCAAACTTTGACTTTTATTTTACATGTTAAAATAAATAATAGTCAAAGTGACTTAGTTTGTAATTATACATGCCTCTGCACTCATGCACTGTAGTTTAATTGGATTTATTGTATATAATAAATATAAATGTGTTTTTTCAATGTTAACCTATTTGTGTTCAACACTAAATCATTAAAAACTCACATCAAGGAAAAAATTGCATTAATAAATCTTTATTATTGTGTGTAATTTTGAATGGATTTTACTTAAAGGAGTAGTTAAAAAAAATATTTTGCTGATAATTTACTCACCCCCATGTCATCCAAGATGTCAATGTCATTCTTTCTTCAGTTGAAAAGAATTTAAGGTTATTGATGAAAACATTCCAGGATTTTTCTCCATATAATGGACTTCAATGGGAACCAAATGGATCAATGTCCAAAAGACAGTTTCAGTGCAAACTACAAACTGTTCGAAGGGCTTTAAACGATTCCAGACGACTGAATAAGGGTCTTATCAAGCGAAACGATCACATCATTTCAAACATAAATAATAAAGTTTAAGTTTTATAAGCTCAAATGTTCGCCTTGCTCTGTTCTGTCATGAGCGTTCGTGACTCTCCTGTTCGAACTCGTTCAGTCAAATGTAACGAGTCAGTTCGTCATTTGTTCATTGAATGAACCAAATGACTTAAAAAAAGAATCGTTCACTTTGATGAACGAGTTCAAATAGGAGAGTCACGAAATCTCATCACAGAACAGAGCAAGGCGAGAAACTCGGGAAAAAAAATGAAGTCATCCGGCCATTTTTCCTGCAATAATCCAGATGCCAATGGAAACATCCTGTTGGGTTTTTGTCAAGGGAACTAGGATGATACAAATGGGTTGTGGGTTGTGTGCTTATGGTTTGGCTATAAAAATACATCATCACTGCAGCGCTCTATGTGAAGGATATCTTAGCTGCTATTCGCATTGATTTTTCAAAGCTCTTATACTTTTTGTCTAAAATTTGCATGTACACTGCCAAACTAAAATGTATGCCCGCAATCCGCAATGTGCTGTATTTCCAAGTGAAACAGAATATTTAACCAAAAAATAGTGTGTGAAATTAAAGCGGATGACATGGGTGACATGAGCTTAAAAGGAAAGTCATTTTAGAAGAGGGAAAAAATATATGCAGTATATTTCTCATAAAAGAAAAGAAAAATGTGCACTATTATGATGAATAGTGCACAAAAAGAAAGTAAATTGGGTCAAGTCTTAAAGAGTGACAATTTGCAAGGAAATGAAGTCACAAGGAAATGTCGCGCCTCTTCAAAGCTTTATATACCGTCATGTACATGTATGTGGATAGTTGTCCTCAAAAGTAGTTCAGTGCACAAGTCTGTTGAAATGAGTCTGTCTAGGAGAACTAGAGCAAGAGCAGTGTGTGTGTGTGTGTGTGTGTGTGTACGAGCGAGTGGCGTGAGACACACAGCCTCACTTGCTCTTAGCCGGGGCTTCCGTGACTTGCCCAGAAACCCCCTGCTGCGATGGAGACCGCGTCCTCCATTCAACAACATTAAAAAAGGATGAGCACCATGCTCGAATGGGGACCAGGGCACATTGATGGATAACTGCCTTTTAAGTGCTGCACGCGCATTCACTCAAGTGCCCCTTTAGATCTATGTTACGACTGAGGCGAACTTCATCTACTCGTCCAACAATCAAAACAATAGTAAACTTACTCACCCTCCCCAGTTTGACGTTGTCGGCGAAACTGGCTGTTGGACTGAAAACCAGAATTGATGAATTTAAACTATAAGAGGAACCATTTAAATAAAAAAAATAAAAATTATTATAATTATTATAATGAGGAATTATTATATATAATAATAAGTTTGTCAGGGACACATTCAACTGATAAAAACGGTTTCCACAAACATGCTTTTTTGAGCAGAAAATCAGCATATAAGAATGATTTCTGAAGGATCATGGTGGCATAGTGATCATAGTGACACTAAAGAATGGAGAAATGGCTGCTACCATCACAGAAATAAATTGCATTAAAAAAATAAATAATAATAATTGTGTATACACTACCGGTCAAAAGTTTAAGATCTGTAAGATTTTTTATGTTTTTAAAAGAAGTCTCTTCTGCTCACCAAGGCTGCAATTTTTTGATAAAAAATACACAAAAACACAGTAATATTGTGAAATATTATGACAATTTAAAATGACTTTTTTATGTTAATATATATTAAAATGTAATTTATTCCTCTGAAAAAAAGCAGAATTTTCAGCATCATTACTCCAGTCTTCAGTGTCACATGATCCTTCACAAATCACTCTAATATGATGATTTTATGCTCCAAAAACATGTATGATTATTATCCAGTGTTGAAAACAGTTTTTACATTTTTATTTCAGGATTCTTTGATGAATAGAAAGTTCAAAGAACAGCATTTATTTAATAAATATTCATAATATTTCTGTGTTTTTGTGTATTTTTTATCAAAAAATTGCAGCCTTGGTGAGCAGAAGTGACTTCTTTTAAAAACATAAAAAATCTTACCGACCCTAAACTTTTGACCGGTAGTGTATATGTGTGTGTGTGTGTGTATATATATATATATATATATATATATATATATATATATTTTTTTTTTTTTTTTTTTTCTTATGGAAGCTTTTTGTTATGGAAGCTAAAAAAAGGTAATTCCAACTTTATATCTCACAATTTCTCACAAGATGACTATGTGGTGAAAACTTCAATACTTGTTACTTGATTTTTGATCAAAATAAATGCAGCATTGCTGAACATAAGAGGCTATTTTTGCTAAATCTTATCTTGACCCCAAACTTTTGACTGATGTGAATAAGAATTAAGACAGATTAGAGTAAGTGATCACATGCAGAACGACTCCTAACATTTCACTGGTACTGTGAATTGAGTTACTATCACCACTGCAACACTGTCTTGCATAGTTTTCACTAGTGCATTACTGTAAACTGAATTTGGGCTTGTTTTATGATGCAAACTGATGTACAGGTTGAAATTATTTTCTGTGGTGTACTGATGTGTCCTTTAATTTCAAACTCCAGGGAATCTGTGCGTTGTGCCAAAGAGGCTCATATTTAGCATATGAGCTGATCTTCCTTTATTTTGACCCATAATTTCCATATCAACCCCCTCCACCGACACCCCCACCTGCCCCTTTTCCCAATAAGAAGACAGCAGTGTGATACTGACGTTTGGCATTTTAACAGCGTTTACTGGTTTCCTCCAGCACGTTCATTATCTCCATCAGTTCACCTCCTGTATAATTCTCAGCAGATTCTTCCAGAATCTCTTACCAGCATCTGACTGTCACGAGTGTGTTTATGAATCTAATAATCACGCTTTCTTTGGGTTGTTGCCACATTTATATATAGCTTAGGTGTTAGTAAGATTCATGACAGAAACTCTTGCCACTTCGTCACTGATGCAACCAAACGATTCACACTGTCTTACAGTTAACAGAACAGTTCATTCAAAAAAGAAAATTATGTCATCGTTTACTCACCCTCATGCCATTTCAAACCTGCATGGACTTTGAAAACTTTTTAAATACTAAGCCTTTGGCTTTTGGACTCAAAAAGAACATGAAACCATAAAATTATCAAATAAAATAGTCCATATGACTCATGCAAGTCTATATATAAATATCCATATAAATATATTTCCATATAAATCCATATAAATAAAGATATTTGGAGACTTAAAATGCATAATTTTGCATTATATTACAAAATATGGCATTTTAAAGAAATACAGCACAAATGTTTCACAAAAGTTTGTATGAAAATAAAGCAAAAAAAAATATTTTTCAAATTGAAGACAAAGTTTTAAAACTCTGATTGTCAAACTTTGTGGAATAAAAAATGATCTTGTGCTCTGCATTTATATGATCAAAAATATAGTAAATACTGTGAAATATTTTTACAATTTAAAATAATTGAATATTTGGTCCCACTTTATATTAAGTGGCTTTAAGTACTATGTACTTACATAGGAAAATAAGTACAATGTACTTATTGTGTTCAGGTTGTATTGTAAAACACTTTTGCTGCTATTGAGGTGTGATACGGGTAAGGTTAGGGACAGGTGTGGTGGTATGGGTAGGTATCAGGGTGGGTTAAGGTGTAAGGTAAGGGTCAACTGTGTAATTACAAATGTAATTACATCAATTAATTACAGTTGTAATTACATGCAGGTATTTTCAAAATATAAGTACAATGTAAAAACATGTATGTACACAATAAGTCCAATGTATCAAAGTAGTAACTTATATGTAAGTACATAGTGCTTAAAGCCACTTAATATAAAGTGGGACCGAATATTTTAATGTCATTTATTCCCGTGATGATACTCCAGTCTTCAGTGTCACATGATCCTTCACAAATCATTCTAATATGCTGATTTGCTGCTCAAGAATTTCTGATTATTATCCATGTTGAAAACAGTTGTGCTGTGTAATACTTTTGTGGAAAGAGAGTAATATATTTTTAAAGAAACTAAAGTTATGAACACACACACATGGCATTTAAGGCAGCATTCAGCAGCAGGGACACGCACGGTTTCTACACTAGTGCACTCAGAGGGAAGGAAACAGCTTTTTGTGTGAGCCTTCCTTTCAGCACAAAATCGAAGTGACATGCAACACAGGAGTCTCGCACGTCAGTCTACTAGTACCCGTACCCTTGAGATGAATGTAGCTGGCATCATAAATGACTTATCAGACTCCTCAGAATCTCTCACCCGCTGTATTCATTGAGTTAAAGCTGCATTTTTTTGCATGATTTTGTCCTCTTTGTCGCCATCTCTGTTAGAAATCTGCAATTGCAGTTATTCGCGGAATTATCAAGTTTACGATGGGTTGTGCCTCGGCATGCAGCAGAGCGTGTGATGAACACAATGTTTTGAGGAGAATGTGTGGCTGTCAGTCGCCAGCGCCGAGTGTGGATACTGGCATTCAGAATCATTTTCTCTTTAGAAGTATGACCAACATAAGAATTTTCACTGGAAAATGTCATCTGAACAAGTAGGTCTAAGTAACATCCACTTTTGTTTCTGAGCAACTAAGGGGGAAAAGCATTGCAGTAAATCGCGCTGATTAAATGTCAAACAGTGCAAATTATACTTTGTTCTCAAATTGTTAATGTTCACAACATCAGCACTGCATGACCACATTTAATGTCCTTCTCAGATATGATCCTGCATATGGCGGGTGGTGATGGCGCAGTGGATAGAGACACATGCCTTAAGTGTGAGCGACATGGGTTCGAATGCACTGTAGAGACACCAATGGGGCTGTTTACACCTGGCCACTTCATGCGCTTTTCTCAGATCAGATAGCTATCTGATTTATCAAAATTGATTCCATTTACACCTGGTCACATAAATGTGTTTTTGCAAAACGGATATAAATTTGAACTTTAATTCCCGCGCTATATGACGGATTTAATGAAGTGCACGTCACTCGAAAGCAACAGCTACTGAGCTGCATTTTATTGATCATCGGTGTAATTTCAAAATCAGCAAAGTACGGTCACAAAGAGAGAGCGGCAACAGAACTGGTAAGATCATTTCGTTTCTTTACTTTTTAATGAAGATTGTAGTGTTAAGTGTCTGCGACTTACTTTCACTTTGATTTGCGAAAGATTGCGAATATATACGCTAAAGTGAGTTTTTACGTGCATATGATACGCATTGGTTGGTTAGGTTAGGTTTAGGTGCGTATTATACATTTGGGGTAGAATTAGTGGTGTGGGTGCGTGTGTATTATATGCAAATGAACTGTGTATCAATCTGCATGCGTAAAAACTGTGCTCTCATACTATGTAAAAACTCATTTTCGTGCATAAATTAAACGACAAAACAAGATGCGTGTTATAAGACGCATTTATCGTAGAGAACAGGCTGAGCAAACATCGACACACTGCATATTCTACTCTTGCATTATTGCATTTAGTGATACTTGCTAATGTATGGATGAGTCAATATGCAAGTGCAAGCACTGAAATGTGTTGCAGTGGTATTTACTGCAATAAATGCAATGACTTAATTCATTTTTAAGCTTGTTATCAGGAAGGATAGAGTTCATCCTCACTGCCCGAGAGCCATTTAGCATGCATGCACATCCTACAAACAGATAAGCCTTCAGAATCTAATGCATTTACTTCTCCGGAAACTTTCCCAGATGCAAGTGATTATTTGCATTGCTAAAAGTTCATTTGTGACCTCTTCATAATCCTTTAAAAAGGTATAAAATAGTCGGGCGACTTGTATTTAACGAAGCCAGGCAAACATATGTTGGAGATATAGACAGGAGCTGCTTTGATTGGGCAATAAATATGTAAATGGACCTGCGGATATACTAATAGCTGATTGGTTTTTGAAGATTGGACTTATCCTCAATGACAGGATTTTGTTGGTGGGAAATTGGATGCAGGATCGGCACGGATTAAACACAATGACACTATTGGCATTATTAGTATGTAGGGTGCACCGCAGACGAATGTCATTACTGGAACACACTGTGACAGCTAATCATTCCACTGTTCTGGAGTTACTGTCAAAATAGCTGGAAAAACAAAATTTCAAGGCCAGTGAGTAATGATTCAATGATTTTAGTAATGATTTTTCTTCCTGGCAGACCTATATGCGCACAATGCAAAGCCACAACATTTTGTCAAATGACAGGGATCATTGCATAGAATTTAACAAACAAAAACAGCAAATGAAATGGTTTTATTCCTTTTAGCATCAATTTTGGATTTAAAGCGAATTTGAATGTTTTCTGGCACAATAATAGGGTGTGGTGGGTGGTTGCCAGGGTGTTATCATGTAGTTGCTAAGATGCTTTTTTTAATGCATTGCTATGCAGTTGCTAGGGTGTTCTTTGTGGTTGCTAGGTGGTTACTTTACTGGTCCAAGTCAAAAGAGTCCTCCACCGAGACTCCGGGCTCTAGATATGCCTCACATTTTCTCCTTTAATGTTTTTTTTTTTTCTTCTGTTTCATGTTCTGCAGGCAAATATCAGAAGTATATTTTTGACACACAACTCTGTTTTAGTCAGAACACAGAACTAGAACATAAAAATTCTACCTTAGGGTTCTTCGACAGGGGTCCGCAGCAGTACCACAGGGGGTCTGCCAATTATTGTTTGATCTCAAACTAATTTTTATGAAAACATTTAAATATGCATTAAACAAAAATAAAATTAGTCAACTTGAACCAAAGCTAAAGTCCAGCTAAATGTTTCATTGTCCCTCCCACGTTAAAATATGCAATAGTCTGTACATTAATCATTTTAATAGCTTCACAAAGTATGTAAATATATGTAAATATATTAATATTGCACAAGACACATGAAATTTTAAAATTAACTTCAGGTTGCACAGATAACAGGGCATCTTTCTTAAAGGAGTAGTTCACTTTTTTTTTTTTACTTTTGCTGATAATTCAGCTCACCCATTTCATCCAAGATGTCCATGTCATTCTTCAGTCGTAAAGAAATTAAGGTTTTTGATGAAAACATTCCAGGATTTTTCTCCATATAATGGACTTTACTTAACCAAATGATTCAAGGTCCAATAGACACTTTCAGTGCAAACTGCAAACTGTTCAAAGGGCTTTAAACGATTCCAGACGATGAATAAGGGTCTTATCAAGCAAAACGATCATTTAAAAAAAAAGTTGAAGCTTTATAAGCTCAAATGGTTGCCTTGCTCTGTTCTGTGATGCGGGTTCGTGACTCTCCTGTTTGAACTCGTTTATCAAAATGAACGAATCTCTTTCGTGTCATTTGGTTCATTCAACGAACGAAAATGAACGAACTGACTCTGGAAAAGATTCAGTTCATTCGTTTAAATGAGCGATTGTTTCGCTTGATAAGACCCTTCGTATTTCCATATTTGGCGTGCTATCAACACGCATAATCGCTTTTCAACATGTTTATGAACGCCGTTGACTTAACGTTACATTGCTGTATATATAAATATATGACAGCATGCATGATAGCATTTATTAGTCTTCCCATACCATCCTAGGAAAAAAATTATTGCTCCCCAGAGGCACTAGATACATACACACATACACGCAGATAGCTTAAAATGCGTATAGATAACACGCCACTTGATTTGAAAGTGGCGTGTATGTTAAGCAAAAGTTGTGATGTCATGTTGATCAGGAACATTATTGAGTCCTGTAAATTTGAATAATCCTGTAAATTTTAGCAGTAGCCTTGGTCTATTTAACAAAGCTTTGAATATTTACATTCAGAACTTAAAAAAATCAGATCTAAACTCTATTGCAGAACGTTGAATTGTACCCAATCCACATCTCATTATCATAAACACAGATAATTTTGTTTTTAATAGCCCTATTTAATTTGGCCTTGTTGGCATGTGTGGTAGCGGTGCCATTACAGAGCCGCTAATTGACGCTTATTGGAGATAATGAGGCAGCGTTCTCGTATTCGTACAGAACGTTAGGCTGACACTAATATCAGCTTTGTTTGAGACAGTCTCGGCTGACTATGGCCTTCCCGTATCTAATTTATTCATCAGCTTCAAATCATTTGAGAACGTTGTTAAACAACTTCTATCAGGAAACAGACTTCTCAAGAGCACAAGGAGGGATTTACAGCAAGATACCTGCAGTTGGACTTGCAGGCGGTGGCCATCTTATCTTGCTGCTGTAGACTTGAAGGACAGAGATGTGTTGAACAGAAGGACACAGCGGGACAAGAAGTGTTCAGGGAGCCGGGCAGATGTCAGGGCCGGAGGCTGCGGCGCACACTTTTTTACTCTTTGCCGAGACTCACAATCAGCTTCCCAACAGCGCCTGTCAGAGTTTAATGGGAATTAATTGCTTTGTGAAAGTTATAAAACTCTTGTGGAAAGGTTAAAGGAATGGTTCACTCCCAAAAATGAAAATTATGTTGTCATTTACTCACCTAACTCACCAGAAATGACAAAACGGCACCATAAACGTCAGTTAGTGCGAACGCGTTCATTAAATACCAAGTCTTCTGAGAGCGCTTTATGTGAGGAACAGATGGAATTTATTCACAAAGATTTTTCACTGAAAATGTTCTGCTTCGTAGGTCTCAGATCTCATTTGCATTGATTAAGAACTTAATCAACATGAAATCCATCTTTTTAAATGTGCGTTCTTGTTTAATAAGTCTTATTGTGATTGTCTTTATAATAAGAAATCAAAAATGCTTCGACTTTACTTCTCAAATTTTCCTTTCCAATAACTTGGCTGGATTCTGGTCTGGCCTACTTTCCAAACTCCACATTTTTATCCTCGTTGATTATATTTACTCTCATAAATAAAGTTGTTGACAAGTAAAATGGGTTGCAAACATCACGTATCATCACTCATTTTAGAAGGATAGTTTTTGCAATTTTGTCATCATTTACTCACCCTCATGTCATTCCAAACCTGCATGTATGACTTCCTTCATTCTGTGAAACACAAAAGATATTTTAAAGAACAATGTGAACTAATCAACATTTACTTCCATCATGTGGACAAAAAAACAAACATTTTTCAATTTGTCTTCTTTTATGCTCCACAGAAGACAAGTCGAGTCATACAATTTTGGAACAATATGAGGCTGAACAACATTTTCATTTTTTAAAGAAATGAATTTCCTCACACACAAACAAATGTCATAATAATGTTTTAGATAGCTTTACAAGGCTTGAGTTGCTTTGACTAGTTTTATGGTACTTTTATACACTTCCTGGAGCTCAACAAAGAAAATGATAATTTTATGGAAAAGAGCAGCACGGACATTCTGCATAACATCTCATTTTGAAACCCCAAGAGCACAAGGAGGGATTTACACTGCCGTTCTCATCCCAAGACGTCATCTAACTGAGCGCTTTTGACCGTACGTCAACATCTGACGTTTTAGGGTACCTTTTAACATCGGTTAGATGACGCTATCTATAATCCTAACTCTACCCAGACCTAAACCTACCCACGTATAAGGTAAAGCATCAGTTAGATGGCGCCCTCAGTCGATTATCTAATTGACGTTAAAGGGTACCCTAAAACGTTGAAATATAAAAGCTCAGAAGTTCAAAGCCAAGCGAGATATTTTATTTAACAGAAGTAGCCTACAACGAATGGCACGTTGAATTCTCTTCCTTCTTTAATGACGTCAGTAGAATTGTCTTTCCGCCCACAGGAATGCTCCCTCAACTCACTTCTTATAACTTACTGTGTTTACTCAGCTCTCAATGTGATTTTCTGAACTAGAAACTGACGCTTCATCTTTTGTGTGATGTATAATAAACTTTATTAAACTCATCAGTATATCTTTGATCATCATTTCGAACCTGGTACAAGAAACAGCAGACTTGCTATGGATACATACAAGCAGATGACAAATACGTTATAATAACCGTAATTAAACTACTAAACCATACCTGTTCCATCTCTATACAGCACTCTGACTCTGTAGGCATTATTGTCCGAACTCGAAATGAACACCGTTACTGAGAGTTTCTGATACTATCGTCATTCTGTGAGATGAAATTGTCCTGAGAGACTGAGCACGAGCCATAGCGCGAACTCATGAAGCTCCGCCCCCTGTGCCGGCAGCAGCAGCAGCTTATTTGCATTTAAAGGGCACACACACTAAAACAGCACGTTTTTCTAAAACTGCACGTTTTTGTAATACTGTTGGGTACTTTGAGCTGAAACTTACACATACACATTCTGGGGACATGGGGACTTATTTTACATCTTGTGAAAAGGGGCATAGACCTTTAAAGGAAGGGGAAAAATGCTTTTCTTACCATCAGGGAGGAGCTGATATAGCTATAATGCTTCTAGATGACCTGTCCATGACCATCTCTGCTTTTCATAACAATCTTAAAGTATTACACCACTCAATTTATGAACAAAGCCCAACTGTTAGAAAAGATGACGAAAGCGGTCCACTGACAGAACCCTGTGGGATACTATTTTGTGGACAATGTTAAATCGACGTCATCTTCTTTCTGTGGCAGATGCAACTATGCCACTGAAACCTGGTAACCTTGTGTTGAACCCACAGAGGTACACAGATATGACAGCATCAACTAAAGCTTCCATCTTGAATCCTCTTCATCTGGAGCTGTTTGAATCAGTCAGCAGGAGGACAGAAATCCTTTGACAACAGAGGTAAATATAAGGCAAAGGATATAAAAAGACAAACCTTAAAAAAATCCCATGAACTATTGATGCAATCTTTTGTTTTTCGGGATTTTTTTGCTCCTAGCATGTTGGCACCTCGGTTTCCTTTTTAAAAGAATTTTACTTCAATCCTCCTTTGTATCCAACATCTATCTAGGTGGGATTTGGTTCAGCGAGAGTCACACTTTGATCATGTTTTCATTCATCCGCAGACAGAAACCAAGGAAAAGTCCTGTTAGAGTTTTGACATAAACATTATAATGAGGGTTTCACAAACATCCGGAAACATCTTTCATATGAGTTCTATACCAATTAATCTAACCTCAAAGAAACTCAAGTGCACTTTAGCACTTCCTTTCCCTCAAAGAATTATGGCTCGGAGAACAGAAACAAGATGATGTAGGGAAATGAGAAATCATCTCCTCAATGGTGTTGTTTTTAGATAGGTACAAGCAGTATTCAATTCGAAGCAACCATATATCAAACTTCATTTATAGCATTCATGGTTTGACAAGTGGGTTGCGAGTCAGCGCTTTAAGATAGTAACCCAGAGGCGTAAGACCGTTACCAGTGCGCCGCTTTATAAATACATCTCCTCTTCAGTTTTAAACAACCTCCCTATCTGTACAGACTCTCTTAAAAACCCATTTCAAGCGGTCTTATCCTCGTCTGACCTCCAGCACCCTGCAGTTGTCGTTTGGGCGGTGAGTGCAGCATTCACAGCTGCTGTGCGTCCCATTGATATTTCCCCTCGGATCATCAAAACCCACGCTCTGTTCACAAGCGGTGTAGGGTGACACTTCCCCACCGGGCTTGAAAGTCCATCTCAAGACCCTTTGAACTGAGCCTCTGGGTACTAGAAGGCAGGTAACGTTCATAATAGCTCCCTTGTGTGAGGCCGGTGGTCCCGACAGCCTGGGAATCGATTAAAAGCCATCAAGGCCCCCTCTTCCTCTCCTAGGCTGGCCTAGCGTCTCACCATGCAAGCTAATCCTCTAAGAATGCACAGGTAAGTCAGAGGGGTCTATTGTTTTGGGGTTTTTGAAATACCATTTTTACCGCTCACTGTGCGTTGGGAGTATGAGACTGATTCAGTGCGCGTGTAAACTGGAATTACATATTTTCCAAATGTGACCTTTCTTTGGGTTTTTTTTCTCTCAGGATTGTTCATTGTTGAGCTGTTTTGTTTGATCTACCTGAGAAAGCTCAAGTATGGCATGGACACCCGTTCCCAGACCGAACAGCCAACTTGTTGTTGGATTGGTCTCTTTGGCCCACCTGTGTTACGAAGAGAAAGCCCAAAAGGCCACAGGAAATTCTTAATATGAGACATGCATCCAGAAAAAAGTTAACTAGCTTTGAATAATGACCTTCCTGGAATTTCTATATGATGTCTATTTATAAAATTGACAGTTCAAGACACATTCAAAGCCATTGTAAATAAACATACCCCTGTGACATCATTACATCAGTATTATTTCATACAGTATTATTATTATAACCAACAATAACCTCAGTGAAGCCTTGCACTAGAACAGCTAATGGGAATTTAAACAACGGGGTTCTAAATTCACTGTAATTCACGACTTATTGGGGTTATTGCTTTAATATACACATATTTTATAGCATGGATGCAATAAATTGATCAAAGTTGACTGTAAAGACATGTATAATGTTACAAAAGTACTTTCATTTAAAATTTTAAAATGTTCTTTTGAACATTCTATTCATTAAAGAATCCTAAATAAAAGCGTATCATGGATTCCACAAAATATTAAGCAGCACAACTGTTTCCAACATTGATAATAATAAGAAATGTTACTTGAACGATCAAATCAGCATCTTAGAATGATTTTTATAGGAACATGTGACACTGATCACTGGAGTAATGTATGTCGTTGATTTAAAACAAATGGTTCATAAGAGTCATTTGTTTGTGCAATAGACTCTGATCATGCTGAAGGTTGTAGAAAAGAATCAGTTCATAAGAGTCATTAGTTCATGAGTTGAATTAGACCACACAGTTTGTGCTGTTAATGATTCATTCATTCAAAAAAAAAAAACACCTATATTGAAGATTCACTAAAAAATAAATCACTCTAAAAATGCTGGGTTTCAACACAATTTTTGGTAAAACATGGACAAACCCAAATGTTGGGTTAAAAATGTAATTAAAAAATGTACAATTTAAAGTGGAAGTTGAGGTTGGGTTAACTTTAAATTAGATTTTTAACCCAACATTTGGGATTGTCATATTTTACCCAAATTTGGGTTGAAACCACCCAGCATTGTTTGTGCTCATAAGATTAATTAATTTGTGAATCAGCTAATCAATAAATTAGTTGACAGTAAATTAATTACATTTATTGAGAAATGCAATACAAATCATTATTAATTATACTTTGGTCTGAGATCTTATACAGTGATAATTAAATGTACTTGTTTTCTAACACACATTATATTTACATTAGTTATGATAAGATGTGCAACAACAGGCTCTTCAGTAAAACGATAACAGTTAACATTTGTTAGTTGCAGAATTATTTTCTAGAGCTAACAAACTCCACCAATCTTTGCTGTATTGTTTTTCAGTTATTTTCTTGTGATCTGTTCGAAGCCTGTCCAGTGTTTGGACCAGGGCGATCAGTTCAATGGCAGAATGCCCCAAACTTCAAGCTGTTTCTCTTGAAAACTTCATCAGATGTTTCTTTAGACCTCTAGCTTTTGTTCATGACTCCAGCATCACCATTGTTCATGTGAATCTTCAATTTCTTCATTAGTATGAGTAAGAAAGCAGTCCTGACCTCTCTGTGGTGGCAGAGGAGAATGCCGTCTGCCTCTCCAGGTTTCTGTCATTGTTATAAATATCTGTAATCAACGGCTCAGCTGGCTTTGTCAAACTCACTAATTGCTTTAAGAAACAAAAACACCAGTTTGGAGAAGTTTCCCAGAAGGTTGATTAAGTTGTGCGGGACGGTGTGTATTTTATGGATGGCCATTTACTCTCTGAACACGTACCTTGTCTTATTTTGTACAAATAAGTAATAACTTATTTTTGTTGCTCTAAAGAAAAATATATTTGTCAGTCTTTCGATCAAAGAGTTCAGACCTAGATTTAAAAATATAAGTGCTATCAAACGATTAATCGAATTAATTGACATCCAAAATAAAAGTTTGTGTTTACAAAATATATGTGGGTGCACTGTGTATAATTATTTTTGTATATATAAATACACACATGCTTGTATATATTTTAAGGAATAAATATCATTTGTATATAAAATATTAATATTTATATATAATATAAATTACATTTAAATCTATACACTGTATATACATGAAAATATTTTCTTAAAAATATACATGCATGTGTGTGTAACTTTGGGTCAAATATGGACAAACCCAAATGTTGGGTTAAAAATGTCAGTAAAAAATGTAACCCAAGGCTGAGTTTATCCATATTTAGACCCAAAGGTTGAGTTAAAACAACCCAGCATTTTTTAGAGTGTACACTCAAAAAATGCTGGTTGTTTAACCCAACTTTGGTTGAAGTATGGACAAACCCAAATGTTGGGTTAGAAATGTCAGTAAAAAATGTTAACCCAATGGCTGAGTTTGTCCATATTTAGCCCAAAGTTGAGTTAGAAACAACCCAGCATTTTTTAGAGTGTACACTAAAAAATGCTGGGTTTTAACCCAACTTTGGGTCAAATATGGACAAACCCAAATGTTCAGGCTTAGAAATGTTAGTAAAAAATGTAACCCAATGGCTGAGTTTACTCCATATTTGGCCCAAAGTTAGGTTAAAACAACCCAGCATTTTTTAGAGTGTACACTCAAAAAATGCTGGGTTTTTTAACCCAACTTTGAGTCAAATATGGACAAACCCAAATGTTGGGTTAAAAATGTCAGTAAAAAATGTAACCCAATGGCTGAGTTTGTCCATATTTGACCCAAAGTTGGGGTCAAATATGGACAAACCCAAATGTTGGGTTTAAAATGTCAGTAAAAATTTAACCCAATGGCTGAGTTTGTCCATATTTGACCCAAAGTTGGGTTAAAACAACCCAGCATTTTTTAGAGTGTACACTCAAAAAATGCTGGGTTGTTTAAGCCCAACTTTGGGTCAAATATGGACAAACCCAAATGTTGGGTTAAAAAATGTAATTTAAAAATTCAACCCAATGGCTGGGTTTGTCCATATTATAACTTCGACATGCAATCCAAAAGCAAAGTAAACTTGCTCAGTGCCATTTCAGATAAAATAAAAAGAGATCCAGCACTATTGATTTCAAAGTGGTTACTGTGGTATATAGTTTGCTCTCCGCGGTCGGAAGATCTGCTGCTAGTTTTTTTCCCCTTTTTGTTCTCCGCTGTGGGAGCTTGACGACAAGATTGCATCAATAACAACAACAACAGCGTCATTTAGACTCTCCAAACAAAGCCTACACCTACAGCACCATGCATCTCTTGCGCTGTCCCGCGGATTAACAGGAGAACTTTGATGGCTCATTCGTTTTAATTTGGGGTCCTCGGGCAAAGGGAGACAATGTAATTGCCACATCGTTTCAAAGGGCGACGTGTGATCCAAGACCGTTCGAGAGACTCAGACAGGGCATTTATAGAGTGAAGACGACCGCTTTCTGCACCAGACAGCCATGGATACTGTATATTCCCACTTTAATATCGCTCTGCTTTATTTTCCGTCTTGTAGGAAGCCTTTGGGAAATCACCAAGGGCTACAATTATTCATTCTATGTATTTATAGATGCTCTCCTGATAGGGGAGTAGACAGGACGGGCTAAGCGCTGATTAAAATATAGCCAAAAGTTGGCTCGCCTCAGGGGTTCGGGAAGGCAAATAGACCATCTCTATCCGGCCAATTGGAGTGGACGCATATGAAATCCCGTTAGTGATGTGCATTAGAGAGAAAGCCAGAGGGCCTCGCGTTACGTGACTGGAATAGGCCAGACGTGCGAGTTAGTCAACTTTAGACTGATGCAGAAAGCTCTTCTTTCATTAGAGCTTGGTGGACATTTCAACAATTGGGAACTTCTCCAAATACACCATATTTGTCTTCGAGAATTATAACTCTCTTCGAGAAAGTTTATTATCTAGTAGGCGCTGAAAGAGGAGTGAGATGAAGGAAAACTACTGCAATGAAAATGATGTATGGGACTTCGATTTGGGAGCTGAGCGATACATCACTCTCAAGCTGTGCTCCTCAAAGCTCTTTTAATGAAGTGCACGGAGAAATCACAGCCAGATTTAATATATTCAGGAGGAAATAAGTCTTGCTGTCTTTACAAATATGAGGAAGCATGATGTTGTTTTGTTGCTTGGTATTAGGCCGTAAAAAGAACTATTAAACATGCAGCAGCAAGTGGCCGTAGAGCACGGTTTCCTTCAGACCCAGCACGCCGGAGTTGATTGATGCCAGTGTCATTATTGGTTTGCTCAGAGGTACTTCCAATTCTGCTTAAAACAGGATACATGCATGTCACATCTAAGAATGAATGCATGTGACCTCATATCGTAATGCATTTGTTATTAAGGATAAACTGCTTGTTTCTTTTAAACCATTTTTTTTACATAAATTGCCTCTCTATGCTGAAAAAGAAAATTGCTTTTTTAAATTTCACCCCAAAATTCTCATTACTATAATGCATTCAGACTTTTACTAGTATTTTATTTTCTCATATTCTCATTCTCAATAAGTGACAATTGTGTACGGATTTATTTTTTTTATTATAAATAAAAAATTAAAAATATATGTATATACTGTAATATTTATTTTAACAAATATATGTAATCAATATTATTTTATACATTTTAATACAAATTTTCATTTTATTTAAAACTGCATTTTCTATAAAATAGGGAATAAATTAAAGATAGTACAACGCTAACATTATGAACACTTACATTAAATAGCATATTGTTTCACAACGAGAATTTGGGGGGTTAAATGTGCTCTTACTTGGCATGAAAATAATGTCATGAAAAATGTGTGTGTGTGTATTTAGGGCTGTTCAAAGAATTAATTGCGATTAATCGCATCCAGAGTAAAAGTTTGTGTTTAATATATTTGTGGGTAGGGTGTATAAAGTATTTTGTACATATAAATACACACACATACATGTATATATTAAAGAAAATGTGTTATTCATATATAAAATATTTTGATTTATATATAATATAGATTATGTTTATATATACAGCTATGGAAAAAATTAAGAGACCACTGCCAAATCAGCAGTTGCTCTGGATTTATTATTTATAATATAAATAATAAATCCAGAGCAACTTTTTCACGTGCAAATAATTATTTCACGTGCAAATAATTCTTAAATATATATATATGCATGCATAAGTATTTATATATACAAAAATAAATATACACAGCACACACACATATATTATGTAAACACAAACATTTATTTGGGATGCGAATTAATTGCAATTAATCTTTGCACAGCCTTAGTGTGTATGTGAATTTATATATATATATATATATATATATATAGCTTTTTATAATCTATCTATATATATATATATATATATATATATATATATATATATATATATATGGCCTATATATAGGCCTATATATATTTTCTTGACAAATTCATCCAATTAACATTAAAATGCACATTATCTTGAATCTGATTCAGTGCAGCACATGAACTATTTTTCAACTGTAATGGATCAAAGATGCTACTTGATTTCAGACTGGGAAACATTCCTGAGGGCTGTCAGCAAGGACAGACATCACTCACGCTGTGACGTGACAAACATCTCACTCATTTCATTGTAGATTTAGCATCCTGCTCATCAGTTTCAGATGGAGATAAACCGCCTGTGATATCTGTTTTAATTGCTGTGAATTAGCATCTGGCTGAGGCACACATGTGCGGGGGACATTTGAAGAGATGCCCAGTGCGTTGGCTGCACTGAGGTTTGATGGGCTGCTTTTTTTGACAGCGAACAGAGACTCTCTGAAATGCAAATGTGGGCAAGAGAAAGATGATCTGGCCATCCGACACGGATGCACATTTTGACATTTAAATGGCAGACGCTGTGACAGAGGTCATTGGCTTGCTGACAGTGACATCACATGACCTCTAATCACCCCTCTGTATCCAATATTCCTCATCTCCTGCCTGTTAAGCTGAAGATTGAAGTGTCACGCTGCTTATATTGGTGGATTGCGTTGGCACTCAAGTGGGAAACAACAACGAAGGAAATTACAAGACCTGTAAAGGTGCCACCTTTCATTGGGAAAAGTGTGACGTATTGGTCCCGATCCCCGTGTTTTTCTTTGCTTCCCCAAACAAGCACTTGACAATCTAATTAATCCCAGAATTAATATATACATTAAATGGCGCGCCTTAATGCCACATTAAAATGCATCCTGTCAGCACTTTACATGGTTAATTTCAATTTGTTGCTCGATACTCTCAAGTAGCCAAGAATAAACGCTCTGCCTCTACAAACTCGACGGTGTCGTTTTATCTTTCACCAGACGTAATGAGTTTAATTGTCTGTGTAAACAACCTGCTCAGTTTGAGGAGTCTTGACACCTTGAATACTTGAAGGATTCGCAGCCTTTTTTGAGAATCCCTCACTGAATTATCGTATTTATGTCTTATTTATATTGAGGAAAAGCAATTATTTGAGAAGAGAGGTGAAACAGCCTTGTTGAAATTATTTATCTTCTGACAGTGTGATAATGTTTATTTGTAATCTATCTATCTATCTATCTATCTATCATCTATCTATCTATTCTATCTATCTATCTATCTGTATCTATGTATCTATCTATCTATCTGTTCTGTATATCTATCTATTATTTATCTATCTGTCTATCTATCTATGTCTATATATCTATTATATCTATATATCATGTATCTCTATATATCTATGCGATCAGTCATGTCTATCTATTTGTTTGTCTATCTATCTATTATCTATATGTATCTATCTATCTATCTATCTATCTATCTATCTATCTATCTATCTATCTATCTATCTATCTATCTATCTATCTATCTATCTATCTATCTATCTATCTATCTATCTATCTATCTATCTATCTATGCTTATCTATCAATAATCTGTCTATCTATCTATGTCTATCTATCTATCTATGTTATCTATCTATCTATCTATCTATTATCTATTATCTATCTATCTATCTATCTATCTATCCTATCTATCTATCTATCTATCTATCTATCTATCTATCTATCTATCTATCTATCTATCTATCATCTATCTATCTACTATCTATCTATCTATCAAATATCCATGGTTTTAACAGTAAAATACTGTAAAAATGCTACAGTGCAAAACTGTTAATTGGTAAACAGAAAGTTTCCGTAGTAAACACGGTAAATAACTATTTTACAGTAAAATACCATTAAATTTACAGTTTTTGAAAGTGAAAAAGAACAAATTGTTGTATAATTTACAGTGAAAAACTGTAAATTGACATTCCACAATTCCCTATGTGACACTTCACATTTGATGTATTTTTTGTTGAAATTACTATGGTTCCTCAGTTTTATAGTTTTTTTCTTAATCAGTTATGTACATTTAGGGTTTTATGTTACATTTAATGTTGTTAAATGAATGTTTAGTGCATTTCTTTAAATTTTATGTGTGTTACCGTAATGGTGCTTAATGTTTGTGCTGAATGACATTGTGCAGTTTCTTTAAAAGTATTGCTTTATACAAGTATTCACTTGTAATGAGCTGTGATTGCTCGTTGAACTTCATCATTGCTGTGATGATTGTTGGTTGTCAGTGAAATACAATGAGTTAAAACAGATATAAATACGTCAATAAGTTGGTAAATCCACATTTTATCAGGAAATAAAATACGGTTTATCTACTGTAAATTTTAAGTTAATCTAAAATCATTAGCTCCTATCGATATTTTTAACGGTAAAGTTCTGGCAATCACAGCTGCCGATTTTTTCTGTAAAATTTACAGTTTATTTTTACAGTCTATCTATCTATCTATCTTATCTATCTATCTATCTATCTATATCTATCTATCTATCATATCTGTATATATCTATATATATCTATCTATCTATATTATCTATCTATCTATATATCTATCTATCTATCTATCTAGGGCCAAGGAAGAATTTAAAACAAGCAGTAGATGCATTTCAAAAGTAACATTTTAATAGTCTGTTATTTAAGTTAAGAAACAAAAAACAAAAACAATTTAATTTCAATTACGAGTGTTTGACGTCTTTATTTTGTGCAGCACTTAAGAAAAGCAACAATCAATGCTTTATTTTTTTGCTGCCGCGCTCTCTGAACCTCTCAGCTGGTGTGTTGTGTGTGTCGGCCCTCAGCCTGCTGCGTGTGAAGATCGTGGCCCAGCTGTGATTGAAACGTGTTATAGATCCACGGCAGCGCACAAAGACGGATCGGATACAGACAGTAAGAGGCTACACCTCTGTCTGCCGATATGACGGAGAGCTCTTTGTCTGTCGATCCATACTCAACAAGCGAGGAAAACTTCAAGGTCGAAACGCTGCACGAAAACACACACGTTCTGCTTCTTTGAAGGACAGACAAAAACTTACAGAGGAGACAGTTGGTAGAGTCTCAGTTGTGAGAGATGTGTTCATCTGAAAGATGCGGAGGAGAACACTGTCAAGAATACATAGCTTTTAGCACAATAATGCAAAAACATGCAATATGTGACGAAAAATGTATCGAATAAAAGCATTGATTGTTTCTTAAAGGCTGGGCAAAATAAAGATGTCCAATACTTGTAACGAAAATTTCACTGACACACAGAAGGCAAAGCAGATTTCTGTTTCTTAAAGCTACAATACCTAAGATTTTATGCCGCTAGAGGGCGCTACATTCAAAACAACAACAACGGCTTTGCTTGATGACGACGTGGAGGAATTCGGCCGCGGCACCCAGCAACGACTCAGGACCGTGTTCAAAATCCTGCTGCGCCACAGAGCGCCATTTACATAGTTTTATATAGGGCCCTATAAAATCTGTTTATTTTTTCCCAAATTCCGTTTTTTCCGTTTTAATTTTTGCAAATTCCGTTTTTTCGTTTTAATGTTTGGGAATTCATTTTTTTTACCCTTTACTGTTATTTTAGTTGTAAAAAGAGTGTGCTTTTTATTCCGTGATCGCAGAAATTATAGGGCCCTATTTATATAAAATATTAATTTCTCAAATCGTTGCTAATGTATCCTGACTTCGCCCTATGCTGCAATAAGCATTTAGTTTTGCATTCATTTACAGAAATCAGCTGCTTGAATGACAATTGCTGATGTATTTAATTGTACAGTACAATCATAACATAGAACAGACATTATCTTCCTTTCATGTCATTAAACATAACAATATTGCTGGCCATACATCCAATGAGAAACGATTACACTGATGAACGATTTTTCACATCATATGCATAGATAACAAGACATTCTAACAATAATACTAATGGTTTTGCATCGTTTACTGACATGAAATTTAAATATACAGAACACGGTGTTTAGGGTTTTACGCTTATCAAGTAAAACACATGCAAGGTCGGCGTCTCTTTCTTAGTTCAAGTTTTTCACGAAGTTCTCTCCATTTAGGAAATACCACACTGATGTTGAGCTGGTTTTATTTCTCATCCCAAATTCTTCTTGGGTCGTTTGGTTGACTCCGTTCGTTGACGTTTGCGTTTATGAGACTTGTCTTTGTCGACAGAACCAGGTGCAATCGCTAAAGAATAATTGTGCTCCATTCCATAACAAATGCGCGAAACAAGCTGACGTTTGTTGCTTGATAGACGCTAACGCACAACTACAACTTCAGCATTTGTCCAGGACTACACGTAGTACGAGCGGAAACCGAGGTAACAGCGGATATGACGCGATTGACAGGCGAGCTCCCCTGCTCACACGCCCCGTTTCCTTGGTTAAAATCTCAATTTTCTCGCGATTTAAACATTGTTTGAAACATTTGGAATATTGTGATTTTGGGATATTTTAATGCAAAAATCTTAGATATTCCACCTTTAACTACAAAAACATTTTGGATAGATGGATCTGTTGGGTCAAAAAATAGCAGGACATCAAGTGTGCAGGGTAAACCGACTGGAAAGTAGGTGTCTCAGTTGATTTCAACATTATATCGACAGTCACTAAAGTGTTTATCTCATCGTATAAATAATTCATAGAAATATGATCTAGTTAAGTTGACGCATACTTTTACATACCATGAAGAGGAATGTTGAATTTTTGCTAAATGTCAGCCAGCGAACTGTGTGGGTGGCCTGGCACAGTTCAGGCTGAAATGATATATTTGTACAAAGTAATCTCAAAGAGAAAATACACCCTGTTTTATAAAGAGTCTACAGTATCACCTTCAGTCAAACCTATAATTGCCTACAGATATGCCAATACATTCCAGTTCCTTTTGCTCCTTTTTGAATGAATGCAGTGGCCCAAACTCATTTACATAAATGTGCGATTTTCACATCCTACTGCATTTCATATGTAATAAACAAACACTCAGTTTGTGTCTATCTTGACAGTTGTATGAGTTTTTTGGAATACTCTGTGGAATACTTCTTTCTGATTGGTCAACCGCGCCATCCAGCGGTATTTTGTCTGGTAAAACTGATAACACCGGCTCATCCGGGTAACATCCGCTTGGTAGGGAGTTTAGCATTTGTTGGTGAGCTAATAAAATATATTTTGGCTGTCCTGTGTTCAGAAAAAGGTTAAAAAAGAAAGAAAACCCGACAATGGACACGTTCCTGGATTGCTCAGAAGAGGACAGTATGGGCTGTCAATCCTCCAAAGAGAACTTGAGGTAAAATATTGTTTTCTTGTATATTTTTACTTTTAGTTTTAACGTTAGCACCATCGTCTCTCTTCGTTTCGCCATTTTTAAAAGATGTGTACGGAAAAGCATCTGTGCTCCTATTGGTCAACCTCATACATGTGACGGAACCATCGTGGACGACTGTTAAAAAAATTAAACATGCTAGCCTTTTTGTTGTGATGTCACGAAGCATCGCAGATGTGACGTAGGTTGTCGCCCACTATGACACACTATACGAGATGATACGAATCGAATCTTGCGTCCCGACGCCCGTTGTCGTTTACGAATACCCACGCCACCCTGACGTCAAACGGATCATGCCAAAATCGGGCTAAAATCGTGTAATCTGAACCAGGCATTAAATGTCGGTCTTGTTTGAACTTGCCGCTTGCTAGCTACTTCTTTTTATTTGCGACTCAGATCAATATTTCATTTTTAAGTATTTACTTATGTGACAAGTAGCCCTGAAATAAGCGGCATGATGTACAATCAGACAATTGTTATTGCAGAATAAACCCCTTCAGGTTGATGCAAGACCTGATCACCCTGTCAGGGTTTAACGATGAAAACCGGCTGGATGTACATTATCCCACATAATTGCTTATAATTCAATGCTTTTCTTTAGAGCATATGCATACTTTTTTTGTACAAGTATTTAAAAGGAGTAGTTCACTTTAAAATAAAATTGCTGATAATTTACTTTACATAACTTTTGTGTCACCCAAGATGTCCATGTCTTTCTTTCTTCAGTCGAAAAGAAATTACGTTTTTGTTGAAAACATTCCAGCATTTTCTTCATACAATGGACTTCATTGGGAACCAAACGGTTCAAGGTCCAAAAGTGAGTTTCAGTGCAGCTTCAAAGGGCTTTAAACGACACCAGACGATGAATAAGGGTCTTATCTAGTGAAACGAGCGGTCATTAAAAAAATAAATAACACATTTTAAGTTTTATAAGCACAAACGCTCGCGCGTCGTGACTCTCCTGTTCGAACTCGTTCATCAAAATGAATGAATCTTTTTCGAGTCATTTGGTTCATTCAACGTACGAAATGACTCTAAGAAAGATTTGTTCATTTTGATAAATGAGTTCGAAGATAGATGAGTGCACCATCTTTGAAAAGGCCAACCCACCCTAAACTCTTGCCATTGGTTGAGTCAGAGGTTGAGGGAGCCAATGAGAAACAGACTCTTAAGATGAAACATTTATGATTCTGTTTAGCAACAACACAGATGCTGTTATAATGAAGGCAAGCCTTGAGCAAGAGTGCCAGAAAATGCCTTTGAATGTGTTTCCCCGTCACATTCATCAGCGTCTACAGTGACCTCTACTGGTGGAGGCTGCATTAACACTCCACTAATGTCCGCTCATCTGTCAGAGAAGTGAGATCTTCAAATACTATTACGTCAAACACCAAACATCTCTATCATTCTCAGGCAGACAGAGAGCAATAGAGAGATTTAGAGAGTGATAGCAACAGAGAGCAAGTGTTGCAGTGGGTTTCGTTCACGCCAGACCGCGGGCTGCATCTAAGGCAGAAAGCTGCGCTGATGAAAACCGCTTTGCAAACAGTGTAATAGACCAATAATTGGGTGGGGACAGGCGGTATTGTGACCTCTGTGACCTTTGAGGGCCATCATTTTCCATCTCAGATCAACACATGGACGTCCTCCGGCAAAGTCAAAGTCATAACACATTCAAAATGCGAGTACAAAATCAAACATGCGCAGTTATCATAGCTGTGTCTAATTATGTGGTCAAAGGTAGAGGCGAAAATTGAAGCAAGTCTGTTAATGCGGCATCCGAAGACTGTGGTGCACTAACCGAGAATCTGGATCTAAAAAGACCCGGGTAACAACACAGGGGTGCCAAGATTCACCGTCTTGTATGGATCCAAACAAGAAAGCCTATACCTGGTGAAAGCTATATTATAATAAATTTGCCCAGATTGTGCAGTTTTAATTTGCAGGTCTTTCATGCTTTTGGGGATATAATAGCTCACAATTCCTTGCGACATGGATGTGGAAAGGTTAGGGTCAGTCGAAAAATAGCCTCTATGCACGAACCCTGATGACGTGTGTCCAAAAGAATCTCAGTCTGCGTCTTTACTTCCGGAAGCGCGTTCAGCAGGCCAAGTGTATAGCGGCAAATCTTGAATAAAATCCATTTACTCAGAAACGGAGGCAACGATTTTAGAAACGCTGATTCGCTAGTCGAATTTACGTACAATATGAGAGAATACTAACCCTCAAAGTTGTTGATGTAGCTCGAAATATATAATTTAAATAACTTCTCTTTTTCACTCTTGTGTGACAGCTAACTGCCACACAGTGTTGTTAACATCATTCAGCGTTAACCGCAGGAACGTTTTTATAAACAGCAAGTGTAATTTGACACTATCTACACCTAAACGCAAAACCGGCTTCTGACCATAGACTGACGCAGCACCGGAAGTAACTGGGCAGTGCTGAGACAAACTTCGATGCGAATCGTGCATAGAGGCTATTATGAGAAATTAAATGCATGAGCCGAAAGGAAATAATGAATTTTAAGGAAATCAAACTAGCTAGACACAAACACGAAGATGCAAGCATTAGGTGACATCGGCTCAATCTAGTGCAACAGCGTCTGTACACTTTTTCAGCAGCCTTGGTTCTGGAAGTCAGTTTCAGCCATTTTTCCCATAGGGATTTTAAAAAAAGTCTTAGTTTAAACATTATAAAACATAAACAAACAAAGCTATGAGGTGAATTACAAAATTAGTGAATATAGAAATAGAAATGAATATAGAGTATGTGTATATTTCTATAGTGTACACTCTTAGAAAAAGGGTTCATTGGGCTTCTATATATGAAGCATAGGGTTCTTTACTCAACTCCAAAGAACCTTTTATGCTAAAAAAATGTTCTATAATGACCAGAAAGAACCGTTTTGGCACAAAGGTTCGTTATATGCTATTATTCATTCATATATTACATTATTTTGCAACATTTTATAGTTGTAATTAAATTGTTGTTTATTATATCACATTTTAATCATGCTGATTTTTGGAGGAGAAAAACTGAAATGGCGACTATCGTGTGATATTGATTAACTACATAAAATAATATAAATATATACATTTTCTAACCCCCATATCTTGAATTTTGTGATCATTCACATGCATTCATATCATTTTAGGGTCTTGATGTTTATCAATAATATGAAATATTTAATCCGGAAAGGACAAAACAAATGATAAGAATGAACCCAAAATCCATATAGTTCCATATAGAACCTTTTTCCTGGTTACAAATTATTGAACCCTTAAAAGGGTTCTGTATATAACCTTTTAGGGGTTTCCAAATACGTAGCGCTGATGGAACCTTTTAAGGGTCTATATAGAACCTTTTCTTGAGTAATGATGCATAATGCATGAAAGTGTCCAAACATTCCACACTCGGTTTGTATTAGTGCATTATCTGTTTTTTTTTTTTTTTTAAGTAAATGCCCTTTTACAATGAGAACACACTTATTGCTTCAAAATGGCACAGACTAGTGCATAAATAGTGCTATGGAAAAACAAGAACTTCCACACTAGTTTCCCAATTGGAAGTCCGGCTTTTGCCATTCTATTGCACTTTTCCAAGTAGGACGTTGGAAATCTGTGGAACGCAGCATGAGCGCCCCAGATCTAAAGAGCTTTTTATTCAGAGGTCTTAAAAACAGCAGCACTTCTGCGGCATCTTACCGAGCTCGTTAAATTTCATCTGTGTCTACACGCGTGTGTCTAGTCCGCAACTTGCATTTCTACGAAGCGATGATTATTTAATCAAAAGAAGCCTGTTTCTAAACCAGAGAAAGCAGGGGAGGCATGCGGTTCGACCCTGAACCTGGCTTTTTCCTCATCGGCATTCTTTTTCATTGGTACGGTTTGATGTCTTAATTGAATCTGTTTACAGAGAAGCAGCATTCCTTCAATCTGGTTATACCCTGTTTAACTGGAGAGAGCTGTGTCCTTGGTTCACCCCAAACTCTCTTCTCTCGCTGGCTGCCTGTTCCCGCTTTGATCCTTCTCTGCAGACACCAGAAGAGATGACAGCTTTTGCCCAGAGTGTGTGCCACTGAGGAGGAGAAAAAAATCAGCCACTTTTGAACATTTTTATCACCGGGTCACATGTAGTGCATCACACAAGCATCTTAATGGGTTATGAATGTCTAGGACCTGCTGAGAACGAATGACACACTTCACTCACACATGCACACACACACACCTCAGACGTCCTGGAGGGGCGGTGGCAGCTGACACAACCTGACATGTCATATTATCGCTTGGATTCGAGAACATAAAGCAGATTTCCCCAACAGGTGGCTGATGTCTATAGAGACAAACAGTTATGACACAATTCAGCATGTTTGTTTACTCACACTAACATATGGAGAAAGCTGCCGCTCATTTGCCTTGCCAAGGCAAACGGCTTAAAATCAAACGCCTTACTTATGTAGATTGAGGCCCTTGAAATGCATGTCAACCAGACAGCTTTGTGATATGGGATCTATTTGATGAGGATTTAGTTATATTACACTGCATCTTGTACACATATAGACTCTGTGCTGTCGCTAAGGCAGGCATCACTATTTATGAGGAGAGTAGGAGTGATCAGGCGAACGATAAAACCACTGAAAACAATCCTAAAGAGACGCCAACTGTAAAAAAAAAATGTTCAAAGCTTAGATTTTATGTTCATGAAGAAATGTCATGTTTTATTCAATGTGTTACTAATGTAATTGTTGGGGATATTTAATTTAAAATTGTTACTGTGCATAATTTACAAATATTTTTCAGTATACTTTGACCGATAAGCAGCCACCTAGAAATATGGATATTGTACTTTTGATAAAGCACTTACATTAAACTAAATATACAAACAAAGCAGATAAACTTCTAGGCTTTGCATGATCATGACAGGAGAATTACTGGATATAACTTTGCACAGACAATATTAGTAAGTGATTTTATGAACTTCACTTTTGTGCACTGCAAAAAAAAGATTCCCAACATTCAATCCCGAAAATAGTCATATAACCATTGCAACTTCAAAGCTATTCAGTTAAGGCAAAAAAAAAAAAATAATAATAATTAAAAAATTAAAAAATTAAAAAATAAATAAAAAATACTGCATAGTGCTGCTTTAAGCATATACTATATATATATATATATATATATATATATATATATATATATATATATATATATATATATATATATATATATATATATATATATTTTTTTCTGAAAACAAGGCTTAAATGTATCTTGATTGGGAATTGGATGTACTGGAAAACAAGAAAATATTTTTTTTTGCATGAGAGTGAAATGCATTTTCCCACAAACCTCCATTGTGAATGCATTACTGTAAACACACACCACATTTCCTGTCAAAAGACACTTTGTATTGAACACCAAGACGCCAACCAACTTCACCAGAAGGAGAATATGCGCACTGATATCAGGACCTTTAGGTTTGCTTTTTTTTAGGACCTTTTCTCCAATTGTACAGACTTAATGGAATCCTTTTTAGCAACAGCAGTTGACTGTTAGAAATGAACATTCTAAAGATTTAATAATTTAAAGATTTTATCTAGCTGTGTGGAAGTTTTTAAACCCTTCAATACGGCTTAAGAATTCTATGAAACGGCTCTCTTGGAAGTTTCAAAGGCATTAGCATTGAATATATTCTAGCATTAAAATGCCTTCTGGCTGAGAAGAATGTTTCATCCTGGAATGCCTTTGTTCTAATTTAAATACGTTGCTTTGCGAGGTGTTGAAGCTCTGCGGCCCATAATTTTTCAGCCATTCCATCTCGTTGGTTTCAAAGTCCTACTGCAAGCCATCTGGAGTTTACTGCAGATTAAAACTCAATGCTGCTATCTATAAAATGTTAGTAAATGGATCATGGATACTAATTATTTTCAGGATTAAAGCGAAACAGAAACAAATCAGAGAAAAATGGCTCCTGTCTGGGCTTCTTGCAATTAGCAATTACAGGTAAAGCATACCAGATTTAGGTTCAGTGACTAAGTGTGAGAAATTAGTATCTGGACTATATATATATATATAAAAGGATCTTACGTAGCTTTTAGACATCAAATCTTCCGACATCGAAAACGGAAGCTGAAGCATGATCACTTGACATGTGAGAACCAATGAGGTTCAATCTCACGTGTCAAGCAGCGTTTGGTCTTCTGTTTATGTTCGCTGATTTATATTAATATGTGAATAAAGACTAAATTCAATCTGTTCATCATATAAAGCGATCGTGTACAGAAAATGTGGACTAAACCGCTCAATTCATATGTTTTATGATCTCTTTATGAATTTTTTGAAGGCTCAAAATGGCAGTTGTGTGCCAATGGAGGGCGGAAAGATCTCAGATTTCATCAAAAATATTTTCATTTGGGTATCGAAGATGAACGAAAGCCTTACGGACATAGCCTATAACAACTGCATACGTATACGTAACATAAACTAACAACTACAATGAGTCTGATTTGTAAACACAATTATTTACGCACTAAAACCAGCATAAACTACGGCACAATTTGCATATTTTTAAAATCTCAAAACTGACGTCGCACATCAATTGGCTGCCGGCTGCGTTTTTCGCTTGATATTTGCATAAAGTCGAAAACTGCCCAGCCTTTTGACACTCTCAACTATAGACTGTAAAAGCTCTCAGCGCTTTCACCGGTCCGCTTTCAATCCCAAAATGCACTGCGCATGCGTGAAGCTCCGACTTCCATAGGAATGAATTGAAAACGCTCGCTTCGCGCTAGTGGACACGCACCGTCGGGTTTGGAACGACACAAGGATAAATAATTAATGACCTTTTTTTCTTTCATTTTTGGGTGAACTATCCCTTTAACAGCGATCCATCATTTAGATGAAACGATAAAACCAGTATTCTTTAATTTGCCATGCTTCAATAAATTTTTTTCTTTCAACCGTTTTCTCACTGCAAGCCTCCTCTCGTTTTTCTGCAGGGCTCTTGTCCAATAATAGTCTGCCAGCAATTGCAAATAAGTATGTCTTAAAATGCAAACTCCCAGACTGTGTTCTCGCCTGCGTGTGTTTGTGTGTAAAGCGGCTGCGGGGAGTTGAGATCTATTTGAATAAACTCTCCACAGCACTGAGTGAAGTGTGTGCATTCAGAGGTTCAGCGATGGGACACAGCTGCTTCTGGATACACGCTTCAGGACAGAGATACTGGACGGCCAGTGGCAGAGAGTTCTTTCAAAAAGTGTTTAACAACAGAGAGAGTGATTTGCATGCTGTTTAAGGGGGTTCATGCTCGAAAGTACTAGTTTGGGGCTGGTCTAGCTGGTTAATGTCCTGCAGGTTCAAGTTAGGCTATCAACAGCATCTGTGTTTGGGTTTACAGTAATTCACCTCAAGACTTAAACATTATACATATAGCATCACTTCACAATGATATGCAACTATAAACTCTGTAGCTTAAACAACATATACTTACAAAAACATCAGAAAGGGGCTGTTTGCATACAGTAGAACAATAACCATAACCAGACTTAGCTTATACAGAGCTATTCCATCCAGCTATAGGAGAGCTAAAGGACAATTTAGACATCTTCTATATAGAAACCTAGGTCTCTGTATTTCATAAAATGAGTTTCTTCTCAAGTGGTAAAAAAGTAGAATATGCACTTACAAATTATATGACTACACTAAAAGCCAAAGGACAACATTTTTAAAAGTGGTATAATATTCTGAATTCACATGAAATGGTTGCAATTTAAAAAGCATGGACGTAATTGCTTTAGATAGAAAACTTGCTTGAAAAAGAGTGCCGTCTATAAAAATAAATTCCTCAAGGTTTGAATATTTTGAGCTAGAGACATTATGGCTCAAATGCTCAAATCATTTTTGTAGGCAGGTAAGAGGCTCTACACAGAGCACACACAGACATGACTTAAAGTCAGGTGGTCTTAATATAATCACAATGGTTTTGCACATGAACTCACTTGAAAAACACGCATAAATACTCACATTAAAACCATGCAAACCATGTAAATAGAAGTGCCATACTGCCTCTCGTGTTCCTTTATTACCATTGCAACTAGATTGAGAAAAGTAAAATGGACAAGCTAAGTTATTTGCTTTGCTGGGGGCACTTTAAACATTTTGCTTAACAATTCAGGCTTTATACATAGAGCATTATAAAAGTATTTTATTGCATTAATCACGGTCTAAAGGTTCAAAGAGAGATCATAAAACTAATACTACCAACTTTACTACCAACTAACTAATCTGAATTTTGTGGTTGAAGTCTCGGTTCAATTTATATGATGAGCAGATTGATTTTAGGCTTTTATTCACATACAAACATTGATCAGCGAAAAAACAGAAGCTCAACCAAACCTGCTTGACGTGCAAGAATAAATGCTTCTTGCTTCTAAGCAAACATGCTTTAGCTTCCATTTAACACAACTGATGTGTGAGGCTAAATTCAATCTGTTCATCATATAAAGCAATTGTGTTTCTTCAGAAAGTTTGGACTAAACCGCTCAATTCATATGGATTAGTTTTACGATCTCTTTAACTTTTTGAAACGTCAAAGTGGTAGTTGCGCATCTGTCAATGGAGGGACAGAAGCTCTCAGATTTCATCAAAACTATCTTAATTTGTGTTTCTAAGATGAAAGTCTTGCGGGTTTGGAAATGACATGAGGGTGAGTAAATAATGACAGAATATTTTTTTTTGTGTAAACTATCGCTTTATTGCTAATCAGACAGCTTAAGGAAAGAAAGACAAAATCACACACTGCTCTTCCCAGCTAACAATTTTACGTTCTGGAAACATTAGTTTTGGTTCCCAGAACATTCCTAAGAACGTTCCATATTGGGGATCAAGGAAGGTTTATAGAACGTAAATAGTAAAGAAGTAAATAGAATGTTCCCCTAAGGTTAAGGGAACGTTCTGGAAACTTTACAGGAACGTTCTCTTTAGGTTATAAAAATAGAACCTAAAAATACAGGAACATTCCCAGAACGTTCTCCTTAGGTTCTAAAATGAAACCTAAAAACAACCTATAGGGAACATTCCCAGAACATTCTTGTTTGGTTCCCCCCCAAAAAATAATCAAATTTGTGTTTGCTTGGTTGACTGACTTTTTTTAACTTTAATAAGGATTAATCTATATTTAATATACAGTGTGGAATATGGTGTGTTATACTACTGTTAGACCAACCTGAAAAACCTGGAAAGCATTGTATTGATCATAATTCTATTATATGTTTTATTTCATTACTGCTTGCTTGTCTTCAATGGGTCAAACACAATGAAAACAATACCTATTTTAATTTATTTATTAATAACTTTTTTGTGGTAGGGCCATTGAAAATTCTAGCATGGCATGTACAAATTTGAATCAAAAATATAATAAATCCTTTGCATTGAGCCCTGAATTTGTTTATTTATTTTTCACATTGCAAAAAAAGGGGATGGGAGGAGAGTGATTGGTTTTAAGCACATGCTTGATTTATTTATTTATTTTTAGATTTTGAAAGGATGTTATGACAGAATTCATCCACGTTAAAATTTAGTATATATCAGATCAAATAAGTTTTTGGTCTGACAAAGGTTCTAACAAAAGCTACACTACACTGCACTTTGCCCATGAGCAGTGAGCAAACACAAGTTTATGCATGTGGCCCCCACACATACAGCGTGATAGCCTGTGAAAGCATTTTTGCACATGTCCTACTTTTTGTGACAGCATTTGTCTTGGAATTTAGATGTGATTTCTGTGTGCACTCCAGGGAGAAAAGTGAGTGGTTGCTGTGGCAACAGATGACATGCATCCAAATAAACAAAAGCAATATGAGATGACTGACCCTCGATAGTAGCCGAGTTCCTTCTCAGGAACTCTTCAAGTGATGTTTTGGAAGATTACGGAAGGCTAAAGGAATGCAAACACTGATGGATGGGCGAATAAATAAATAAATAAAAAGGACGAGAATCATACCTGGTTGCCATGGAGACATACCTTCTCCTCACTTCAATAACTGCTGAGCAGAGAGGATCCCAGGGTCTGCAGCGAAAGACTAGGGGAATAAAGAGGAAGAAATCCTTTTCCTGGAACAGAAATAAAGGAAAATATACAGTCAGTGCATGTGTGAGCATTAAAATCCTTTGAAATTACATGTTAGATACAGTCCTTACATTGAAGTGATTCTGGAGACTGAATATTAAACAGCCTACACTGTTATTCACATCCATTTCCGTCAAAATAACAAGGGCAAATATTATTAACGCTATTATAAAGAAGATCGAAATTAAAGTAATGCATTGTTATATTTGCAATAATATTCGTTCAATAATTATCAAGTTAGATCACATTTCAGTGTAGAAAGTCAGCTAAAATCAATACTTTATGGGAATTAAATCTTTCTTAAATACTTATTTTCTAAGCTCTCAAACCATCCATTAATTTATGTAAACTTAATGCCTGGGGAACAATCCACAAAGTGGACAACATCAAAAAAGGGCTATTTATGAGCTTTCATCAAAACAAAGCAAACCATGAGGGTGGTTAGTCTGGAGACATTTTTGTTTTCACTGCGATTCAATCTAATGGAAAATTCAGTGAGAATGAGCATTGAACAAAATGGGAATTGTGATAAAATATCCAAACATTTATCTTATTTCCCATAAAAACAGTGATTAACAATATTATAATATGATGTTTAATGGTGATATTAAGGTTGAATAATGCTAGTAACTGTTAGCATTAAAGCAACATATTCCTGTTATCAGTATTGCAATAATCTAATTTTAAAAGTGATCGAGTTAGGTCTTATTTTAGGTTAATAGCCAACAAAATGTACACGTTCGAGGTCCTAACCCGTTTGTTGTGTGTTCTTACTTGTATAAACTTAATTTCAAAAGAAACAAACGACACAAAGTTGTTCTACAGTTAAACTGGGACATCTTGCATATCGTGAGGGCCTCTTTTTGTTTCTGAGCCGAGCCATGCTGTTTCAACCTATCCGCAAACGAGGGGGAGGGTAAACGCTTCTGAGACACTACGTTTGATAGACAGCCACAACACCCAATCACAAATCGAACAATCGTTTGAACTGACCAATAGCGTCGCTCTCTGGGCAAATCTAGCAGAGTGGGCTGAGTTTTAACGCCAATCCCCGCCCTCCATCCAATCGTTAGGTTGCGCGAAGGCTGCAGTTTCAGTTTGTTTTATTCACCATTTTGAGTAGCTGAAGGTAAAATTTAAACTAAATACCTTCGTAGAGCAGGAATATCTCCCGCATTGTTTGATTTTTACCACAGGGAGAGGGCGTTGGTTTTGCGACGTCACCTCTTGTGTTTTAAAACAGCACATTTTGTTTGCATTTTCCCTGCTTTTCTTTTGCTCTTTCACAATTTTTAACCTCTACAGTATTCCTGCAAAATGGCAAGACCAGTGAGGTACGTGGGTTTCCATTCGTCCTGCTGATGGCTGCTGCATGCACACTGACTTCTTCTAGGCTTCACGCATGTGCCAGGCATCATTATGTTCTTGCTTAGAGCTCGATTTTGTAACATTTTGGCTCATTCGTGCATGCATTTTGCTCGTTGTTTCTTCCCTAGTGGCGGAGGGCTGTGTCTTTTACATTTATGGGGAAATCGTGGACGTTTCTAATGTGCATCAATCAGGATTCTGAAATATGTTATTCGTCGTGCATCTCCTACCTATTTTTCAGAATATATTTGTTGTTTGAGAAGCACTAAAAGGCTTCATGTTTCCTTGTAAGCTTGAGAATATGGCTTCCCATTCATCCTCGCCAAAGCTTCAGGAGGGGGTAATAAAATCCCATTGGAGGTGCACATTGGCCCATTCAAGTGATTTTGTAACCTGTAAAGCACACATATTTGCGCACATTTCTCAACGATGCAGAAACAATAGATTGCGAAAGCCCGTTGGTATTTTAGGGAGGGAAGCGCGTTTTTTAGGTATTTTTTTTGATAGCGGTAAATTAACACGACGCGTGTGACGACAGAGGGGGGCGGGTGGCTAGGAGCGACCACACCTCCCGTTTGGAGTTATGTGAAAAACGTGCACAAAATTTGATGTTCAGTCTCCATATTTTGAGTTCAAATGGTAATAGCATATTAATAAATATGATTATTCGTTGTCGACCGAGGGCCGACGTAAAAAGAGTAAAAATGGTGCGCGCGCCTTCCCCACGTATCGACTGTAACGTTACAGAAAAACGTAACACGCTGTGCTTACGAACATTCACCGTGGTAACTATATGCAAATATAGCGAATACCGATTTATCACTTCATTATAACTTATTACTGGTAAATAAGGTATTTTAACTTGATGTTAACCACAACAGTTTAAGAAAAAACGAATGAATAAAATGTTCGTTTTTGAAAAGCCTCACCATGGTAACGTTAAATAAGAGGAATTGCGCCAAAAGAAGACGTGATGAAATTAATTTCACAAAGTTATAAATTTAATTTGCAGTGTTTCTTTCATAACTTTAACAAAATCTCTAGTATTTTGTCTTATTTTAACGGTAGTGGTAATTTTTCTACGTGTGTCACGTGATACTGTGAATGGTTTATCGACTTTCTGCTGCTCTCAATCTACCTCAGATTGTTTACAACTGAAAAGTTTTTATAAATCAAATGTATTAATGAATGTATGTGGCATGTACATGTAGACACTAAGACACAACATGATAATTATTCAGTTATAGGCCTACATTTCATTATGTATATTATCATGGCCTTTCTGGTTTGATGAATCAGTATCTTAATTAATAATCCAAAACGTCTAATTACTTTAAAGTAGCTTGTGGCTTTTCAAGCATCTCAACACCATGTCGGGCCTGAGTGGTTAAATGGAGCAAGTCTGCAGTATTAATGAAACCCTTGTTGAAATGCTAATTGAGGAACTATTTAACAATTATTAATTTAAGGAAACATAATGAAGTGAGAAATGTTAAATGAACTTTGGTTTCTGCAGAAATGCTGACCGCCTTTCGATGGTCTGTAAGCCCTTAAATCGAGAATTAACGTCACATGCACCGGCTGCATCACAAACTCTTGTTACAGTATTTTGTCTTTCTTACAGGAACAGAAAGGTGGTGAATTACTCCCAGTTTAATGAATCCGACGATGCAGGTAATAAACCGTCTCTAAAACGCATATTTTTAGGAAAAGTGTTGATGTGTGACAGAATTTCTTTTCAAATATTGAAATGCAAATATTCTGTCATGTACTTAATGATTTCTGCCTCCAGATGAGGACTATGGGAGAGACAAGGAAACAACTAAGAAGATACGCGCTCCACCCCGTGAAATCAAGAACAAGAAGACTAAGAATTCACAGGAAGAGAGGCAAGAATCTCTCTTTTTCTAGCTTTAGTGTATTTGATGAAATATATTATTAGAATAATGCATATAAAATGATTATTAAATAGCGAATTTCATGACAGGATTCCTGTGTGTTGGGATCCCCTGGGATCATGAACCTTTTTGAGATCCGTTTTCTCCTAATGACCCACATATATGCTGCGGTTAATTATAACTAGGAGAAAAAAAAATGCCACATACAAGGACATTCTCCTTCAAAAAGTTTAAACTATTAAACCTTTTTCATTACAGCGAGGATTCAGATGACAAACTGTCCAAATCCAAAAATGACTCCGCAGGTAAATTGTGTTATTTCATCTACCTCAGATGATTTGATTCAGAATAAAGTTGCATAAAAAAAAGATCAACCTTTAATGTGTTTTTCAGATGACTTAGGTAGTGATGAAGACAACGACTTCGGAGAGGAAGGGGAGGAGGAAGATGGAGGAAGTGACTATGATGAGAAAAAGGCCAAAAAGGGAAAGAAAGCAAAGGTGGAGAAGCCAGGCAAAAAGCCACTGAAGAGGAAACGAGGTGGAGGTGAGACACGGACTGACAATTCTTTTATTTCTCCTTGAACTCTCATGCATAAAACATGAAGCAGCAGATGTTAAACTATGAGCATAAAGTTTAGTCTTATTCTGGCCATTAACTGCCCATTTAGACTGAAATCAGATGTGAAAATAGCATAAATGTGAATGCATCTGTTCTGCATGTTGTTGACACTTGTGATTCGTCTGCAGATGATAGTGATGATGATAAAGAGGCTAGCAGGAAACCGAGGCAGGTGAGGCAGGCTGCGTCAAAGGCCGTTTCCAAACAGAGAGAAATCCTTCTGGGAGACGGTGGAAGTGAGGATGAGGAGAAAGATGAGGAAGAACAGGCATTCCTGGACCGTAAGTGTGCTGATTTTTAACTGCAGTGTTCAATATGTTTGCCACTTTGACTCAGCATCACCATGCTTGGACTTAAGATGTTGGCCTGGCGAATGATACAACATAACATTACAATAGTATCGCGGTGGCCATTTTTGCACAGCCAAGCGCCACTCACATTTCATAATGTATTTTCCAATTTTCTCTGCAGAGGAGTCTGGCAGTGATGAAGACTTCATGGTTGATGATGATGATGACAGTGACTATGGGCGCTCCAAGAAGAAAGGCAAAAAAGTGGTGCCAAAAGGAGGAAGGAGAGTTGAGAAGAAGGACAAGAAATCCCCTAAACCCCGGCTAAAGGCCACAGGTAACCACTGTTTTGTAATCCGACGTAGTCTGAAAGTAAGAAATCATCTAAAGACTTGTGTACATATGATCTATTTGAGCACCTAATCTATGAATCAAACAGTCATAATCCCATAATAAATGCTGCACACATGGCGAATAAAGCGATGGGCATTTGCTTGTTTCGGCTATCTCACCTAAGTGCATGTCCTGAAAATGGTTACACATCGCTCTAGTGGAATTACGCCAGTTTGAAAGGGCACTGCTCACATGAAATCTTTCTGTTTTAAAATTTGTCTTTTGAGCGGTAATTTCTGTGCAGTCCGTGACAGACGAAGAAAAAGCATCTGAGGTCAAATAGATAGATTACATTCACGTGTTTGACATGAATTCGCATCTGCCGCCCGAATTGAAAAATCCGAACTTTGTCGTCAATTCGCGCCGCGTTAACCAATCAGGAGTCTGCTGCTTGCTCACGTGGTGAAGGATCTGGATGCTTCAATAAATTATTTTGTAATATGATTAAATGCCTGGTGTGGTTCTAATGCACAACAAAGCAAATATTTTATCTCTTAAAACTTTATTTGAATATACGAGACTTTTATTTTGTATTGAATGTTAGTTATTCCATATCTAGATTATATGAAATATTATTATAAAAAAGATGAAGACAACCAACATACATGAACCCCACGCGCTGTTCTGCTCTCCAGAGCAAATACAGAGCGGTGACTCTCCATGAATGCTCGGTCGACAAAAAAAAATGGCCGCCAACGGTATTTCGATTTGTGTAAATTCCGCTTTAAACTTTTGTTTTTACACGCGTCAGTTTCATTCTTGACGCGCAAATTAACACTAAAGTGGTCAAGCGCCAAACTAGACGTGAATTTGACGCGGCTATTCGCGTCCGGTGTGAACGCACAGTTAGGCCTTCACAAGTAGACGAGGAAGACACATTCCTGTTTACACTTGGTGTTTTAATCCATCTCTTCTGTCCACTTTGGCCTCTTCTGTCATGGTTTCTTCAGGGGAAGGTCTATGGGCATGGAATTATATTGGTATATTAAATTAGGAATGCTGAGAGAACATTGTGCTTTTATTGTGTGTGTGCATTTTTCGGCCATAAAACCAAATTTGCGTCTCATCTGACAAAGTATAAATCCCGTCTGGCTAGTGCACTTCCCATAAAGTTGCCAGTAGGCAGAGAGTAGGCGTCTTTTGGGGCTATTTGAACACATCCGGTCGAATGCGTTTTTGACTACCTCTGGAAGTGGTGGAAAGTGGACAAGCTCAAAATGTTTTAGACCCCATTTACAGCTGTATTTCGCGTCGTCCACTTGTGATCCATTCGACCGAAATGTATCATGATACCAGGCGTAAACAGGACCTTACTGACTCAAAAGTTGTAAAGTTAATGTTAACGTATCTGTTTGTTCCTCAGTGAACCCCAGCCCCATGAAGGGGAAAGGGAAAGGTCGCCCAAGTGCAGCTAAAGCACTGGAGAAGTCCTCACCTAAAGATGACGAGGAACCCGAGAGCCCCCTTGAAGACGAGGAGGAAGATGAGGTGGAGAAGAAAGAGTCTCCTCCCACCAAAAAGACAAAGGATGATGCCCCTGAAGATGAGGAAGACGAGGAGGAAGAGGACGGCTCAGAAGAGGAGGCTCCATCCGGGGAAGACTAGCCATGTTATTAACGGCGTCCATTTCTTCTCTTTCCCTTTACACTCTTTCCTTATCTGCATTTTTTGGGGTGGGGGGGTGGGAGAGGGTTGGGCTTGTTTGCTTTTCAGATTTTTTTCATTGTCTGTTGTGGCCTGGCTCAACGGTTTGAACTCTTTTTATTTCCCCTTCCTTTTTTTTTTTTTTTTTGCCTATAAATTCCATATCGCAAAGGACATTTTCCCAGAACTTGTTAGCGTATATATCTATATATATTATTGAGTAAAATGTGTCTGAGTCTGTTAATTTATGGGTATATAATCTCGAGGGAAGCCCATCGTTCCAACCAGTAGCGTCGCTGCTCGCCCAGGGTAATCACATGACCGTATTCTCAACAAAAAAATTGCTTTAGCGCTCGTTCATTTTGGTAACATGTACAAAGCTTATTGCCTACTCTGCATTGTTGCGGCCAATTGTTCCTCATTCATGAAACAAAATTCTGTGTAAAAAGTTCGTAAAACGATTCTTGCGTAAATAAATTCCTTTCACAGCGCGCAAACAAAACAAGTATTAGTTTAAATCTGTAATGGCTTATTGGAGTGTAAATGCAATTGTCACAGTTGATTTGCGCAAGATTGGTTGTACGAACAATTTTTGCTTGCGTTTAACACGTCGCGTTTCGATTCGTGAAAATACATCATTTTAACGTATGAATAGTTTTGCAAAGTTTGAAACCGTGTTTAATTAAGGTCCAATGCGTTTGTTGTGTAGTGATTCCTCTCTAGAAAGCCATTCATTAGGAAAGTTTTGCAATCCGTAATAGTTCGCGCCGTTTGTTTGGATACTAGCGGCTCTGCTTATCTGAGGATTCGTTTTGTATTTATTCAACATGCTTGGATCATCAGCGGAAGATGGAGAAACTGACATCTAATGCTCGTGGTTTGACAATTACATTTGTCGTGGTACACTTTAACCAGGGTTTGCTATTCAATTTTCAGTTTTACCTTTTAAATAAACGGTCTCAATTTGTGTAGTTTGAACCATAATGCAGTTACTGTTTTAGTCAAATTCTGCAACATTACCACCGAAAATAATTTTAATGTGTACCTCAGTTTGTGTACTTACAATGGCGAGTGTCCGATGTTTGCCCCATTGTAAGTTCACTTCTTGGTGTGTTTTTTTGTTGTTGTTTTTTTTTTGCAAACTGAGGTATGATGCCATCCATCAAGCTAAACGCGTTTTGAACCTGGAATATTTCTTCAAGAATCATGCTCATTTCGCTCTGATTTTTTTTCCATTTGCCTTTGCTTTTTTTCTTCTCATCCACCAGATCATCTCATATTTAGGCTGCAGTATGAATGCTTTCATCTCTTTTCTCAAAAGAGGTTCGCTGAGATCGGGCCTTAAAACGGTTAATTGCACAGGAAATGTGAATCTGATGTCTTTCTGCCTTACCAAGCCTGTTTTTCAAAATCTTGTACCGCAAAGCTAAATGTTCAGAAACCGGGTATCTTTGACTCGTGCCCGTTTCGCCCAGAGATTGTATTGCTCAATGTTGGGGATCTCTTCAACCAAGCAAATAATGTTTTAAAAAGGTCAAATATTGTTATTCTTCAGCCCTGGATCAGATGTGTTTGTGATGTCATGACACAGAGAGGCATATTTGCACTGTGAGGATTGAGAAGAATTGTACTATTCATACCTTATGTGTGTTTGCTCATTGAATATGTATTTCTGTTGCTGCTTGTTTTTAATTCCAGACACATAATGATGTATATCCCATAATGCATTTCGAGGGGCTTTTCTGTCTACAAGTGCATAAATGGCATTCTGACATGGTTCGATCCTTTCTGCCAGGCATCTCTGAATATTTTCCACTCGTGCTGTCTATGAATTGGTTTTTAACCTAGCTGTCCAAAAACGTATGAATGTTTTGTTTTTTTTGTGCTTGATTTAATTTTAAACTGATTTCTTTTGTTTCATTTTTCCTCCTCAGATTTTTTTGTATTGTTTGTTTTTTTAAGAAAAGAAATAAAATGTATCTTCATTTTAATGAGAAACTGTTGTGTGGTGTCTTATTGTCTTAGAGCTCAGTTTAAAAAAAAAAAACGATATTTAAAGTATGATACTGTCATGTCTTTCAAAGTGTGAATAATTTAAAGGGAAAGTTCAGGGCAGATAAATGGTTATGGAACTGTTCAGGCTTTATACAACAGAAGATACTATATTCAGAAGAACCATAATCATCATGGGTATGTTTAAGCCTATATCCAACGAAAATCAAAGTAATAATATGGTCTGCCGGTCAGTGAAGTGCTTATTTTTCTGTTACTAGTCAAATTAATAGTGGAATAGATTTTAAACTAGTTTGTTATTCTATTGGTTTCCACGCACAGTACGTCCAGCAGTTGCAATACTAAATCCCAACACATTGTGCCAGTGTTGTCAAATTTCGACAGAGTTGCCTTTATCTGCCAGTGCAAGTCGAGACTGTTCAAAGACGAGTGAACCATATTTTGAATTACGAGTAGAAACGGAAATCATTTTGAGGCGAAAGTTAGCATTAAAATGTAATTTTTACTGCAGTAAAAGTTAACTAATTATCACATATTTTTATCACCGCTCACTAATTATCCAATATTGAAGAAAAAAAAACGAGAAAAAGTTTCTAGGAAATGTAAGGGAAGTTTCGAGAGTGACGTCAGAAATGGCGGGAGGGAGGCCAGAGGTGTGAAACAAACAGTGTGAGAAGTGCCAAGTAGTCTGCTTGAAAATGAGAAACGCGAAAACATTTAAGCATGAATTTGTTTCAGCATTTCTGCTCACTGAAATCCAGTCTTTTAAACTTTTTAAAACAATTTCACAACAATTTAGTTTTCATGTGCTTGATATTGTAACAACGCTTTTCCTTTTTTTTAATAATGGTTAAAGTCAGCATGAAACAGAAGTTGCGATAGTTTTAGTCATAGATATGTATAGATATGATCGTCATCACCGGCGGCCATCTTGTCACAGGTAAGCTGATGTAAGATGAGTGGTCAACACGAACACAAATACTCTTATCTCATTGAAACCTTGACGGATTTACAAACGGTTTGGTTTCTTACAAACGTTATTAACGAGGCTATAATTATCTGGATGATTATTTATTTATACACTTATTATTCATAAGTATGCTGTGTCATACCCAGATAGCAAACTGACATTGAATCAACGTGGAAACATGACATTGAAACAACATTGATCTGACATTGCTTTGCTCATCGAATTAACGTTGAACCAACGTCAGACGCGTCATTCTTTCAAAACTAATGGAAAATCAACTTGAAATCAACGTTGTTTCAACGTTATGAAAGCAAACCAATTTTCGATTTTCATTTAGCTTTGAAGAATGCCGCGTCTGACGATTGGTTTCAACGTTAATTCGATGAGCAAAACAGTGTCAGATCAACGTTGTTTCAATGTCATGAGAGACGATTCGTTTCCACGTTGATTCAATGTCAGTTTGCTGTCTGGGTAGCTACATCTCTGACATTTATAACAATCCAAACCGTTTGAAAAAGAGTAGAAAATTGAGCAAGTTATGGTTATTTAAATAGTACATGTACCATTAACACAATGTTACGAGTGCCTGTGACAAGATGGCCGCCAGGTGCAGACGTCGAACCTCCATTGGCCAGCAGCACGGACAACACATCTAGCCTTTATATACATATCTATGGTTTTAGTAGCCAGATCATGGGTAGACTGTGGTCACATGGCAGCAACAACAACACTGGTGAAGTCATGTCTTTATTTAGTTCTTTGTTTGGTGTCGTCAATGGTAAGTGGTTGTGAAATCAGTTTCCCTGACTTTTTCCATGGATTTCTGGATTAAAGGCTGAGACGTTCAGAGATGCTATTCTGCATACCTTTGTTTGTTGTAACTTGAATTAACCTGTCTGGTCATTCTCTTCTGACCTCTGGCATCAACAAGGCATTTTCACCCACAGAACTGCTGCTCATTGGATATTTTCTCTTTTTCGAGCATTCTCTATAAACCCTTCGAAAATAGATGATCAGCAGTTTCTGACTGGCACCAACAACCCTGCCACGTTCAAAGTCACATAGGCCGTATTTACGTTCTGATTTGACATCAGTCTCCACTCGTAGCAATGACGTCCACCTCATATTGATATCTCCACTTACATGGCCGACGCAAAAATAAAAATTAAATAAATCACCTTTTGCATTCTGATGCTTGTTAACGAGCAGTTGAACAGGTGAGTGATATCCAAGTGAAACGGCATTGAAAAAATGTGGGATGGGACTTGATTTTGTCCATGGGGAATTGATTGGATGGTTGTTTGCTATTGCTCGATCCCATGTTGAGTGACAGGTGGCCCCGCCCTCACGCCAGTAAACATGTCATCAGAGAAGAGATTTCGCTGCAAGAGGGAGGGGAAGTTATTTTGATCAAATATTATGAAGGCGTGTGAAATTAAAAAAATGACGTGCATTGATAAATCATTTATAATAAATAGGCTTTTTCAATATTCCATAAAAACAAGAATTGTCCATTTTGATTTGACCATTTCCATGTAAATATGAAACCTCTCCAAACCTCATGTGACAAAGAGATTCCTTTCTAATAGCAGATTCTTTTGGAGTTTTTTATTTATGCCCAGCGGGATATCTCAAAAGAAAACAGAACTGAACCGTCCACATTTTTCCACCTGCGGGTGGATATATAGTTATGATGTCAAATGGTGACATCATCTTTCTACAGTCTGACGTGCTTAACTCATCTAGCATAAAACACGTTTAGCTTTCATGCAGTTTTATGACTTCATATTCATTGAAAGACTACATGGCATAGTTGTAGTTCTAAAACTCATTTGTCACACTGCAAACCATTTAAAGCAACACTACGTAAGATTTTTTTATTTTTATTTTCCAAAATTGTTTCAGTGTTTAAGTCGTAACAGGGTGAAAGGCACTTCTGGATTCGCTTTGCGGTCCTATATCTGCTATAACCACACTATGTAAGATTGCCAGATCGGGTCGTGTTTCTGTAGTTCTAATGAGACATAAGAAAACTACAAATTTGACTTGCTTTACGTCAAGCGTTACAATAGTAATTTCGTTTTTCTTTGTTTCTGATGTCGCAATACATCATACTTTCATGAAATCATCCAACCTTGTCTGTGGAAATCATTTATTCCAAAGCCGGCGCTGATGAACAGCGAGTGTGCGACAGTAGGATGCGCTAGGCTAAATTATTTACAACAGCGGTAATGGACAATTCCACTTCCAACCTGTAGGGCGACCACAGAGGAAAAGTTACTAGGTGTTGCTTTAAAAGAACGAACGAATGGATGATAGATGGATGAGTAGATGGATGGATAGACAAAGACAGTTACACTGTAAAAAAAGATCAGTTGACTTAACTTGACAGTTAACCTGTAGCCTTAAAATTATTACATAAACATGGAAGTTCACATAACTTAACTTTTCAATTACAGTAAGTTTATGTACTTTATGGGTTTACTCACTTTTTATAAAGTTAAGTCAACTTATCACTTTTACAATGTTGATAGATAGATAGATAGATAGATAGATAGATAGATAGATAGATAGATAGATGATAGATAGATGATAGATAGATAGATAGATAGATAGATAGATAGATAGATAGATAGATAGATAGATAGATAGATAGATAGATAGATAGATAGATAGATAGATAGATAGATAGTGATGTGTGATAGAAAGATAACCTGCTGTGCTGTACTTAAGTGGATTTAATTCATGACCGACCGAAAAACCACCAACAATATAGCAGGTCGTACAGGCTCTGTGATGTGGTTTTCCAGACGTGTGTGTTCTCACAGCTCATCCCACCCACTTCCTGCTACGCCTGCAACTACTCCTCTAACTTCTACTGATTTCACTGTGTACACATTCACATGGGAATCAATAACGACACAAGAGACGACGACACGAATTTACACCTTCAGATGGAGATCAAACGTACGTATTTCAACTGCTATTTTCTGTCAACATATATTGTCTTTTTAGAATGGGTTATTTCATGATGTATAATTTTGAATCATTCATTATTCAAAATTGTGTGTGTAAATGTTTGTGAATAGTTATATACCAGCAAAAAAAAAATAGTATTTGTAATACTTAACTATACAGAACTGTTCAGTTGGTAAAAATCTAAATAATAATAATATTTAAATACTTGTTTTAAAAAATGCTTGTTAATTTTATCCTATAACAGGTAAACTCATTCATACACAATATCAATTTAAGAAACAAAAAACATTCCAGGACCTGAAGTTCCCTGTCAAAGGCAGTGTCAGGTAAGATGTGACGTGCTTCACTGCTTTTTCCTGTCTGAAACCTTCTCATAGCTCAGTTATATTTAGTTCATATTTACGACAGGGGTCCGGTCTATGTTGTTGACAGCTAAATAAAGAGTTAAATTCAAATGAGTTTGCGCATGTTGCACTTAAAAACGTGTCTTCTTCCTTCACAAGCTCTCTACGAACTGTGAAAAGAGGAAGTTAGCAGTTATTGCTGTCAATGAGCAACTATATTCACAAGAAGAGGTTTTGAACTTAAGTCACCTCATAGTATTTATATACACATCACATATTTTAAGATTATGAATGTAGTAGGCTTTAAAAATGTACATTATAGCATTCAAAAGTTTGGGGTAAGATTATTATTTAACAATTGTGCTGCTTAATATTTTTATGGAAACCATGATTTAAAATTCTTTGATGAATATAAAGTTCAAAAGAATAGCATTTATTAAAACAAATTAAAAAATATATATTGTGTAACAATTGTGTATACCAATCATGAAAAATCTGTTATATGCAAATATAAATTTTTCCAACACAACATCATTATCACATAAAAGCATGTCCAGGTTGACTGCAAAATCAAAGGACATTTTTTGCATTAAAAAGGTTAAATAATATAATAAATATTATAATAATGAAATAATAATATAAACATAATACTAAATAAATAAAATATTAATAAATAAATTATAAATTAAATAATAAATATAAAATATAATTAATTAAATATAATATAAATAAATAATAAAAATGACTAGATTATATATAACTTTTTCATTAACGTATTGATATTTCTGTGGAAATGTGTTTAGTTTTCATGAAAGTAATGCAAAAAAACCCCTCTTAATAGTCCTAAAAACACTTCATTTCCTTGTTCTTGAAAGCTTTTGTATGATTCACACATTAAGTGAAACAGGAGATTTACGGTTTGATAAATGGACTAAACATAGCCGTGCGTCATTCAAACATTTGTAGTTTGTGTCAATGTGAACAGGGAACTCAAATTTCTCCAAAGCTTAGAAAAATATTCCACGAACCAACCAACAAACACAGTCACTTAAGTCAACTAGAAGTCAAAAGCAATGCTAAACTGACACCAGCAAAGAAATTGCCTACATTGTGGAAATGATTGCCACGTATGCCATTTTTTTGTTTGTTGTTACCATTTAAAATGTAATAACAGTCAAGACTACAGTGTTATGTCTACAATCAACCATAAAGCTGCTCTGATAGATGTACTGTGCGGGTACATAATGTCCTCACAACCCTTCTTATGTTAAAAGATCATTGGTTGAGTACTAAGGTCAACAATATTTTATAGACCCAGACAAACACACTGTGTTGACTGAAGGGGTGTATCTGTCACACATCCTGGTGTCAACGCTCACAAAAACATGACTGAAATTTAGATCAATGTCAACAGGTTTGCATGTAAAGATGCAAATGAAGTCTTCTGAATGCGTAGCTTCAGTCATGATGTTGTATATATGCATTAATATATATTCCAGCGGCTAAACAGGTTCTTTCATCACTGCAGTGTTTAGAGCAAAGGAGGAGAGAAGAAGTGAAAGAGTGGAAAATCTGGACATGCATGGCAGGATCTCACAGTTGTTCTTGATTAATGCATTAACATGTGGCCTGGAGGTGTGTTTGGCTGCTGGGACCATCTACATCCCACCGATGCTGCTGGAGGCAGGGGTGGAGGAACGCTTCATGACCATGGTACTGGGTAAGGGACTCAAAGAGAGGTCTTTGTCATTGTCAGAGTTATTTTTGGAGGCTATCACAGTGGTACCAAGCTAACAACTTTACCAGAACTTTGCTAACATTCTGGCAATGTTCTCTTAGCATTCATCCAATGTTAATAGAACATTTATTAATAGAGTTATCAGGTCTTTAAAGGTAGGGGACAGTAGAAACACTTTTCAGATAAACGTCGTTTTTTAAGACAAGATTACGGATAGATTTTTTTTTTTTTGAGATCAACAACTCGTATGAGTTGAGAAATAGAATAATTTTAACGGTAGTTGTGCTTTGTTTCAATCAGAGTGGGGCATATTGTTACAAACATATTTTGTAATTTATTTAAATTTTAAGGTTCATATTGTCGCCCAATAAACAATAGGAGATAAGCCTTTGCGCATTTAATATTTCTAGGCTATTTTGAAGAGAGAGACAAACCCGTTTACAATAAATTTTCTCACATTTCTTCCTTGAGTCATATTGATTGAGTCATATTAAGTGTTTTCTTATGACCAGGTTTAACTGGCAGAAGTCGCTGTTTCAACCTTCCTCCTTCCAGTTAAACCTGTTTTTTCCTAAACTAAAAACTCTGATATTGCACACTTAAGGGTGTGTAGCTGTTACCTATACACCTTATAATTCATATTCCAGTGTATTTTAGATTGAAGGCGGTGCATTGATGTAAAAACAAGTTAATAATTCGATTGACAAACAAATATGAGCCAAGTACTTTATCGAATTGTTCAAATTCAAATTTAACAAAAAACATTTTAATTAATTTTTTTTTATAGGCTACCACTTTTTAAAATTTTTTACATTTTAACATAGTAACAATATATAGGCTATATATAGGGATGAATTCAGGGTGTTTGGGACACTTTTGCCATTGAATAACTTGGAAATTAACCTGTAATTCACCCATACACATTTAATAAATTTAGCAGACCCTATCCCAAGTGAAATTGACACTTGATATCCTATGTTATTCATTGATGTTTTATGATTTTATGTTTGATTTCAGCTGTGGGACCAGTGCTGGGTTTGATCGCTGTCCCTCTGATTGGTTCAGCGAGTGATAGCTTGAGAATAGCATATGGCCAGCGGCGCCCCTTTCATCTGGGTATTGTGCATGGGCGTCCTGCTTGGACTCTTGATCATCCCTCAGACGTCCACCCTGTAACCCTGCTCACAAAACAGCAGCAGCATTGGCTGAAGGTCCCACTTCTGGTCCTCGCTATTTGTTTGATGGAATTCTGTGGTCAGGCCTGCTTCACCCCTTTGGAGGCCTTGGTTTCTGACCTCTACCCTGGAGAGGAGGAGAGTTGAAAGGCTTTCTCCATCTTCTCCCTCATGCTCAGTCTGGGCGGATGCGTTGGCTACCTGCTGCCCGGTCGACTGGACCACTTCAGACACCGTGGTCTACATGGGTGGGACAAGAGGCCTTCATTTACGTCGTGTTGACCTTCATCTTTCTCACCTGTTTGATGGGTACGACCTTCATCTCTGAGGAGCCGACCGTACGAGAAAGGCTGGGGGAAGTTGAAGTATCCATAAAGTCTGAAATCCTGAAGACTTGCTGCTGCAAATGTGTGGTGTTCCCCAGATTTCTGCTTTTACGAAGGACGTTCTCGAGTGTCTTTTCTGCGGTTCCCCGACTCTACTTGCTGTGCAGCCGCATGCCAAAAGTCATAGCAAGGTTGTTCGTCGCTGAGTTATTCAGCTGGATGGCCCTCATGTCCTTCATGCTCTTCTACGCAGACTTTGTCGAAGAGGATCTATGATGGTGTACCCAGTGGAGAGCCAGGCTCCACAGGAAGGATACACTATGATGAAGGTGCAATGTAGTATACAGAATTTATAGTATTTGTCTTATTTTCAGAAATGCATACGTAGACAGTTTTATATATGAAGAGTTCAGATGCAAAAGCCTCTAAGTGCCATTTGAAATTTTTCTTCTAAAATGATCATTTTTATCAAGCTTGTATATTTAAGTTCAGTAATTTCACTTAAATGGCAATGAAGATTACCTATTAATTGTCATTTATGTGAAATATGACTTGAAACAAGCTTGATAAAAATGGTCATTTTAGAAGAACATTTCAAATGGCATTTAGAGGCTTTTGCATCTGAACTCTTCATATATAGTTGTATTATTACTATAAACTTATAATATTTATATGTATAATAATATTGCAATTTATAAGCTTGGTCCATAAGATTTAATTATTTGAAGGAAATTAATACTTTTATTTAATAAATTGTTCAGTGACAGGATGACATTTAGAATGTCACAAAAGATTTCTATTTCTGTTCTTTTGTACTTTCTATTCATCAAACAATCTTGGAAAAAATGCATCATGGATTAAGCAAAAATATTACACAGCACAACTGTTATCAACATTGATAATAATAAGAAATGTTTCTTGAGCAGCAAATCATCATATAATGATTTCTGACGGATCATGTGACACTGAAGACTGGAGTAATGATCCTGAAAATAATATATATATATATATATATATATATATATATATATATATATATATATATATATATACATACATATATTTTCAGGCTGTCAAATGATTAATTGCATCCAAAATAAAAGTTTGTTTTTACATAATATATGTGGGATGCATTGTGTATAATTATTTTACATATTTAAATACACACACGAGTGAATCACACTTGCTTGTATATATTTAAGAAATATTTTCATGTATATACTGTATATAGATTTATATATAATTTATATTATATATAAATATAATTTTTATTTATATTAATAAATAATTTTTTTTCTTACATATACATGCATGTGTGTGTATTTATATATATACAAAATAATTATACACAGTGCACCCACATATATTATGTAAACACAAACTTTTATTTTTAATAGCATTAATTGATTAATCATTTGACAGCCCTAATATATATAAAAATATAAAATTATATATATACAAAAAAATCTTGCATGTTATTCTAAAAATCATTTTGAACTCGTATAGTTACAGTATATATATATATTCAATTTATATGTAAAATAAGTATTTTTGTGTGGTTCTCTGTCACAGGTGTGCGAATGGCCAGTCTGGGTCTTTTCCTACAATGTGTGACCTCTGTGATCTTCTCTTTGGCTATGGAGCGTATGGTGTTGTGCATAGGAATTAGGAAGCTGTATCTGAGCAGTGTGGTTCTGCTGGCTGTGAGTACATCGATCATGACCGTATCCCACAACATTACACTAGTCACCATCATGGCCGCGGCTACAGGATACACTTTCTGCATCCTTCAGATTCTCTCCCGTACACGCTCGTATGCCTATACCACTCCAATGCACAGGTGAGAGATCCAAACAAAGCATTATGCTAAAAAAATACAGGTAGTTTTTATCCTAACCAAATGGATTTCTCAATTTCCAGGTGTTTTTCTCCACGACAGGCGGATCAGATCGGCTGAGATACAGCAGAAAAGATCCAATGGGTGCCCAGGTGGCGCCTCTTATACGATACCCTTCCAGAGCAATATCAAAAGTTCACAATCAATTGATTTGTCTGTCGCCATGGACCCTCGTCCTGAACAACCCTCAGCTTTCAGAGGTATGGGTACAGACATCGCCTTGTTGGACAGTGCATACCTGCTGTCTCAGGTGGTGCCGTCCCTCTTCATGGGCTCCATCGTGCAGCTCTTCAGTGTGACCGCATACATGGCCTGTGCGTCTCTGCTCAGCGCTGTGGCTGTGTATTTCTCCAGTAAGATCATCTTCGAGAAGGCGGATATTGCTGCAAGTAGATGATTGAGATGTTACCAAGAGCAAAAGACTCTGGATAGTGACACAAACCATATAGGCTAGCTGGTTCTGCCGATGTGCAGTTAAAACTGCGAAAAAGTGAAAACTGAATACTATTAAAGGAGTAGTTCACTTTTAAAAAAATGTTGCTGATAATTTACTCACCCCATGTCATCCCAGATGTCACTTTCTTTCTTCAGTCGGAAATAAATTAAGGTTTTTGATGACTCACTGTATTCCGGACAGCACGGTATTCCGGACACTTGACCTTTTTTCGCAAATTTTACAAATAAACACTTTCAGGTCACGGCATTTATATATATCCGCGTCATCTTTGCCTCCTCCTCTTTCGATTCCGACCAACCTTATGCTTCCAGAGCCAGTCGTTTCAAAGAAATCAACGCGAGTTTCTAACGTACACCATTGACTGTTCAGAAAATGACGAGGGGAAGGTTTTCCGGCAGGACAAATGGACGAGGGATAATATACCTACATAAAAAACGGCTCTTAAAACACGATCACCCACCAGAAAATGACGAAAAAAAACATTCTTATGGTCTTATAAAATAATTATGAGTTACAATTTGCAAATATTTGTACTTTAAGGGATTAAAAAATAATAATATTTAAAATTCTTAAATATAACTTTAGAATATAATGCTCAAATGAGCAATTGTCGATTAAAAGAGTGTGTAGACGCTTATACAACAAAGTTATGAAGATTAATATGATTACTTTACCAACTTATAGTTGTTTAAATGTATGCGTTTTATATTAGAAATGGCTGTCCGAAACACAGTGAAGAAATTTGAAGCCGTCAGAACACCGTAAGTCCTCATGGTAATCCACACACTGCGCCTCGCGGCAGTTTTTTCAAGATTTCTCTAAAATGATTTGCTCAAAATGTGTCAAACAAACTTTGAAACGTGTGGAAGGCGTGTCCCCAGAGACAGACGAGCAATCAGGTTTATCTTTCAGCGGGTTGATATCTTAAAGGACATTTTACTGTGCAAACGTGTCCGCGAATACAGTGAGTACTGAGTCAATGCACTTTACTGGGTTTTAAACGATTCCAGACGAATGAATAAGGGTCTTATCAAGCGAAACGATCGCTCATTTAAAAAAAAATTTAATAAATAAATAACAAAGTTTAAGTTTATAAGAACACATGTCGCCTTGCTCTGTTGTGTGTGTCTCCCCTGTTCGAACTTGTTCATCAAAATGAACGAATCTGTTCCGAGTAATTCGATTTTTCGTTGAATAAACCAAATGACTCGATAAAAGATTTTAACGAGTTTGAAACAGGAGAGTCACGAACACGCATCACAAAACAGAGCAAGGCGAACATTTGAGCTTATAAAACTTCAACTTTGTTATTTATTTATTAAATGAGTGATCGTTTCACTTGATAAGACCCTTATTATCGTCTGGAATCGTTTAAATCCCAGTAAAGTGAAGCAACACAACTGAGGAAAAGACAAAAACCTGTTTTGGAGGAAGGGAAGATGCTGTATTGACTCATTATTTAACGTTACATTTCTTAATAATAATTAAAAAAAAGCGACAGTGGTAAACAGTATGGTCATACATTTAAAAGGGTCTTGTTGAGCATTAAATGCTATAAATGATCATTTATGTATTGTAATTAATAGTTCACAGTGTATTTGGCAGAACTTTTGTTGTCTAACCTGTGGATTACAATATTATTTTTGCAGTATTGAAAATTGTTATATTAAGGAGAGCACTTACACAGGAAAATATGCTGAATGTTTGTTTTAAGAGAAGAATTCAGGCTTTGAACCTTGTGACACAACCCTGTAGAAGAAGTGATGTTTACAGATTTGTTGCAGAAATGCTTCATTATTTTAAGAGAATGGTTGATGGTTATTCTTTTTATTATTATTATTGTGCTTTATTAATTAGAGAAAAAAGCGGAGAGTTTTCTCTCCAGTAGGTCAACTAAGATCCTAAGATCATCTTTGAGAAGACAGATATTGGTCATACGTCTTTTTTGAGCATTAAATTATATAAATGGTCATTTATATTTTATAATGAATAGGTTACAATTCATATGACAGAACTTTTGTTGTATACCCTGGGAATTACAATATTATATTTGCAATGTTGCACAATGTTATACTAATTAAAGGGAGCAATTACACAGGTAAGAATGAATTATTAAGGTCGTTGATATGGGTGTATTGAAGGCAGAAACGTAATGCTGAATGTATTATTTGAAATGAGGACTGAGTGAGAGTTTAAGGCTTTGAAGATCGGCAACCCTACAACCTGTAAAAGAACTGATGTTTACATATTTGGTCCAAAGTTTTATATCTTTTAAGAAAGATACTTTGAAGTTTTGCTGGTTCTTCTTTTATTATTTGAATTGTGCTTAATTATTTGTCTCAATGATTTATTTTATGTAATAACACTATGACGTTAGTTGCCAGATAGGCCTATATAGATCCATTGGATTTCATTTGTAAGAGTTATGTACATTTGTATTGTTTGTTTTGGTTCTAAGATATAATGTCAATGAGAAAACAACAAAAGGGTCAACTCTAATCTGTTTATTCTTATTTATTTATTCTTTGTATTCTTTATAACTCTGAATGGGTGGCATCAGTCTGGTTCTTTATTATCAGCTACTGCCATCTAGTGTCTAGCAGCTGTTTTTAGTTAAAACCTCCATCATCTTATTTTATCATTGCTGTTTTTCTCTTCTTCTTTTTTTTCGTTTTTTTTTGTAAATATATAAATAAACATCATATAAACATTCTAATGGCTGCAGTGTTTTCTTTTGACCAGCTTTTAAAATAAATGTATTTTAAAAAATGTTCTATTATTCTTTGACAAAAATAACTGAATAATAATAATAAATATAATCTTACAGCATAATATTAAATTCTTGTATATTTATCACAATCTTTTTAGCTTTTAACAATAAAAATGAAAATTATTTTCACAGTCATTTTTAATTTATATAATTTAGCGTTTACGTTTTCTTTGATTGATTGATTCAAGTTTATTTCGAGCAAAATAATTTAAATAGTATATACATATATAACAATAAAAATAAATAAATAACATAGCACAGCTTATCTCCCATATACATAGTTATAAATATATACACATACACACATTATTTACACACATTGTTTCTCTGAAAAAACAACAATTTGAATGTTACATACATATAGATATCTTTGTTGATTGATAATTATGGATGAATTTTAAGTAGATATAAAACATGGTTATATTTATTTTTATGTCTCTGGAACATAATTCTGGTTTGGAGCGGGTTAAAAGTTTTGCTTGAAAATGATGCATGCGATGCATGTGCTTAAATGTGAAGAAATACATTGAGTTTTTTTTTGTTTGCTTTCGTTGGCTGTTTTTCCAAATCTTATAAATAATTCATGAGTTCTTTTACTCTAACCAATGACGTACCTCGTTTTGGAGCGAGCCTCCGTCACGCAACCAATCAGAAGCTCAGGAATCGGATCCGTGCCCTCGAATGCATTGCGCATGCGTGTCATGTGACAGGACTCTGCGAGAAATGCCAACATGGAACCGTGGCAAGGACGATGTTCTTTCCAACAATAACACTGAAAGAGACATCTGGATTCATCCTATGTCATACATCCACTATCCGGATATTTCAATCCATATTTACACAAGGTAAGTAGACATAAATATATCGTTTTACGGTCGATAATGCAAATCGAAGTGTATTTTTCAATAACAGAGGGTCAGATTCGATCTAAATGACCCCACTTTGTTGAAGTTGACACCTGTTTCTGGGAATGTTGTGGTCGTGTTGTCCAGAAGCTGCAGTTTTCCTCGGGTGTGTGTTGGGAGCATGTGTGCAGGCCTGTTTTCCTGCCCTGCTGACGCACTTTAGTGAAACACATGTCTAGTGCCTCGTGTGTGCGCTGTAGTTCAGCACTGTGCAGTTTTAATGCAAGTTTGTGTGTAGTTTTTCTTCTATTGAGATTAGTGTGCATTGTGATTTATGTTGTGATGGTGATTTGTGTTGTGTTGTGATGGTGTTTTTACTGGCCCCTCCTCTTTCTACTCTATAAACCTCGGTGTTTTGATCTCCGAAAGTATGGGAACGATGAGCACGAGCACGCGTGCATGTAAATATTTGCCCGTTATGGTGTTTGGTCACTTATGCATTTTCATCGCATCAGATGCAATATGCAGAACTTAACTTAGATGAGACATTTTGTAATTAGCTGGCCTTAAGCTGATGCTTATTGAATGTATGAATTAATATGTCAAATGATTAAGCGCGATTAATCGCATCCAAAATAAAAGTTTGTCTTTACATAATATATGTGGGTGCATGTAAATTTAAATACACACACATGCATGTATATTTAAGAAAAAATATTAATTATGTAAAATATTTCATATATAATATAAATTATATATAAATCTATATACAGTATATACATGAAAATATTTCTTAAATATACACAAGCATGTGTGTGTGTATATATATATATATATATATATATATATATATATATATATAGTTATACACAGTGCACCCACATATATTATGTAAACACAAACTTTTATTTTGGATGCGATTAATTGTGATTAATCATTTGACAGCCTAAAAATATAAAAATAAATATATTATAAATGAAAATATCTTAAATAAATCATAGCCTTCCATAATGTAAAGTAATAAAATTATTGTAATACAAAAATGCATATAAATAATACTTCATAATAGTACTGTACTGCTAACAATTTAAGCAGATCTATTCTTTAAATTAAATATAATAATGCGTAATTCTATAATTGACCATTAATAGTAACTGGTCAAAAGTTTGGAAAAATGACTATTTTAAATTTCTTTGAAAGAAGTCTCTTCTGCTCATCAAGCTTGTATTTATTTGACCAAAAAAATACAGAAAAACAGCAAAATTGTGAAATAATATTACAATCTAAAATAATGTATTTCTATTTTAATATACTTTAAAATATAATTTATTTCTGTGATTGAAAGCTTAATTTTCAGCATCATTACTCCAGTCTTCAGTGTCACATGATCCTCATTCTGGTAATGAGTTATTATCAATGTTGGAAACCGTTAATATTTTTTATAACCTGTGTATTACTTGTATAAGTGTCCACACTGTACATTATCCTCGTTATTTAATTTCTAACATTCTGTTTTTTTGATGCAGTGTTTACAAACCGTGGCAATATCTTCAGCGTTCCTCTGATCTGCACACCAACAAATGGTCTCCATAAGTGACAAAGCGGTGGCCACTGCTAATGAATTGTTCGCGGACCATGGTTTGGCCACCTTGCCTTTCTTCGAGGTGGGCGGCAGTGAGAGCAGCGAGAGGGGCAGCTCCATCTCGTGACTCCAGTCCCCGAAGCGGAAGAGGCCGGAGCTCGACTCGGCTACAGCCCGGGTGAGGAAGACGAGGATGAAGGCCCGCTACAGATCTTTTTAGACTCCCCAGAGGAGTTGTTGACCCAGACGCCCAGGCTGCCTGATTTCATACAGCAACTGCCCAGCACCTTCTCTCCAACCCTGGAGGACATTGAGGAATTCTTGATGGAGAAGATGGAGCTGATGAGAGATGCTCCCCCGAGTCCGGAAGAAACGTCTAAGGCGACGAGCCTCCCATCCAGCCGTCTTCCCCCAGTGACACAGAGCCGAAATCCAACACGACCTCGCCGGCCCCCGCCACTCAGAGTGTTAGTGCCGCGCCGGTGCTCGTTGGTGCTCCATTCGTGCTTCAGTTGCAACCTCTCCAGCTAAGCCACACCCTCCAACAGCCAGACAACCAATCGGGGCGTAGCCAACGGGCTCAGAGTGGCCCACCTGGTGCTCGGTGTCCAAGGGGCACAGAACATTACCCTTCTTTCACCACAGGTGCCCTCAGCAACCTTCCTCCCCATCATGGGCGAGGCCATCAATCAAGACCAAAAGTATGTGAAGATCGCTCCCCTGCCCATTGCCGTCAGGGCGGTCGGAGATGCGGGGTGCAGGCCTGGTCAAAGCCATCACGCAACGCTCATCCAGGTCCTCCACGGAAACCTTGAGGGTGCATAAATGCTCTCACCCGGGGTGCGAGAAGATGTACACTAAGAGCAGCCACCTGAAGGCTCATTTCCGCAGGCACACGGGGAGAAACCCTACCTGTGCAGCTGGCCAGACTGTGGGTGGAGGTGAGTGAATGATTGACTCAAAATTGATCCTTTTTGCTTCCTTTATACACACAAAAAACCACATGTCTGCATATTCTTTCTTAAAAACCTCCTCCATCCCTAAAACGACTTTTCTTTTTGGCTGATGTCATCCCTCGAGGCTATTGGGCTGTGAAATAAAATTAAAATATAAATTTTTTATCAATATATATATATATATATATATATATATAAAGTATATACATGCAAATATTTCTTAACCCTCTGGGGTTATTCGTTTAACAGTCACACTTAGGACCTTTGGGTCAAAATTGACCCGAAGGGCAGGATTCATATTTAAAAAAGAAAATCATAATGTTAATATAATATTTTTTCTTTTCTTTTTTGGTGTTTTGAGAAAATTTCAAAAATAAAAAAAATTATAATTAGTATTAATGCAATAATTATGACCAAATTTTCCCCTATTGAATATAATAGAAAAAATATTATTTATTTATTTATTTATTTTTAAAGCTGTATTTCATTTTAGAGTCAAGCCTAGGCCTCATAAAAGCAATTTTTGAAATTAGATGGATGCCATCTGGTGGACAAACTGAGCTTTTTAAAAATACAAAACACATGTATAATCTGAATTTTTTGGTGTGTTTGTGTATAAAAGTGTCTTTGTTTGTGTGTGTGTGTGTGTGTGGATGTGTCTGTTTTGCACTCTTGATGTTTTATAGATTCACCCCTTCACTGTTGTGTGCTTTTTTCAAGATCGTTGCTGATTTGTAGATTGTACGCACAAAAAAACTCAGTATTTTCACATTTTTGCCAATTTCCCATTCATTTCCTATGCGGGTCATTTTTAACCCAAAGGTCTGAGTGTGACTATTTTTTTTACGACCACTTAGACTTTTTAAATCCTGTCCCCAATTTTTTGGGTGTTCATATACCAAGTACCACTAAAGTCACCAAGTTTTCGGACCATTCCGATGAAGCTACGATTTTTAACATTTTTTTTAAACGCTTCGGGTCATTATTTATCTGAATAACCCCCAGAGGGTTAAATTTGTACATGCATGTGTGTGTATTTATATATACAAAATAATTATACACACACATATATTATGTAAACACAAACTTTTATTTTGGATGCAATTAATCGCGATTAATCGTTTCACAGCCCCAAAATGAAAGAAGTCTCTTATGCTTCTGCATTTAATTGATAAAAAAATTAAGTAGAAACTAATATTGTGAAGTATTATCCCAATATAAAATAGCTGTTTTCTAGTTGTATGTTGAATATATTTATTAATGTTCAGCAGTCATTACTTTAGTCTTCAGTGTCTTGTGATTCTTCAGAAATCATTATAATATGTTGATTTGCTGCTTATCTTTTTATTATTTTTATAAAAAATGTTGAAAAATTTGTGCTGCTTAATATTTTTGTGAAAAGTTGAAAGCAATCAGATATCATCAGGATTCCATGATGAAAAAGTTTAAAAGAGCAGCGTGTATTTGAAATACAAATCTTTACTGTCAATATTGATCAATTTAATGCATTATTAATCGAAATATTAATTTTAAAAGAAAATTGGCACTGACCCCAAACGTTTGAACCCATAGTGAATAGTAGTTTAAGAACATGAAAATGAAATGTCTAACAAATAATAAACATTTAACTATTGCAATTTTCGTAGCTATAATCAAAATATTTGATTGACTTGAAATATTTGTAAAATCTCTATAAAAGGAATTTTCCAAATCTTTTAGAAAGTTAATGAGTAAGTCGTAGAGATTCATTGGTCGACTGAATGCAGGGACCTTGTACATCAGAGCTGATTAACATCCAGACCTGTAATGAATGGAGCTGACGTGTATGTCCTGCTGTGCTCTATGCTTTAAAGGTTCTCTCGCTCTGACGAGCTGTCCCGCCATCGGCGGTCTCACTCGGGAGTCAAGCCTTACGAGTGCACAATGTGCGACAAAAAGTTCGCCAGGAGCGACCACCTATCCAAACACACCAAGGTGCACCGGGGTCCTCGCGCGGCAGACTGGTCAGGGCGAACGTCTGAGCCCGGGATTAAACTGGAGTGTGATTCCTGGAGTCTGAGAGGGAAAGCTATGATATCTAAACGGGCTAACGAGCTGCAACCCTCCGCCTTCATTTTCTCTCCTTTTCCTAGCCCACTTTTTTATGGTTTATCCAGATGTTTGTGTTTCTTGGTGCTACAGTAAGCTAACTTGAAACTCAGGGATGTGATTGTTAAGCTCAAAGCATATTTCTGGCTTTTTGGTGAGTTAAAGGGATAGTTCACTTTGAAATACATTTTTGGTGTGTTTTATCTTACCTCAAGGGCATCCAAGATGTAGGTGTCTTTGTTTTCGCAGTAGTTTCAATTTTGATATTTTTAGGTTAAACCGTTCTTGTCTATCAGTCATATAATGGAGGTCTATGGTCACCACCTTAAAGAGCATGCACAGAGAAGTCCAAATTAAACATGATTTAATGACTCGTAAATGTAAGTACACATTGATGGACTAAGACACAAAACGAGCGGTTTGTGTGAGAAAACGAACACTATTTGTATTGTTTTTACCTCGTTACCACAGCCACAAAGCACCCGCCCCTCAGAATCACGTAGATGTGGCTGTGTTTACAAATATACAAATAAAACGATATAAATACTATGCGTTTTCTCACACAAACCGCTCGTTCATTAAATCATGTATAATTTGGACTTCTCTGTGCATGCTCTTTAAGGTGGTGACCATAGACTTCCATTATATGACTGACAGACACCTACGGTTTGACCTAAAAATATCAAAATTGAAACTACTGCGGAAACAAAGACACCTACATCTTGGATGCCCTTTAGGTAAGCTAAAACATACCAAAACTATCCCTTTAAAGTAAAGCTCACAGTCGATTTCGTCGCGTTTCGTCCTTTGTTGGTGTAGGTTGCGGCTGCAAACAGATTACGAGATCTGTTTTTATTGCCTTTAAACCAAGGTTGCAGGAGATCTAAAGGACAATACGGAGCATAATTCAGGAAGTCGAGTTTCCTGTACATTTTGTGAATATTGTGTTATAGATCTAACCAGGTGAAAAAATGAAAGAAATACAGTATTTTGGTAGGTTGTAGCACATTAACTGAAGCCAGAATGCTGCAGAATTTCCCTTCTTTTTAAATGAAGACAATATGCACTATGATTTAGGCTATAATATTATGCATTATCAAATATGGCCTTTGTCAGGGTGAATCTTAAGAAAAATGTCAAAAAATGCAATATATTACCTGAAAATAAGAAAAAAAGGAAGTGATAATTGTATTTAACCCTCAAAATTGTCAGTTGTCATGCAAATACATCTCATTTTCAAAATTGTAATGCCCATAACATCTCATTATCATATTGTGAAAAGATCTGTTATTCTTATTACTGCAATACACATTTTGGTAGTGTACAGTACAATTGTAAGAGTAGTTGTTGAAATTAATTTATACAGATTTCTGAAAAAAGAATATCAAGAAATGATAATAACTGTAATGCGAATGAGATTTTTCACTTAAAATGAAATGGGAATATCGTGAAATGCACTTAACAGAAAATAACACTACGATCTTACAATAAGCTTCATTTTATTTGATTTGACATTTCTTCGTGAGATTCACCTTATTGAATTACTCTAATGGAGTACAGCTTTTTTAAATGAATTTTTTATTAGGTCCAATGGCGTTATTTGCGACACGTCACAGTGTTTGAAAACTATTGCTGTCAAATCAATTAATTAACAAAAGTTTGTGTTTATGTGATGTGTGTGTGTACCTAGATAGCTATTTATTTGATGTGATGTTTTACATCTGGAAGATGTATTTTTAAGAGTGTTTGCTCATCTGCAATACGTCTATAGGACGTTCCTGTCAGATGTCAATAGACGTTTAGAAGATGTCAGTTTAACATGCATTCTAAATCATTACATCTTAAAGACATCTTCTAAACGTCTAATTTACATTGGACAGGAAACGTCCTATAGACGTATTGCAGATCTTCTTCCAGATATAAACATCACATCAAATAGACTTGTGCTAACTGGGTATATATATATATATATATATATATATATATATACACATACACATATATATACATACACTACCGGTCAAAAGTTTAAGAAAAAAGGCTGAATTTTTTGATAAAAATACACAAAAAACACAGTAATATTGTCAAATTTTATGACAATTTAAAATGACTTTTTTATGTTAATATATATTAAAATGTAATTTATTCCTCTGAAAAAAAAGCTGAATTTTCATCATCATTACTCCAGTCTTCAGTGTCACATGATCCTTCACAAATCACTCTAATATGAATGATTTTATGCTCCAAAAACATGTATGATTATTATCCATGTGGAAAACAGTTTTTTACATTTTTATTTCAGGATTCTTTGATGAATAGAAAGTTCAAAAGAACAGCTTTTATCTGAAATGGAAAGCTTTTGTTACATTAAACACTACCCTTTAAAAAGTTTGGGGTCAGTAAGAATTTGTATTTTATTTTTGGGGGAAATAAATAAGAAATCAATACTTCTATTCATCAAGGATGAGTTACATTGATGAAAAGTTACAGTAAAGACATTTATAATGTTAAAAAAGATTCTAATTAAATAAATGCTGAACTTTCTGTTCATCAAAGAATCCTAAATAAAAATGTAAAAAACTGTTTTCAACATGGATAATAATCATACATGTTTTTGGAGCATAAAATCATCATATTAGAGTGATTTGTGAAGGATCATGTGACACTGAAGACTGGAGTAATGATGGATGATTTTCAGAGGAATAAATTACATTTTTATATATATTAACATAAAAAAGTCATTTTAAATTGTCATAATATTTCACAATATTACTGTGTTTTTTGTGTATTTTCTATCAAAAAATTGCAGCCTTGGTGAGCAGAAGAGACTTCTTTTAAAAACATAAAAAATCTTACCGATTATACACGCGTTATATAAGCAGAAACTTTTATGTTGGATGCGATTCATCGATTTGACGGCACTATTTACAACATGTTTAGCGAGTGAATCGAATGTTTAGTCCCCGCCCCTTGCGCAAACCCAATCGTGGGATTTTCTCAGCCCAATCACATCCCTGCGCCAGCTGAAAGGTATTTATGCATCAAGTTGCTTTCCACGTTTTTCTTCCGTGCCTCATCTCTCTCAGTCTGTTGAGAGCGTATGCCAAAACCGTGGATAACATCACTACATGTATGGAACGAACTTATGTACTGTAAAACATATATAAGCTAGAAACAATTTTCTCTTCGATCTGTAATCACTCAAAGAAAATTGTTTCCTTTGTGTCGTCGTAATGTGCTTTGCATTAGATCAATGCATTTTTTTCTACTTAGTGCCGTCACGGTTGATAAGCTACAGTAAACCGCTGAGGACAGTTGTTACTGTTCATAAAAACTGGCAGCTGTTTGCTTCCTGTCGAAATGAAGCTATCTGGACATCATTTTACCGTTACGTCATTGAACCGGCTACTCCAGCGTCCATGGGACTTTCTTTCCTGAGAAGGTTCATGTTAATCTCCCACATGGAGTGAATTTGCTCGACATTGTCTTGCCTTTGTACATCTGGTCTTAACTACTTAATGCATTTTTATTTCCCCGCTCTACAGTACTTATATAGCTCATGTAGGCTTTCACGATGCTCTACATAGTATCTGGACTTATCAATACTCTAACGTTTGTAGCAGTTCCTGAACGATCACGTAGGTACATCCTTTTTAATATCGCTCAAAGAGCATCCTGATTTTCAGTGTTTCGATTAGTACTATCATGTACTTCCTGTTTTAAGATAGTCTTGTTCTCTTTTTTTTTTTTTTTGAAGGGAGATGTCTGTTTTTATGGGAACTCTAACTTAATATTCCCATTCAAGGGCTCACCCTTGATTTTTCTGCCACCACCTTCATCCCAATAAAAGTGTTAAATTATTTCCTATAACATCATGTTAATGCATTAAAGGCTCGTTCACACCAAGGACGATAACTATAGCGGTAAGAATATCAGAGCACACAACTATAACCATAACAGCACAGAGGAACGGTCTCGTTGGAAGCACTTACAGAAACATCTGACAGCCAATCAGAATCTATCCTGCAAAGACAAAACCGAGCACTTATGATAAACAGAACGATATCGTCCGCTGGGCTGGACGCAAATATAGTTATTTTTATAGTTCTTGGTGTGGACGGACCTTGACTGTTTTCATTTACACAGACCATCCAACTATAGCTGCTCTCATACCTTATAGCTGGTCAAATTTAGGTTATATTTTTGAATAACAGAAAAATGCTATTTTCCTATGTAAGAAAATAAAGTAAAAAACAAAACAAAACACAACCTTTTGGAAAAGCTGTGATATGTCACCTTTAAGGAATGGATACTGTACATTTCGGCTATTTAAAGGAAAGTTCTGGGTTGAGTACAAGATTTAAGTCAAGCCGGTTTGACTCCATTTGTAAAATAAAGCAAAAAAATTGATTTATTGCAATTAATAAACTTACAATGGAAGTCTATGCGGCAATGCATTTGGACCTGGTTGCAGTGCAAATTACACACTGCTAAAATACACAGTTTTAAAGTATAGCCACAACTTAAATTATATGTATATATATACACACACACACACACACACAATATATATATACTATATATATATATATGTATATATATATATATATATATATATATAGTAGTGAAATTATCAATGCAGTTTGTGCAGATGTTATCCAGTATTTCAACACCTGGTTTACCATCACACAATCATTACAAGCGAGAGTGTTATTTTAGTATTATTTATATACTATTATAGTAGGCTATTCATTAATATTTTCTTGTATGTTTTAGTAAATGTGTTTCTTCTGCTTTCTAATGTTTAGCTTTAATTTATTTTTATTTCAGTATTAATTTGAGTCTTTTTGTAGTACTTTAACTTCAATTTCAGTTAGCTGCCAGGGCAACATTTCTTAATTTTTTTCTAGATTTTTCAATATTAATATTTTATTTTAATTCAGCCTTATTTTAGTTAACAATAACAAAACTGATACACAGATACTACAGAATTAATGCACAGTATAACGAAAAGCTCACTTGCAGGAATTATGTTAGCAATGCATAGCTTTTAATTTAGTTCAAACCCTCTGGAAACATTTTTTTTTACAAACTGAAAGAAGAGTTGATATCACAGATGAACCTGGACCATTCCTTTAAGAAATAATCTTGTTTTGGAGTTGTATGAACATTGTTTTTTCCCTCCCTTAAATTCTAAGTCATTGTGCTTTTTATAAATCACATGGTTTTCTTTATAATGCAGAGCACTTTTATTATCTAACAAATGCTTATTGTTAATGTTAGCACACATTTCTGGTGAAGAACTGCAAAGAATCGTCCACATAAACCTTCTAGTAAAAGCATTAGTCACTGATCTTGTACTGCAGGAATGCTTGTGCTTGTGCCTGCATTTATTTTCCAGCGTTGGACTCTGTTTGGAAGGCGTAGTGGCTGGAACTGACACAGGAGACTAAAATTACACACTTATTCTGCCACTCTTTTCCTACACACACATGGCAAATGAGGATGAATGTGAAAGTGTTATAAATAAATGACAGTGGTGCCTGGAGGGTGTGGTCATAGGAGGTAAATGTAGTGGTGGTGTTATTGTGCATTTGTAATAGTATTATTGCCACTAATAATAATACAATAGTATTATTGTTTATTCCGCAGGTGCAGCTTTTTGGCACTTTTGCGCATATTCTGTCTGTTGTCTGTCGTTGTTGTCTGTCTGTCTGTCTGTATATATCACTTGTCTGTCTCTATGGTATCTGTCTGTCTGTCTGTCTGTCTGTCTGTCTGTCTGTCTGTCTAATTGGTCTGTCTATTTTTCTGTCAGTCTGTCTGTCTCTGTTGGTCCTTTATGTCTGTCTATCATTTTATCTAATTGGTCTATCTATCGTTCTATCTCTGTCATTTCACACTCTGTCATCATTCTATTATCTATCCAGTCATTTCTTATCTAAATGTCAAAGTACATCAAGCGGATGTTACATTATATTTCAACACCATCCGAATTGATATTTGTAGTTTATTTTTTCTATCAATAAGTACACTATATTTATTGAAACGTTAAATAACTAATATAGTCATATATATGATGGAGTCCTTCAGATAATCTAAATGCTTTGACTGGCTTCAGTGCATTTCTCGTGCAGCTGATTTGACATCTGGAGGATATTATCGCTATTCAAACTAAATGCACGTCATATCTTACAGATTCATAAAATCTCAGTCTTTGTTCTGGAGTTTTATTGTGCGCTTAGAGTGTCTAATCTGGTGGGCTTGTTGCTTCCTGTTTTGTTTTATTGTGGTTGCAGCTAAAAATATGAGTACGTGAGATGGAGAGACTTTAGTTTTTTCTTTATCTGCATCTTTTTTTGTCGTTCTCATTGTAAATGCGTCAGAAAACCGCTTTAATTAGTACAATTTACATAAACTAGTTAGTTTAATGAGTCTAAAGTTAGCTAAGACTCCGTTAGCTAGCGGTTAGCACGCTACGCTAGCTGACCACCAAATATCTTTACACGATGTAAACATACAAGAAAACATTCGGCATTTTTTATTTTATTTTATTTCTGTTCTGGTTTCAAACTGTCGGAAAACCCCTTCAGGACCGACTTCGTTGAACACAAAGCTTCTCAGGTGAGTTTGACAGTCATTAGCTCGATGCTAACTCAAGTTCTAACAGGTTGCAGTTAGTGAGTTACATTCGCGTTTGTTTTCAATTACTTTATAATTAGCTAACTTTATAAGTTGAGGAATTTGAATACTAAAACGAATGATAAATGACGCACCGTGTTGACGTGCAAGTTTTGCACATGCTCCTATCCAGATTTGTGGAATTTATAATTTACACAAACAAAGCTTTACACTAATGAACATAGAGTTTTATGTGAGTTTAAAAGGATGTTTTAAATGCACATTTAGCATATATTGCCATTGTTGGTCGTGTTATTTTCAAAATAATTAAAGCTAGCCTATGTGTAGTTTTAAATGAAAGTTTTAAATTATGGTCATTATTATGGATATATGAAATCTGCCATTATAATTGTAAATTTAGTCTTTATGTTGAATATTCAGATGTGTATTGGCTACTGATGTGCACCATTTTGAAGTGTAATTATCGGTGAAATTAGGTTTTTTTAAATATGCAGCAACAAAATGAGCATCTCATTTTATTAATTAAATTAAAGATGCATAAGTGGTATGTTTACAGTATGCAATCACTATCATCATGAAACAGGCCTTTTACTTTTGAGCTACATGTAATTGCTGATGCCATCTCAGCCTAAACTCTTTGCATAGTGTAAAATTCCCAGATCCTGTCTCCTACAGTCGGAGGAATGCTGTCACGTCTCGCCTCTTTGTTTCTATGTTTTTGTGTTCTGTTCTGTCAGATTGTATGTGGGAGACATTTTTCGCTCTCTATGGGAACTACCAGCTGGATATCGGATGAGTCAAGGCAGATTTAGTTTTATTTTAAGCTGCTTACACGCACACAGTCGGTCTGCACAGTCCACACAGCCAGGATTACGCTGAAGTCCAGTACCATTTGGTATTTAATATGGTGTGCATATTTACCATGGTTTTATGATTTCAAGAATGGTCGCTCTAGGTTTGGTTTAAGAGAAACGCTTCCTAAACATTTGAATTTGCTTCATAAAGCTCTCCCTATTGCTATTACTTTAAAATTCAATTTGTGATCTAATTGCATCTCGATCATTTATATTTCAGCCCCGGAATATGCCGTTACGTGTCATCCAGGCTGTGAGCTCGAACAGGGTCCCGTCAGGTAACGCTTCCCCACGGCTGTGGATCGAGAAGGACATGGACAGCTCAGTGACCCTGTGGCAGTTCCTGCTGCAGCTCCTGTTGGACCCCAGCAATGACCATCTCATCTGCTGGACCAACGAGGACGGAGAGTTCAAGCTATTGCAGGCCGAGGAGGTGGCCAGACTATGGGGCGCACGCAAGAACAAACCCAGCATGAACTACGACAAGCTCAGCCGGGCTCTGCGTTACTACTATGACAAGGTGCGTAATGTCATACAGTCATCATTTACTCGCCCTCGTATTGTTCTGAACCGAATAACAATGGAACATAAAAGGACATGTTTTGCTGTTTGTTCAAGCTGTGATTGAGGTCTGTTGAGCTGGAAAAATAATAAATGATAACAAAGGTAGTCAATAGGGGATGTGCTCTAAATTCCAAGTGTTTTGAAGTCGTAGTTTTGTGTGAGGAACAGACTGAGCGAGTACTTCATAATATTCAATTTTATTCCGCATATGGATGCACATTATGATTAGGGCTATATTGGGACTGTAATGGTTACTGGTCAATATTTGTGATTTTTATATGACTGTTTCCCCTGCAGAACATAATTAAAATAAATTAAATATTATTTTAATAAATAATAATAAATAAATAAAATTAAAATAAATCCATTACAGGATGTATTAAAGGAGTAGTTCACTTTTGAAAAAAGTTTTGCTGATAATTTACTCACCCCATATTAGGGCTGGGCGATATGGCCAAATAATTAAAAAAAAAAATCATATCTCTGTATTTTTTGGTTAAATAGCGATTTACGATATATATATATATCTGTACTTTCTACATTTTTCTATTTAGATACAGAAAATCTTTATATTTAAAAAAAATTTCTATATTTCACATTCTGCCCAATGATATCCTACAAACAGTGTTGATATTGAAGGATTTGGAAACAAATATAATATAGGTTATGCAATATATTATGTGCAAAAAGGTTTAGTCTTAAAATTGACTAAAGGCTAAACTAAAAATGAAAATAAAAACAAAAACAAAAGCACAAACTAATTATATTAACCTGCATTTGATTACCCCATTATAATGGTCACTTTCATTAAAAAAAATATATATATCTATATATATATACTTGTAGGTTTAAAATTCCACATATGGCACATTTATTTTCTCCAACAACAAATATTTTAGCAATATGTTATTGCTATCCGCCCAGCCCTACCCCATGTCATCCAAGATGTCCATGTCTTCTTTCTTCAGTCGAAAAGAAATGAAGGTTTTTGATGAAAACATTCCAGGATTTTCTCCATATAATGGACTTCAATGGGGTCCAAACGGGTCAGAAGTCCAAAAGACAGTTTCAGTGCAAACTGCAAACTGTTCGAAGGGCTTTAAACGATTCCAGATGATTAATAAGGGTCGTATCTAGTGAAACAATCGCTCATTTAATAAATCAAAAACAAAGTTTAAGTTTGATAAGCTCAAATGCTCGCCTTGCTCTGTTCTGACACACGTTTGTGACTCTCCTGTTGGAACTCGTTCGTCAAAATGAATGAATCTTTTCCAAGTCATTTGGTTCATTCAACGAACAAATTGATTCAGAAAAAAGATTCGTTCATTTGATGAACGAGTTTGACCAGGAGAGTCATGAATGCGCATTACAGAACAGAGCAAGGCGATTTGTGCTTATAAAACTTAAACTTTGTTTTTTTTTTAAATGAGCGAATCGTTTGGCTTGATGAGACCCTTATCGTCTGGAAACATTTAAAGCCCTTTGAACAGTTTGCAGTTTGTTCTGTAAACTGTAAGCACACATTTGAGTCACCCTGAGTCTGAAAGAAGAGGGTCACAGAGCCCTGTGAGGTTTATTCTTGAGCAGGAACTGTGTTTGAGGGTTTGTCGCTTTAGCTTTTTAAGCCTAATTTTGGCACCACAGGGCAAGAGGTATCGTTTTCCGCATTCTTCCTGGTCTTTGAACACGGGTTTGTTTACTTAATTGCATGTTATTTTGTTGGAGTGGGTAGAAGAATGCAACTGACTGGTAAAAATGAACATACGAGGGACGTTTTGGTTGATTTGTTTGGGATGATTGTTCATTACGTAGATATTTTTAGGTGTATGTTGGAGAAAGTCATTCTTCCGCTAAAATAAACATGCATTTTCTCGAATCTTTCCTTGCAGAACATCATCAAAAAAGTAAACGGGCAGAAGTTTGTGTATCGTTTTGTGTTCGTACCCTGATATCCTGAAGGGGGACGGGATGGCCAGAATGGAGGGTGCGGACTCTGACCCGACCTCTGCCCCTCTCAGACAAACTTGCAAACGCTCTCCAGGGATGAGAGAGCAAAGACGCCCAGACCGAGGTGCAGGCACACCGGGTAAGTCCAAAGCATCCAATCGGAATGACTATATCAACTCCGGCTTGTACACATCCTTCACTTTGACTTCTTTGCAGTCAGGAACACAACTTTTAAATCCATGAAAATAGAGAACCTTGGAGAAAAGCTAATGGACAAAAAGGCAGGACAGGAGTCGCCCAGCCGTCCACAGTCATTAAATTTGGGACCATGCCAAACAAAAACAGCACTCTGTCTGCTACAGGGAGGCCTGAACTTCTGGCTCAAGCTGTCCAAGTTCCACTGAAAGCAGAAAATGAGACCAAACAGAGCACAGTCTCACATGTTGTGTGTGCGTTTGTGGAGAATCACACTTCAGAGAATGCCATGACGGGCTTCCCGCTCTCAAGAATCCTCCGTCACCGCTCCCTCATTCCCAGTCTCCCTCTTCTTCTCCGATGACGGGATTTCCCAGGAGCTGGTGATTGACAGTGAAATTGAGTCCCTCTCCTCACAGCCTTCAGAGCTACAGTTGCAGGTACAACATGCTAAAATATTGTGTTGTTGTTCTGCGCAACTTCACAATGATCAACAAGGCGTGTGGAAGAAAAGCCAAAGAATTTTGGGACAATACCATCAAGATTTAGAAAGTGGAGCTCTTCATTTTGGTGCACAGACCTTCATTGGCCTAAATGAGCTTTTGTACACCTGTAATCTTTTAGCTTGATGAAGGCCTGTGCGCGAAACACATTGGCGAAATTTAAGAGAACATGATGGAAATTAGGTTTATGTGCATTTCCATGAATATTTAATTTATTTGTTTAAAAATATAATAAATGTACACTGATCCGGTGAAAGGTTTAGGGTTCGGTAAGATTTTTAATGTTTTTAAAAGAAGTCTCTTGCTGCTACAATCAAGGCTGCAATTTTTTGATAAAAAATACACAAAAAACACAGTATAGTTTTAAAACACAGGTTTTATTTTACATTTTTATTTCAGATTGTAATTGAAATAAATGCTGTTCTTTGAACTTTTTATTCATCAAAGAATCCTGAAATAAGAATGTAAAAAACTGTTTTCAACATGGATAATAATCATACATGTTTTTGGAGCATAAAATCACCATATTAGAGTGATTTGTGAAGGATCATGTGACACCTGAAGACTGTAGTAATGATGCTGAAAATTCAGCTTTTTTTCAGAGGAATAAATTACATTTTGATATATATTAACATAAAAAAGTCATTTTAAATCTGTCAGAATATTTCACAATATTACTGTGTTTTTTGTGTATTTTTTATAAAAAATTGCAGCCTTGGTGAGCAGAAGAGACTTCTTTTAAAAACATTAAAAATCTTAACAGTACCCTAAACTTACTGACCGGTAGTGTATATATATATATATATTTTGGTGGTATTTGCAGAACAATTCATCCATATATACATATATTTTTTGGATAAGTTAGATAAGTAAATAAATAAGTTGTGTTTTTATTTAAATTTATTTGTAATAGGGCTGTCGCATTTGCATCCAAAGTAAAAGTTTGTTTACATAATATATGTGTGTGCATGTGTATAATTTTATATATATATATATATATATATATATATATATATATATATATATATATATATATATATATATATATATATATATATATATATATAATAAATACACACACATGCTTGTATATATTTAAGAAATATTTTCATGTATATACTGTATATTTATGTATAATTTATATTATATATAAATATTTTATATAATTTTAATAATTAATAATATAATTTTAATAATATATTTGAAATAATTTTTTTCTTAAATACTGCGTGTGCGTGTGTGTGTGTGTGTGTGTGTGTGTGTGTATATATATATATATATATATATATATATATATATGAAAATATGTATACACAGTGCACCCACATATATTATGTTAACACAAACTTTTATTTTGGATGCAATTAATCCCAATTATTCGTTTGACAGCCCTAATTTATAACAATTTCATTCAGGTATCCTTTTTTAATAATGTCAATGAGATAAATTCAGCATCAGAAAGACTTCAATTTGACTACATTTCAGGCCTTTATTCACTTTGAAAAACAATTTGAATATGTAATAAAAAGATTATTTAATAATTTGCTAAATGAAGATTAATATAATACAGATGCAAATATATCAATAATTATTTAAGTGTAATAATATCACCATTATTTTATTTAAATTCGTCATTAAAACCTCTCTCTTCTCTTGATCCATCAGGTCCAGCCCTACTCTGTTTCCAAGGACACAGTAACATCTTCTGAGATGCCTGACTCTTCACCCCGCAATCTCAGCGGAAAGTCGAAGAAACCCAAAGGCCTGGAGTTGATGCCCACGCTGGTGGTGACCAGCTCTGACCTCAGCCCTCTCAATCTGTCCAGCCCGTCCCTCCCACGGCCTCTCTCACCCCAGCCTTCCTGCAGGTCAGTCCCCTCCTGACCTCCATCACACGAGTATGCTATTTTCTGCTGTCATTGGTTTGTTAGTATCATTGGACCATCAGCAGTTTTCGTGTTGGGTCGCAATTTCCATCCGAATCACTAGAGGCGCATCCTCTTGTGCAGTAGTTATTTATTTGACTTTGCTCATTGTAGCCAGACTTTTGGACCACTTTGCATCTTGTTCTGGCCAAGAATTGCCCAATTAGATAGAAAACCTAATTTGATTTGTGTCATTTAGTCTGAAAGTGCTCCAATTATGCTATTTTTAAAGGGTTAGTTAACCCAAAAATGAAAATTATGTCATTAATGACTCGCCCTAATGTCGTTCCAAGCCCGTAAGACCTCCGTTCATCTTCAGGACACAGTTTAAGATATTTTAGATTTAGTCTGCAAGCTTTCTGTATATAATTATATACAGAAAAAATAATAATTCTGCTTTGCTTTCTATGTCCATATTTGGATTTTGGATTTTTATGTTCCAAAAAATATACATACAAATATTTGAATGTATTTGTATGCAATTTATTGACAAATGATTGCCATATTTGCAATTTGGATGTCAAAAAGCTTGTGAATGACCTGTTAAATATGCTCGCAAATGCTACCAGGCGTGTGGTTTAAAAGAAAATGGCCTTTTACAAGCAACATATTTTCTAAAAATGTCTGGTTATCCTGCGTAGGAATATGGCGAGGTCACATTGAAATCCTTATGTGGTTGCATTGATATCATTTTGAGGCACTAGAGGGCAATAGTGCACCATTGTCGTTCTGATATGCTTCGCAGACACTCATTGGCTGTTGTATGATCGGGATCATATGGTGAGGTTTAGCTGGATGCTACTTTGATGGATCACCTCGTTAAGACTCCACATTTTTGCATTTACGAGCACTCATACATCCAGCCCCAGAGGATCACCCCCTGCTGTATCTTCAGTGAGATGAAAGATGAAATATACTATAATTCAAATCTATTATTTATGTTTTTTCAGGAAATACAGCACCCTTGCCCTATGATTAATTCTTATTGCTTCTTAAAGTCTCATTAAGCCACTTTTAATTAAACATTTATATTTCAGGGTTATGGCTCTTGCAAATGCTTTGTGCGATGATGATCACGAGTATTTGGGAAAGGCACGCTTAATGGAAAGAGTTATTTCTTTAAAGGTTCATTTTTGTTTGTTTGTTGCAGACACCCCTGCTGCTCACCCCCAGTCCACTTCTGTCGAATATCCATTTCTGGAGCACACTAAGCCCGGTGGCACCCCTCAGTCCCGCCCGGAGACAGGGCCCGCATACCCTCTTCCAGGTGAGTCACTTAAAGGGGATAGTTCACTTTGAAATTAATTTTTGGTATGTTTTATCTTACCTCAAGGGCATCCAAGATGTAGGTTTCTTTGTTTTCGCAGTAGTTTCAATTTTGATATTTTTAGGTCAAACCGTTCTTGTCTGTCAGTCATATAATGGAGGTCTATGGTCACCACCTCAAAGAGCATGCACAGAGAAGTCCAAAGTAAACATGATTTAATGACTCGTAAATTTAAAGACACATTGATGGCCTAAGACGTGAAACGAGCGGTTTTGTGTGAGAAAACTAACAGTATTTATATCGTTTTTACCTCTAAAAATCTAAAAAATAAATAGCTAGTCTAATACTAACTTTCTTCAAAAGGGCTTCAAAATCTAAGGTACCATTCACTCCCATTATAAAGCTGTGAAGAGCCAGTGTATGTGTGTGTGTATATATATATATATATATATATATATATATATATATTAGGGCTGTCAAATGATTAATCGTGATTAATCGCATCCAAAATAAAAGTTTTTGTTTACATAATATATGTGGGTACACTGTGTATAATTATTTTATATATATAAATACACACACATGCTTGTGTATATTTAAGAAATAATTTTATGTTATACTGTATATATATTTATATATAATTTATATGATATTTAAATATAAATATTTTATATATAAATGTTTTTTTTTTTTTAAGTATAAATGCATGTGTGTGTATTATTATTTTGTGTGTGTGTGTGTATATATATATATATATATATATATATATATATATATATGTATATACACAAAATAATTATACACAGTGCACCCACATATATTATGTAAACAAAAACTTTTATTTTGGATGCGATTAATCGTGATTAATTATTTGACAGCCCTAATATATATATATATATATATATATATAATAAGAAGAAGGCTGAAAGAAGAAACTCATATACACCTTATTTTTGGGTGAACCAACCCTTTAAAGTTCGTCACATTTGGATTCAAATCACGTCATCTGTGAGTGCCACAGCTGTTCCTTTTTGCCCAAAAGGGTTTTGCATACCAGCCTGCATTTCAAATGATTTGAGAGCTGAATAGTGAAGTCTCATAGCTTACTCACAAATAAACAAGAGTTTTGAGAACATATTTTAACATTCATAGTCACAAGCTATCTTTGATGTAAACACTAAGACGTTACTTTAATATATAATGAGTAAAATTCACAGAAATCAGTTCACAGTCACACATAATATTTGTAAATTTCTTTTATTTCAGACAAACAGGGAAAATGAAGTGTTTGGAATATCTTTGTAGCGAGATGAAAATCATATGCAACAAGATATGCTTGAAAACAGCTTTGTTGATTCCAATGGGAGCAAAGTCTTTGTGCTTTGAGGTTTTGTGTCGAGTTTAGAAAGACTGAAGTGTGTAGGATTCCCATGGTCCTGGAAAAAAAGTTCAACAACTTTTATAATCAGAATAGTTTTTAGTATTGAAGTATTTACTTTGATTGCCCCCAAATACATTTGATTATTTTTACAATTAGTTTATTACAATATTTTAATATATATGATAATTTATTGCTTAATTATTTGAAGTTAATTTATGATTTGGTTTACAACAGCATTCTTATCAATATCAACCTAATCAAAGCATCCAGATACAATTATAGTATTTATTAATATTTTGAATGTAGCTTTTATTTTACCTTTTGTTTTAATTTTAGCTTAAGTTTGAGTAATTTCAATTTTTGCAGTACTTAAACATAATTTTATTTTGGTTAGTTGCGAAAAATAAACATTTTTAATCTCACATTTATATTTTATTTAATTTCAGCTTTATTTCAAGTAATTTGAATAATTGTATTATTAGTTAATGATAATAACACTGGTGAAAACACCAGAGATGTTCCCAATAATGTAACAATATTCCTGAAAAGATGCATTAATTAATTAATAATTTTTTTATTCTGTTTCTCTTCTTTTTTTTTCAGTTTCCTTCTGCCCTGAGTTCCACACAGTTCTCTGTTCCCGTGTATAGTTTAGACGGCACCAACACTCCCGGCCCTCTCTCACCCGAACCCACAGAAGACATAAGAGCGGGACGAATCTTTGCCTCGTGTTCTTGATTGATAAATGCGGATTGACCTCATTCTGTTCTCCTGAACCGGTCCTCTTCAGGTAACAAAGATGTATGACCACCGTTTGACTCTTGAACCTGTGTGATGTCACAAATACTTTTCCTTGGGATGTATATCAAGCCATCATATAGTGTCTGCAGGACACTGTAAATCTTTAATTCCTGTTTTTTAATGCACTGGTCTTCAGGGATTGGCTCTAGTTGATCTCCACAGCTGCCTAATGGGCATCATGTGTGTGCTCTACTATTGTCTAATTGGGATTCTGAATTTCCTTGTGATGAAGAGGTTCTAACATCATTTGTTTGTACAGCCAGATCTGGATAAAGAGGGATCGTTTGTACATAATCCAGCAAGTTCACCTCGTCTCAACTCATGTTTGCCTTTTGTTTGGGAAGTCCTCAAACAAACCCGCCTTGCCAAGCCAAACCGCCCCTTCGCCTTGTGATTTTGATAATGGTGACCTCTGTATTATCTTGTCTCTTTCCTCATGCTGCACTTACTGCCAGTGTTTCGTCATAATAACCACACGAATGGCACTTAGATCAAAACAAGCTGCACTTACTAGGGCTTTTGCACTAGCCATCCAGAAAAGTAGTGAACTTGTCGGCGGGTAAACAATTACCTCACGGAAATGACTCGCGACACAACTGAGAAACGGAAAACTCAGTGAATTGGAATTTCTTACCGCTTCTGAGTGAATCTTGATTCGTTTCAAGGTTATACACATTTTAGTTTGTAAGTGAACATTATAAAGGAACTCAGATGTCCTCAGCACCAGCACTGTTTGTGAACGCTTTTCGCTCCAGGTTAATTTCCGCATAATTCCAGATATAATTGGCTGTTTCAGCTTATTATACAACTAATGTCACACATTTGAATTCTAATGTGTCTGTATCCACAGTCCAGTGCGTCACCTAGCAAGACTAACCGACTAGCTGGTGCAAATAGTGACATTGAACCAGCAGAAGTCACATTTCTTTGGGATGGTTCACCAAAAATGAAACTCATGTTGTTCCAAACCAGTAAATCTGTCTTTTTTTAATCTGTGGAACTCAATGTTTTTGTCCATGAAACAACATTACTTTCATTATATGGAGATATTTTAAGAGTAGTTCATTTTTGAAAAAACTTTTGCTGATAATTTACTCACCCCCATGTCATCCAAGATGTCCATGTCTTTCTTTCTTCAGTCGAAAAGAAATTAAGGTTTTTGATGAAAACATTCCAGCATTTTTCTCCATATAATGGACTTCAGTGGGAACCAAACGGTTCAAGGTCCAGAAGACAGTTTCAGTACAAACTGTTCAAAGGGCTTTAAATGATTCCAGACGATGAATAAGGTTCTTATCAAGCGAAACAATCGCTCATTTAATAAATAACAAAGCTTTAGTTTTATAAGCTCAAATGCTCGCCTTGCTCTGTTCTGTGATGCACGTTTGTTCGAACTTCGTTCATCAAAATGAACAAATCTTTTTCCGAGTCAATTCGTTCGTTTCATTCATTGAATTAACCAAATGACTCGAAAAAGATTTGTTCATTTTGATGAACGAGTTTGAACAGGAGTCACGAACAGGAGTCACAGAACAGAGCAAGGTGAGCATTTGAGCTTATAAAACTTAAACTTTGTTATTTATTTTTTAAATGAGCGATCGTTTCACTTGATAAGCTTCATATTTAATTTAAATGGGCGGGATTCATATTAAAAAAAAAATCATGATTTTTTTTACTTGTTTTTTATAATATTTTTTGGTGTTTTGAGAATTTCAAAAATAAAATAAAAAGTATAATTAGTATTAATGCAATAATTATGACATTTCCCCCCATTGAACATAATAGAAAAAATATTTGTAGAAAAATATTTTTTTTACATTTTTTTTAAAGCTGTATTTCATTTTAGAGTCAAGCCTAGGCCTCATAAAATAATTTTTTTAAATTAGATGGATGCCATCTGGTGGACAAACTGAGCATTTAAAAAATACAAAACACATGTATAATCTGAATTTTTTTGGTGTGTTTGTGTATAAAAGTGTGTTTGTTTGCGTGTGTGTGTGTCTGGATGTGTCTGTTTTGCACTCTTGATGTTTTATAGATTCACCCCTTCACTATTGTGTGCTTTTTTCAAGATCGTGGCTGATTCTGTAGATTGTACGCAGCACAAAAAACTCAGTATTTTTGCCAATTTCCCATTCATTTTCCATGCGGGTCCATTTGGACCCAAACACCCCAAGTGTGACTATTTTTTTACAACCACTTAGACTATTCACATCCTGTCCCCATTTTTTTGGGTGTTCAAATACCAAATACCAAAAAGTCACCAAATTTTCGGACCATTCCGAGGAAGCTGTGATTTTTAAAAAAAATGTATTTAAATTCTTCGGGTCCATTTGGGCCAAACAACCCCAGAGGGTTAAAGCAGTTTGCAGTTTGCACAGAAACTCTCATTTGGACCTTGAACCATTTGGTTCCCATTGAAGTCCATTATATGGTGAAAAATGCTGGAATGTTTTCATCAAAAACCTTAATTTCTTTCGACTGAAGAAAGAAAGACATGGACATCTTGGATGACATGGGGGTGAGTAAATTATCAGCAAAAGTTGTTTGAAAAGTGAACTACTCCTTTAAGTTGTGTTCCACAGAAAAACAAACCCACACAGATTTGGAACAACATTTTTGGGTGAACTCTTGAAGATTGAGGCAGTCAGGACGTCATATTCTTGAAGAAACCCTCAACATTTGAAAATCTTAAAACATTTTATCTAACTGGTGCTTTGACCATGATGCACATTTTTGAGAGGGCATTTAATAGGCCAAATTATCGTCACCCTTGTTGCAATGCTTGATGGCCACTGCGTAATGAAGCGTGCTTCCAAATGCACACACCAGATACGCCACTGCGGCAATCCTTATCATACAAATCTTTTCATAGAAACCATTTTCCCTTTCTGAAAGACTAAAAGCCATTTGGAATGATTTCAGTTGAGTGGGAAAATCCAAGGACTTGCTTTACTCCAGTAGACTGGCGATTCACCATTAATCTAATGGAGCGTACACAGCGTAAAATGGAATGGAACGGCACCGGCTCAGTGCTTAAAGCCTCGTCCCACCATTAGGATGGTTGGATTGCCGGAGATCGGTTGGATGTGTACCGTAACTGGACGGCTGTCTGTAGATCTCAGGCCAAGTGCTCAAAACCATTCCTGCATTTGTCAGCTTTCCCGGTGTGCAAGATTCAATCCCCCTGCAGAATACAGTCTACCCTGGACAACAAGCCCGAGCTGTTTGTAAAGCCCAGTCAGAAGTGTCTGTCCTTTTGTAGCTGGTTTACACAATCCAGTTAACCCCTGCTGGTAGAATATACCAGATATCTTTTTCCATTGATGCTCATTCAAAAGTAAGTGTTTTTAGAAGGCAGTGCATACATTTCATATACACTCTAAAAATTGCTGGGTTGTTTTAACCCAATTTTGGGTCAAAAATGAACAAACCAAGCCATTGGGTTACATTTTTTAATTAAATTTTTAACCCAACATTTGGGTTTGTCCATATTTGACCCAGAGTTGGGCTAACACAACTTAGCATTTTTAGAGTGTATAACATTGCACTATAGTAAATGTTTAGTGAAATTTTTGGAGGGCTTCAGGCTTTCATAATTATTTATTTTCATATTTAACACAACTTAAAGTAATGTTGTAGCTTACCTCAAGGGCATCCAAGATTTAAGTGTCTTTGTTTCCACAGTAGTTTCAATTTTGATATTTTTAGGTCAAACCGTTGGGTCTATCAGTCATATAATGGAGGTCTATGGTCACCACCTCAAAGAGCATGCACAGAGAAGTCCAAATTAAACATGATATAATGACTCGTAAATGTAAGTACACATTGATGGCCTAAGACACAAAATAAGCGGTTTGTGTGAGAAAACGAACAGTATTTATATAGTTTTTACCTCTTGTAACCACGTCCAACTGATCTGAGAGATTGGACGCTTTGTGGCAAGAGGTAAAAACGATATAAATACTGTTCGTTTTCTCACACAAACCTCTTATTTCATGTCTTAGGCCATCAATGTGTACTTACATTTACAAGTCATTAAATCATGTTTAATTTGGACTTCTCTGTGCATGCTCTTTGAGGTGGTGACCATAGACCTCCATTATATGACTGACAGACATGAACGGTTTGACCTAAAAATATCAAAATTGAAACTTACTATGGGAACAATGACACCTACATCTTGGATGCCCTTGAGGTAAGCTAAAACATACCAAAAATTAATTTCAAAGTGAACTATCCCTTTAAAACAGGTTCTTGACTCATTTAAGGGTCATCAGATTCTGTGAGAAACCTGAATCTTGCACTACACCGGCAAAGATGGTAAACGTCTGATTCTACAAAGCCCCTCTTTGCAGTCCTTATTTGATGTCAGTGGAGTGTGTGTGTGTGTGTGTGTCAGTGTGGAGTGTTTGGCAGTCTTGCGTCTCCACTTATAATCCAATATAGAAAATGAATGGCCATATGTTGCACAACATAAAACCCTACCTCTAAACAAACTCAAGCCATGATTTATAACTGACATGTGCTAAATACAAAACTGGAACAAGGCTAAAATGCTAATGCTCAATTTGCAGAAACTGAGCTCTATTAGTCCCTCCCTGTAGGACCACTTAAAGTGCAATGATACTAATAGAAAGAAAAATGATCAAAAGTGTGTGTTTATGTATAGGAACTGTTCAGCATCTCAAATTCAGCTCTCAGGTATTGTATGATTACCCACAGTCCTTATCCGAACCCAACACTTTGAAGAAACGGCTTTCACACCCATGCTAACATGGTGCCTTCTAGTCTTATTCGTTGCCAGTAAAACAAAAATAGGCAACAGTTTTATTAATTGTTTCTGTTCTGAATGGCTTTTTTGGTCATTTGCTGCTGAAAAGAGCTAAACTAAAATTATTGCTATTTGAAGGATTGTTCTGGTTTCAATTCAACTATTGACAGCATTTAAGGACTTAAATTGTATTTTACTTTTTGTTAAGGTTATTTTAGTTTTTATTTGTTTATCCAAAAATAAATGTTATTGCCATTTACTCACACTCAAGTTGTTCCAAAATGTTTGAGTTTCTTTATTCTGATATTTTGTAGATTATTGGTAACCAAACAGTTGCTGGTCATGGTCAATACATTTAAGTTTTGGATAAACACTTTAACACAAAACACAAGTTGTATTTAACCCAGAACATTATTTTCATGTAACATGTATCATCAGCATAGATTATAAAAGCTAGAACTGCATTCAGATCCAGTAGAAAACAGATCATATGAAATATTGTTTACTCGTACTTTCGTACTATCAGTTAATATTTTCAGTCTGTATGCATAAATCAAGAATAGGAACATTTTGTTTTATTTCATTTATTAGCTGCCATTGTATTTACAACATTAAAATTTTTTAAACTGTTGTTTCAAACCTGCATTATAAAAATGAGATGTTTTGCAGAATGTCTTTTCCATACACAAACATCAGTTAATTCAAATGTAAAATGTAAATGTATGATTTGTGCTTAATATTCTTTCTGTGATAAGACCGAAATTTGAAACTATTTTTCAAGTGACACTATTTTTGGGACCTTGAAACTATCAATCCATTTTATTGTATGGAAAAAGCTAGCTTGGACATTCTGTGAAACGTCTTTTTTTGTGTTCCAGTTGTAAAAAAACAACTTTTGCTGATAATTTACTCACCCCCATGTCATCCAAGATGTCCATGTCTTTCTGTCTTCAGACGAAAAGAAATTAAGGTTTTTGATGAAAACATTACAGCATTTTTCTCCACATAATGGACTTCAATGGGAACCAAACGGTTCAAGGTCCAAAAGACAGTTTCAGTGCAGCTTCAAAGGGCTTTAAACGATTCCAGACGATGAATAAGGGTCTTATCAAGCGAAATGATCACTCATTTAATAAATAAATAACAAAGTTTAAGTTTTATAAGCTTAAATGCTTGCCTTGCTCTGTTTTGTATGACTCTCCTGTTCAAACTCGTTCATCAAAATGAACAAATACTTTTTTCGAGTAATTTGATTCATTCAATAAATTAAATGAACGAATTGACTCGGAAAAAGATTTGTTCATTTTGATGAACAAATCTTTTTTAGAGTCATTTGATTCATTCAATAAACGAAATGAAGGAATTGACTCGGAAAAAGATTCGTTCATTTTGATGAACGGTTCGAACAGGAGAGTCACGAACGCGCATCACAGAACAGAGCAAGGCGAACATTTAAGCTTATAAAACTTAAACTTTGTTATTTATTTACTAAATGAGCGATTGTTTTGCTTGATAAGAGCCTTATTCATCGTCTGGAAATCGTTTAAAGCCCTTTGAACAGTTTGCAGTTTGCACTGAGACTGTCTTTTGAACCCTGACCCATTTGGTTCCCATTGAAGTCCATTATATGGAGAAAAATCCTGGAATGTTTTCATCAGAAACCTTACTTGCTTTTCTACTGAAGAAAGAAAGACATGGACATCTTGGATGACATGGGGTGAGTAAATTATCAGTAAAAGTTTTTTAAAAGTGAGCTACTCCTTTAATTGTACATACAGTAACGCGTGATGGGGTGTCAGTAGCATTGTGCTGTTGTTTTGTAGTATTTTCACTTTGACATGTAGCGTCTTCATTTGTATTCCTGAGGCATTCAGACTGAGTTTGATTGCTCTTGCCTGTATCGTGAGCACTGCACATGCAATTGCCTTCTCATCGAGGGGATCTTGAGTTGCTTAATGCCTTTTATATTTTGAATAATGGATTTTGTGCAGTGTGCAATGACTTTTTTTTAACCTGTTTCCATTATTTTAGTTAAATGCTCTCTTACCCACGTAGTAGATTGTTTTTCTTTTTTTTTTTTGAAAAAAGCAGCTTAGTTTCACTGCATATTTTACTTCATTAAATAGTCATTTGTTTTGTTTCTTTGAAAATTAACATTTCTCTCTGTAGGATAAAATGTGTTTAGCTTTTAAACAATGATGTCTTATGTTTTTTCCCTTCTCTATTTGCTTGAGTTTTGTTTTTTTCCCTGAGCACATTTAACTATTGTAGCCATACTGAACATCTGTTGTACTTTAATGCGAGTCTTAAGCACTTAAACATTTTTCCTCTTACTGGCACTTTGTGTTTTTCAGAATCTGTTGTAAAACTAATCTCATCTTATTAGTGACTCCACCACCCCAAACACTCAAATTTTGGTTTTAGATCAACATTGGAAACTATGCACTTATTTCTGCACATGGATTTTGTAATGAATTTCTGGCATGATTTAAAAAAAAAAATCGATTACTAACGGTATATTTTCTCTTACTCCAAAAAGTCTAAAAGCCCTGTATTTGACTACACTTAGAGAAATTGCACTTTTCATGAGTAGGGTATACATTTTTTTTATTACGCAATTAAGGCTAATGATGATCTTTTAGAGAGAACTATTGTGTTAAATAAAATATTGTCTTAACATGTCATGAGAAGTAATTAATAATGATATACTGTTATTATGTAACGTTTAGCTCTTCTACTGTGTTTAAAGGGATAGTTCACCCAAAAATGAAACGAAATTATTAACTTTCCCTCATGTTGCTCCAGTCCAAACCTGCAAGACTTTTGTTCATCTTTGAAACACAAATGAAGATTCTTTTCATAAAAGCCTAAATTAAATCAAATTTTGATATTTTTAGGTCAAACCGTTCTTTTCTGTCAGTCATATAATGGAGGTCTATGGTCACCACCTCAAAGAGCATGCACAGAGAAGTCCAAATTAAACATGATTTAATGACTCGTAGTTGTAAATACACTAAACAAAAAGCGCCCACGCCCTCAGAGTACTTGGACGTGACTGTGATTACAAGAGGTAAAAACGATATAAATACCTCTTTGAGGTGGTGACCATAGACCTCCATTATATGACTGACGGACAAGAAATTAAGATATTAAGTGTGTAATTTGTATTTTACTTTTATAGCAAGAAATCACAACACAAGTTACACATCGGGTTTTAAAACCATATTCAGACATTATCCAAATTCTTATAATGGAATAAAAGGGAAATGCTATACAGAATAGAAACTTAAACGACATATAATAATGTATGTAATATCTTAAATATCCTTCTGAGGTGGACAAACCTTTTAGATGCTTATTTTATACCCTATTCATGGAAAGTGCCAATGCTAAACTTTAGCCTGTAACAGAATCAGATTTTCTCATCCTCTAAATGTCATGATTGCACTGTATTTTGAACAATATTTTGAAAAAAATAGATGTTATAATCAAAAGTGTGAAATGTAACTGTAATGCGACAATATTGACCAATTGTTTTGAATATTTTTGTGCAAATGTATTTTCAGATCATCTCTCTACCAGCTCAAATGTTTACAAATATATGTTCATTGGCGTACCTGTTGTACTAATCTGTGCATGTTGGAAGGGAAAGAAGATTTCTATAAAAAAACAAACAAATGTAGAACTTTTTTGGCCTGTGTCTTCATCAAATACAGCTGCAGAAAGCTGACCTCGTTCATGCAGCAATTGTGTTAACGTTAGCATGTTTGACACCTGCGTTAACCAGAAAAAACAAATACTATTTTACCCAGGCCAAGAGAAATACGCTGACACGTCAACCTCTCACAAGCAGGTTCGCCCACCTGAGCGCTGAGGTCACGGGCTTTAGAGGGACCGTCCGACCTGAAGCCACACAACACAATACGAGGAAACTTTTCCAGGAAGACAGTAGGATGCCCTTTTCTGACCTTTATCTCTTCACCACAAACGTGTTATGAGCACATCGGCTTCGGCAGAACTGATCTGGCAACCGAGCGTCAGATTTGAAGGAGGTTACGAAGAACAAAATTAATGCAATCCACCCAAATTATTCCGATTCATGGAATTGCTTTAACCCTAAAACCGTATTCTGGACAAATGTGGGCAAAATAGTTTTGATTTATTTTTTAAAAATACTTCCCTTGATCTGAGCGGTACAAGACTTGGCTACTTTTTCTAAGTTTGCCTCCTGAACACACACAATTATTTTTTTGACTCAATTCTACAATGTTAAGTTCTACAATGCACCCATAGAAATGAATGGGAAAAACGGTAATTTAGAGCATTCTAAAATAAGCCAAAATAAGACACCAGATGACAGCAAAGTCACTTCATCTTTTGGTTTTAGCTCTAAGAACTTATTGGAATGATATTTTAATGTAGTTAAAAAAAAATAAAACTACATAGTAATTAATTTACATAGAAAATATGGTACTTTTTGCAGTAAATAAATTTAAAAATACCCCCAAAATAAATAAAAACACCATAAATGGATAGACAAAACTTTATCGGAGATAGTGATATAACATTTATAATAAATAAAAATTAGGATCACACCTAAGTCCACTGTGCCCACATTTGTCCACAATTACAGGATTAAGGGTTATAAAGTGAATACGGTTTGAGGGTTAATCAAATATTTTTCTATTGTTACTTTGATCCAATAAGAACCCATCTTCTTCAATCACCAGCTATATTCAATTGCTGATTGGTCAGTGCGTTTCTGACAATAAACACTATATCATTTCTTGTTAGAAAAGTTTTTGTATTGCACATCACATGATTTAGCAGCCATATAGCATGATTAGATTATGACATTCATCAAAAATATTTAAATACAAAAATAAACCTTTGGTTCAAGATCTCTTGTTTTTTTTTTTTGTAGGATATGTTTGATCCTGTCCCATTAGCGATGGGAATGTCCCTGAGTCAGCCAGTCTTTATTTTTATCCAGCTTCTCCGTTGTTAAGGATCGATGGATGCTTCCCGCTTTGACATGTCCCGTGAGTTCGGCACCGCGGCAGAACAGGTCTTGATCCCATTTTGCTCAAGTCTTTCCGTATAAGAGTTATTGGGGAAAGCTGTGTGAAAAAAAAAAGAAAAAAGTGACCTCTGAATCACACAAATGAATGGCGAGAAGTGTTATTTGATAAGCCAAACCAGGGATGGGCAACTTCGGTCCTGCGGGGTCACTCTGGTTCAGGTGTGTACGATTGGTTAGGTCGATTAGTGGCCCTCCATGACCGAAGTTGCCATTCCTTAGCCCAAACAGTATTGGTTTTAGCTAACAGGACAATATTTTATTCAATTGGCAAGGTCATGGTTTCAACTCAGTGAACAAGTAAGTTGCTTTGATTAAAAGTATCCGCTAAATCGAGGTGTCAAACTTACGCGTCACCATTTCACATGTTGTTGACAGCCTACACTTCACATAATAGGCCTGTAGCCTACATGTGTGACATCTTTTTTGGATCTTGATGAAATTCAGTGGTCATAGTTGGGTCATCTATAGCATTTCCGTGACTGTGGAGGGCGTTCGTTTCTCACTGGATTTGTCGACTATAAAGGTTAAAGAAAAATTTAGCCAGGGTTCCCCTAAGAAAAATGTGGGAATTTTTGTGAGAGCCCTATATCAAAAATGGCTGCCGTCAGCCAAGCTGGAAATGAACTTTTGAATGGATTTGCCCACTGTGCTGCATAATACATGGTTTCGGAGACTATTTGGGTCAAGAAATGCATAAATGATATTGATTTGACCTATTTTTGACCTTCAAATTCAAGATGGCCATCAATTATTTTTGTGAGGGGCACCCTGGCTAAATTTTTTCTTTAACCTTCATAAAACTGCTATAGATGACCCAACTACTTACCTCATTTCAAATGGCTACACACTCTTAAAAATACTGGGTTGTTTTAGCCCAAATTTGGGTCAAATATGGACAAACCCAAATGTTGGGTTAAAAATGTAAATCAAACTTTTAACCCAATGGCTGAGTTTGTCCATATTTGACCCAAAGATGGGTTAAAACAACCCAGCATTTTTTAGAGTGCAGATATTATAGAGCAAATAAAAAAGAAATCGGCAACTGGTATCGGAATTGGCGAATTTGCTTGTAAAAAATCGGAATAAGCCAGGAAAAATCATAATTGGGGCATCCCTAATAAAAAATATTAAGATAAAGTCTTTTGACTTCAAAATGACAGTTTTCACAGAGCAGTGTGTTTTTCTAGTTTTATTATTGTGTAGTTTGTATGTATAATAATAATGTAGGCTAATTGTCAGTGCACTAAAGCTAGTTCGGTACGCACGTGGTTATATTGTTCCCAAACTAAAATGAGTTTGACACCCCTGCACTAAATGCATTAGAGAAAGTCCCCAGATTGGGTTATGAGCGACATCGACATGAGTGCATTCAGAGAATTGGCGCATGAGACATGAGATGAGAGTTGAGCACCTTCTGTAACATTTTTGTGACTTTGCTGGACGAAGAACAGCAATACGAAGAATGCGAATCCCAGGCAGCCGAAGATCATACCGCACAACAGGAAGCTGAAGCTGCCTTGATTGTGCATCACCTGAGGGAGGAGAGAGACTCAAATCACTACAATTACAATAGCAGTGCAACTTTGAGCTCATCGCGACACTCGCAACGGCAAGGACAAGGGTTCAATTCCCAATGCAATGCAAGTCAGACCTACCGACCCCACGAGCACCTGGAGAACCATCTCTCCCATCCCTGCACTGGTCACCAGGACCGCGGTGGCACAACCTGAAGACACGATAAAACACTCAACTCAGATTTTTATCAGCCGCCATCTTGCCAACAGCCTGGCAATAAGTATTAAATACTTCAAAAATACAGAAAACTCAAACTGTTTGTCAAGATTATGTTGCAGTTGCATTCAAATGGCCAATGAAAAAAACAAAACTTCAGCTAATGACAGTAACTTGAGACGCGTGAGTTGGCGAAAAAACGAAATGGTATTTTTCTGATAAATATTACCGATTGTGATTTAAAATGCGATAAAAAAAAGGTGCACAATTAGGTATGGGATTTCGTGATATGAAAATTACAAAGAATAATAATTGTAATATTTACTCAATCTTAACTATTAAACAAAATTTTATAGGAATTTTTCACTGTAAAATAAAATCGAGTATTTAAGAAAAGTAATATGATGATAATTGTATTTTACAGTACAATTTTGCTCGGTTTCAAAAATGTGAAACCATCAAGCGACCGCAGGCCTTAAAGGGATAGTGCACTTTGAAATGAATTTTTGGCGTGTTTTAACTTACTCTCAAGGGCATCCAAGATGTAGGTGTCTTTGTTTCCGCAATAGTTTCAATTTTGATATTTTTAGGTCTAAACCGTTCTTGTCTATCAGTCATATAATGGAGGTCTATGGTCACCACCTCAAAGAGCATGCACAGAGAAGTCTAAATTAAACATGATTTAATGACTTGTAAATGTAAGTACACATTGATGGCCTAAGACACGAAAACGAGTGGCTTGAGTGAGAAAACGAACAGTATTTATATCGTTTTTACCTCTTGTAACCACATCCACGTCCAAGTGATCTGAAGGCGCGGGCGCTACAAATATATAAAAACGATATAAATACTGTTCGTTTTCTCACACAAACCACTCGTTTTGTGTCTTAGGCCATCAATGTGTACTTACATTTACGAGTCATTAAATCATGTTTAATTTGGACTTCTCTGTGCATGCTCTTTGAGGTGGTGACCATAGACCTCCATTATATGACTGATACACACGAACGGTTTGACCTAAAAATATCAAAATTGAAAGACACCTACATCTTGGATGCCCTTGAGGTAAGCTAAAACATACCAAAAATAATTTCAAAGTGAACTATCCCTTTCTCTTTCGCTTGTTTGAAAAAAATGTTGCGTTCCCAAATACGCATTATAAGAAACCCCAAATAACCCTCAAACACGCAGTGCATTTATTAAATGTAATTTTAATTATTGCGATATTGCACTTTATGTTGTTTAATCATGCAGACTCACACGGCATGTCCGTTTAACCCACTGAATGATGTCTTGATCAAAAAACTGATTGGCTCTTTTAGCTCAAAGCAGCGATGGGGTTTCTCCCATTTACAGTTTTTCATTCTCATCTTTGGATTCATGTGCATTTTCAACATCTGCGACCGTTCATTTCAGGTCCAGATCTGCAGGATATTTTTAATGATACTTTTAATCACTCTCCCCTAAAGTTGCAGCGTACAGAGAGCGCTCAGTAATTAGACATTTATTTCAAAATAATTCCTCCCAGAGGCTCTGACCGCTGGGTTTAAGAAGGATCAACTTCGACAGTAAGACACAAGACCTGTCAGGCCGAGCCAAAGGCCAACAGCGAAGAATTAAACAGGGCGGCTCCTGTGGCCTTCGGTCTCAGCGGTAAACCTTGAGTAAACCATGAGTAAATCACAAAAGCACCAACGGCTACAGTCAAATCAATGAAAGCCGTAGAAAAGGAGATTTAACATTGCCGGAGATACCTTTGTACTCCAGGATGTCTTCGGTGAGCGCGAGCATGCAGGGGAAAATACTGCTTATAAATAGGCCGAGAGTGCAGGTGCCGATGAAGAGGAACACACTGCTGTTGTAGAAGATGAGCAGCAGAAGAAGTGTGACTATCACACCCACCTACGACACAACACAAGGGAGAGGATTTGCATTTGGACACGCTCCACCAACAAAGCCTGTATTGTTTGAGGTGAACACCCCTGCTTTATCTGTCGAGGAACGGAAATTAAGCGGCTCGCCGTCATAAACTTCTGCCGCAAATAAAATGACAATGAAATGACAAAGGAGCCTCACACACACCAGATAAACAAACGTCCCAACTGGACGGGGCAGAGCAGGATGCAGAAAAAGGATGTTTGTTCCTGTCCACGGTTTCCCGTGGTGCACTGTGGGTGACACACCTTTTTTTTTTTTGATAGTGTAAACCACTTTTATAGTCTATTGGATTTAACACGAGTCTGTGAAGTGACTAAGAGTTTGCAGTGGACTGATAAATGATGCGTCGCTAAGCTCCGCCCTCCCTTGGTTACCGTTGCCAAATCAGACACGTTTCACAGATCATCCCATAAGAATGAATTGGAAATTTCCATCGCATTTCTACAACGCTTTCATTGTACTGATGATCAAAAGATTCAATCATAATACTTACTTAAAATAATAGCATTCTTTATATTACAATAAAATGTAATATTTTTATTCATTTACTACAAGCCTATAAGTTTATTTCCGTTCGTTTTTATAATTTTTATAATAAATAGTTTTTTGTTTTTTAAAAAAGTATCTTCTGCTCACCAAGGCTGTATTAATTTGATAAAAAATACAGTAAATATTAATAATATAAACAGTAATATTGTGAAATATTATTCTGTTTCAATATATAGTTAAATGTAATTTATTCCTGTGATTAACGCTGAATTTTCAGTATTATTACTCCAGTCTTCAGTGTCACATGATCCTTCAGAAATCACTCTAATATGATGATTTGGTGCTCAAGAAACATTTCTGATTATTATCCATGTTGAATATTTTAATGCTTAGTATTTATGTGAAAACCGTGATTTACTACTATTCAAAAGTGTGGAGAAAGTAAGATTTAAAAGAAACTAGTAGGATGCATTCAATTGATCAAAAGTGACAGTAAAGACATTTAATAATAATAATATTAATAATTTAAGATAATAATAAATGTTCTTTGAACAGCATATTTGAATGATTTCTGGAGGATCATGTGACACTGAAGACTGGAGTAATGACACTGAAAATTGAATAAATACATATTAAAATATATTCATATTTAAATTGTTATAATATTTCAAAAGATTACAGGTTTAGTGTATTTTTGATCAAACAAAAGCTGTTTTGGTGCACATTAAAGACTTCTTAAAAAAAAAAAAAAAAAAAAAAATATATATATATATATATATATATATATATATGTATTTATGTATGTATATATATATATATATATATACACTCACCGGCCACTTTATTAGGTACCCCATGCTAGTAACGGGTTGGACCCCCTTTTGCCTTCAGAACTGCCTCAATTCTTCGTGGCATAGATTCAACAAGGTGCTGGAAGCATTCCTCAGGGAGTTTGGTCCATATTGACATGATGGCATCACACAGTTGCCGCAGATTTGTCGGCTGCACATCCATGATGCGAATCTCCCGTTCCACTACATCCCAAAGATGCTCTATTGGATTGAGATCTGGTGACTGTGGAGGCCATTTGAGTACAGCGAACTCATTGTCATGTTCAAGAAACCAGTCTGAGATGATTCCAGCTTTATGACATGGCGCATTATCCTGCTGAAAGTAGCCATCAGAAGTTGGGTACATTGTGGTCATAAAGGGATGGACATGGTCAGCAACAATACTCAGGTAGGCTGTGGCGTTGCAACGATGCTCAATTGGTACCAAGGGGCCCAAAGAGTGCCAAGAAAATATTCCCCACACCATGACACCACCACCACCAGCCTGAACCGTTGATACAAGGCAGGATGGATCCATGCTTTCATGTTGTAAACGCCAAATTCTGACCCTACCATCCGAATGTCGCAGCAGAAATTGAGACTCATCAGACCAGGCAACGTTTTTCCAATCTTCTATTGTCCAATTTCGATGAGCTTGTGCAAATTGTAGCCTCAGTTTCCTGTTCTTAGCTGAAAGGAGTGGCACCCGGTGTGGTCTTCTGCTGCTGTAGCCCATCTGCCTCAAAGTTCGACGTACTGTGCGTTCAGAGATGCTCTTCTGCCCACCTTGGTTGTAACGGGTGGTTATTTGAGTCACTGTTGCCCTTCTATCAGCTCGAACCAGTCTGGCCATTCTCCTCTGACCTCTGGCATCAACAAGGCATTTCCGCCACAGAACTGCCGCTCACTGGATGTTTTTTTCTTTTTCGGACCATTCTCTGTAAACCCTAGAGATGGTTGTGCGTGAAAATCCCAGTAGATTAGCAGTTTCTGAAATACTCAGACCAGCCCTTCTGGCACCAACAATCATGCCACGTTCAAAGTCACTCAAATCACCTTTCTTCCCCATACTGATGCTCGGTTTGAACTGCAGGAGATTGTCTGGACCATGTCTACATGCCTAAATGCACTGAGTTGCCGCCATGCGATTGGCTGCTTAGAAATTAAGTGTTAAGGAGCAGTTGGACAGGTGTACCTAATAAAGTGGCTGGTGAGTGTATATGTCTACTCCAGACATTTGTTAAATGGAGTAATGATGCTGAAAATTCAGCTTTTTTTTCAGAGGAATAAATTACATTTTAATATATATTAACATAAAAAAGTCATTTTAAATTGTCATAATATTTCACAATATTACTGTGTTTTTTGTGTATTTTTTTATAAAAAAATTGCAGCCTTGGTGAGCAGAAGAGACTTCTTTTAAAAACATAAAAAATCTTACTGATCTTATACTAGGTAGTGTATGTGTGTGTGTGTATATATATATATATATATATTCAGTTTTTTATATATATAAAAAAGCTGTTTATATATATATAATATATATATATATATATATACATATATATATATATATATATATATATATATATATATTAATTTTTCCTTTTTCCGCCTACCATGTTATGTCATGTGTTTTGTCAGTTCTCATATTTTGACACACATAAAAAAGGTCATGTGTCATTTCAACCAGAAACAAATAAACCAACATAAAAAAGTATGACTGACCCTAAACTTTAGGACACTAGTTTATATACCACCTGTTTTACAATCATAAGTGACTTGGCAACAACATTTTCCACATTTGCTCAAATAATTTCCACGTAAATGTACACACCTGATTGACGACGAGCAGTCGGATGGGTTTAAACTGGTAAGTCAGAGGTATGGCGGACAGGCGCCGACGGTAATCGCCGCCCAGAACACGCAGGTCAAGTACCCGGCGGTCTTGTGAGGTAGTTCCATAGGGGGCGCCACTGCGTAGCTGTACACAAAGCCTGTGTATGAGCCCTGAGGAGCGAGACATTCAATAATACATGAGTTCAAGTAATTAAGCAAATGCTCTTAAATTACAGAGCTGAAACGGCTGTGAAGTGCTAATCCTGCTTACCACTATACCGTCAGAAAAAGAAGAGCACCAGACCCCCGAGGATATGGATCCAAAAGAAAGACAGTGGAAAGCTGTTCGTGTTTCCAAGGAGACAGCAGCTGAACAAGCCCGTATGGCCTGTAGAGACAGAGAGAAGAGCCGGGAAGATTACAACTACATCCTTCCCGGCTGTTATCGACATCTAACGGCATGTTTTGGCCGTCTCCATTTCTGACTTTGTGCACTTTCAATCCCGCTCGTGTCTGATCCAACATGGTAATTATTTCATCAGCGTGAGACGTGAGTGCTGTCGGGTTCACAGTCTTACTTCTGGAAGACTCTTTCTGATGCCCAGCGTCTTCCGTCAGACCTGTGGTTCCCCAGGTTTTCATCGCTAGCACGTCTCCATCTAGCAAACGTCGATTGGGGTTTGATCGCAGGAGAACAAGCGCTCAAAATACATCAGGATGAATATTGCAACAGGTACTGGAAGCTACACAAACACAAGACAGAGAATAAAGACGGGGACGATTAGGAATTTCTGATTCATTATGGAATTTTTCTTTTGGTGAAGACAGGTGTTCTTAATGACTAATATGCAAAGCATTCATAAAACTCTATAGTAAAGAAGTCTTGATGGAAACTATATAACCTCAAACATCAGTTTGAATACAAACATTACAGTGTAAATGTATTTGACTACAAATAAAGGGTGAGTTTAAACAATTCTAAACAGAATTGCCTAATTCCACGTGGCATTGATTCAACAAGGTGCTGAAAGCATTCTTTAGAAATGTTGGCCCATATTGATAGGATAGCATCTTGCAGTTGATGAAGATTTGTGGGATGCACATCCAGGGCACGAAGCTCCTGTTCCACCACATTCCAAAGATGCTCTATTGGGTTGAGATCTGGTGACTGTGGGGGCCATTTTAGTTCAGTGAACTCATCGTCATGTTCAAGAAACCAATTTGAAATTAATCGAGCTTTGTGACATGGTGCATTATCCTGCTGGAAGTAGCCATCAGAGGATGGGGACATGGTGGCCATAAAGGGATGGACATGGTCAGAAACAATGCTCAGGTAGGCCGTGGCATTTAAACGACGCCCAATTGGCACTAAGGGACCTAAAATGTGCCAAGAAAACATCCCCACACCATTACACCACCACCACCAGCCTGCACAGTGGTAACAAGGCATGATGGATCCATGTTCTCATTCTGTTTACACCAAATTCTGACTCTACCATCTGAATGTCTCAACAGAGATCGAGACTCATCAGACCAGGCAACATTTTTCCAGTCTTCAACTGTCCAATTTTGGTGAGCTCTTGCAAATTGTCGCCTCTTTTTCCTATTTGTAGTGGAGATGAGTGGTACCCGGTGGGGTCTTTCTGCTATTGTAGTTTTGGCTTCACAAATGCTTTGCTGCATACCTCGGTTGTAACGAGTGGTTATTTCAGTCAAAGTTGCTCTTCTATCAGCTTGAATCAGTCGGCCCATTCTCCTCTGACCTCTAGCATCAACAGGCATTTTTGGCCACAGGAGCGTTGTAATGTTTGAAGTAGATGTCATAACGATTTTAAAACGAGCGTTTCATTCATAAATCTGTAAGATCTTACCTTCATGCTGTGGAAATACAAATCGGAAGACAGAACACAAAGCTGAAAAGGGGGCGGGGCTTCATAAGGTCAGTTATATTATCACTATTTACCTAGTTTAGTCATTAGACATTATAGCCAGTGCTTATGCAGACATGATTGATGGGGTGCAGTTGCCAAGGTGACAATCTTAGTTCATTTCTTTTATTCAAATACCCTCTTCCTTTGACATTAGAGCTGACTGAGCATTTAGTCTGCACACTAACCGTACACAACTTCAACATCACGTTTACATGTTCTGATGGCATGCCACTCTTAAAATCATTTAAATACAAACTCAAAACTCAAGACTGATGGATCTTACATTGATGATAGCCATGATCCAGAAGGCATAGGAAACGTTGGTCACGACCTCTCCCTCGGTGTGAAGGTGGACACTGGACACGTTGTGCACATGTCTGCCAGCGAGCTTGTGCCTCAGATGAGTTAATGATGTTGCATTGACACTGCTGTTCCCAATCACACAGCTGGTGTCAGACAGGAAGGGGTCAGCGATGAGGGGACTCACTAACGCCCGAGACCCACAAAGAAGTGAAGAGTCTGGAAGAGATCAGAGGCAACCCGGATATCAGCTGTGATGTTCGTTTTCTGATACAAGGTTCTCAGAAAAGTTTTTAAAGCAACTTTATAAAACACAGTTCTAAAGTCTGATTGGATGCGCGTTAAACGATGCTCATTCAATAACGCTCAAAACAGTTCTGCTAATTAACCTAATAAAAAAATAATAAATTATATTATTTATTGAACATTGACGTGTTATCCAGTGTTATTTTAGCATTAATTGTATTTTATTATTTTTAATTTAGATTTAGATTTTTTTTATTTCTAGATTTCTTTAATTTGTTTTTATTCTTTAAATGGCATATTTTTATTAAAACTAAATAAAAATGATGTATATATTTTTTTGTAATATTAATATTTATGTTTAATATATTTTTTATTTCTTTGTATTTTTACACACACTAAATAAAAAATCTACTATATACAGTAACTGGTAAAGCAACATCACACTGGTTTTCTTAAATACTACTTCTTGTTTGTTTAATACTGAGGGTGTGCTTTCTTTTTACTTGGAACAAAATGTTGTACAGTAACATTTTTTACAGTACCAAATCTTTCAATTGACAATGAACTGGTTCTGTGAGCACATATCCTATAAACCAAGGGACTCCCTGAGGGCAGAATGACTGCTATGACTGCTATTGTTTATTAGTTATTTCCACAACTGCAACATCGCCTTTTCTTATCATTAAAGTAGTGCATATTTACTTATTATGAATAACCATATAAAGTATATTGTATGTTTGGCAAAAATGGACTGTATTTGACTGAAATAACAGAATCTAATCTAGCTAACAGGGTTAATGTTCATATGGTAGTCAAAGAATGTGGACGCTGAATATCCTTTTGAGTTTAATAGGATTTTTCCAATAAATGAGCAAGAATAAACCTGGAGTCCTCTAAGATTCCAGTTCTTTCTGACAACAACGCACTTGAATGCGACGAGCTTGTAATCACGACTTCAGAAGTGGGAAGTAGGACATTTCCGATAGCATAGCATAAAAGGCATTTGCATGCCGTGTATGAGGGATGAATGCCGATGAGAAAACACATCAGCTCAAATGAAACTGAATCTACCAAATCAATTATTTCCTTATATATAAAAACTTTAAAATGCTAAATTTATGAATTTATTAGGTGCATTCGTGATTAATAGCATCTAACATAAAAGATTGTTTATGTGTGTAAGTATATATATGAGTGTATATATGTGTGTATATATGCACAAATATATATATACATATATATATATATACACAAACTTTTATGTTAGATGTGATTAATCACAATTAGTCAGTCGATTTGACAGCACTAACATAGTCATTTTTAAGAAATATATTTTAAACTGTATAATAATAACAACTATCAGTGTCTAACTCTCTAGCAGCACAACTCTTTCAACATCGATAATAATAAGAAATGTTTCTTGAGCAGCAAATCATCATATTAGAGTGATTTCTGAAGGGTCATGTGACACTGAAAAGTGTCAATTTTAAACTATATTAACAGTTATTTTATATTGTAATAATTTTTTTACAGTTTTACTGTAGTTTTGATCAAACAATATGCATCCCAATCCTTCTTTTAATAATTATTTTTTTTTAAAACATAAAATAAAATATGTTCAAGGTCTCAAGTTACCATGTTTATTTCATTTGAAAGAAAGGGTTCAAATCCTGGCCTAATGTGTACCGTAATAGTATTTTTTTAACAAACCAAGCAAAATCGCTTTCAGTGATCATCATGCTTTAAAAGAGGAGCATATCTGGCATCCTTTTGTAAAAGTCAAACAGGTTTTTCTAGGGTGGGTAAATATCAACAGGATTTTTGGTTTAAAGCAAAGTATTGTGTACATTCTGTGTAAGGACGTTATTTAGACATGAATAGAAGATTTCTGTCAGAGGTCACAGCACATCAGACAAGATATTATTGTCTGACTGAATACACTTACCTGCAGAAAAACAGTGGAGTCTTTCTGGTAGATCTTGACCAGTTGTAGGTTCGATATTGTGTCAATGATGCCCATGGCAAGACCAGACACGGCCATGGCAAACGCCAACAGGAGCAGCTTATGGCATAGTGGGATGACAGCAAAAACCACAGAGATGAGGAGCGTGGACACAGCCAAAGCTGACAAAGAACTCACAAGCCTGAGACAAATAAAGAAGACTTGTGTTTTAAATGTATAAAAGTAATATTAGTCAGGGTTGGGTGGCATGAAAAATATACAAATGCATTTCTGTAGGGTTAAAACTTTTCTAAAGTGTGAAAACTGAGCATGTTTAGTAGTAACTGTGTTATATATAAAGTAAAGTTTCAAAAAGTCTCTGACTTCATCTTCACCTTGGCCCAATTGAGTTTACATGGCTTATCAAAAGCTGCTTCTGCTGATGATACCAGTGGGTATATGACACTAGCTTACTTTCTTTGTTTCATGACACAAACCGTAAAGTAAAACAGGAAAAAGTAAACATGGAGAATGCTCTCTGTTTGACTGTAAAATATGAGATAAAGATCAACCATACACAGATCCACAGAGATAAATTAATTTGACTATCTGTAATGAGGGAAAAAATAGAAAAGGTATTGCAGCTACTCCAAATAAAAGCAATAAAAAAGGATCAAAATACTACAGCCATGCTGGCTACTGTTCGCATGGTTTTCACTGTTTATAAGTTAATATGTGGACAATGTCTGTGAAACAGGCTTAGAAATATTTGCTTACATATAGCTGTAAAACTTACTCAGTTCCACTTTAAATTTGCAAATATTGTTCCAAACCTTTCCTGCGAAAATTATTTTTGGAACATGTACAAAAATTAACTTTACAAGAGAGAAGTTCTTTATCTATCAGGCAAAACAACAGCAGGCCAGCGTGTGTTTTTATGGCTCCAGTCCCAGATGACTGAGAAAGCAGGACTTTAATGAGCACATGACCAGACCGAGGCCATGGACAGGATAGAAACTGATCATCAGTCCCAAAGAAATATGATATTGATATCTGTAACAGTGAGTAAAGGTTGCCAAAAACGGTTTACTATCATATTTACATATGGCTAGGACACATTTAAATTCCTTATCACACGAGGAACTGTACAAGATGCATGATAAACAAAACATCTTTCAAGACAAACATATTAGAAATGTTTGAATCAAATAAGTCTAGGGACAGTAAAACATGCATATTGTATTTTTTAAACAAACAAATTTTATGCAAAGCATATGCATTACAATTACACAGTGTTGGGGAAAGTTCCTTTTAACAACAACAACAACAAGATATATTTTTGGCAAATGTAAATGCACTTTCACACCAAAAGTGAAATTAATAAGTCTCTAAAAAATGCTTTTGTGGAATCAAGATTACAAAACACCCAAATCAGTATGGTTTTTAATTTCAGCCATAAATTATCAGCCATAATAAAAACAATTTCCAGCATAGGCTAAAATTGTAAATAAATAAATAGATATTTTTCAGTTCCTCTTTATATTGAGGAAGTATGCTAGTAAATACTTTTATTAACAGTAAAACCACATTTGTAAATACAATATTATTTAAGGGAATTAAGGGAACCTTTTCTATTCAGCATATATATTAATGGTTAAAAAGTATGTTTATACTGGAAAGTGTATCTAGGGGTCACAATTTCTTTTTATTTAAATTTATTTTGAATTTTATAAGTAGACTTGCCTACATTTTCTATATAAGGTCATGAAGAATTGGGAGATTTAAAACGTTTTAAAACGTATTTCAGTATGTCATAGTGCAGTTTGACATGTCGACCCATTCAAGAATGAAATAAAACATAACGTTAAATCTATTGCAAAAACAGCTGTTTTTTTGTCTTAAAAATACTCACGTTTTACTGAAGAAACCACCAATGGTGCTTCCAATAAAGAGGAAAAACTGTTGTGAGAAGAAGACCAGAGTGATCTCCTGTAGGGTGGACTGAGTCTGACATCTCAGGTCCAGAATGGTCGGACCCAGAAAAGCGACACAGAGCCCAAAACTGAAGAAAACAATCCAGTATGTGAAAGTATGCTGCCAGTTACTGCGGAACAAAGCCCAGATTCGTTCATTAAGCAGATGTTTCATTACTGGAGAAAGTTTCTGATGTGTTTCTTCAGCATTTACACAGCGCAATCACCCTACAGGGATGGGAAACTTCAAAACTGAGAGTCGCGTGTTCAGAGTGAACGCGGAGTGATGCTGAACCGATTCGCGAACGAGTTGTTCAATCAAATAGGTTCTTTTGAAAGATTTGGTTAAACCGACTCGCGTTGGTAAAACATTTTTTTCCTGCATCAAGCGTGTTACTGGTGTTTTAAAGGTAGTTATTAAACGTCAAAGAAAATCTTTATGAAATTATGATAGTGTGTAACTGCTCCAATTAAAGCGAATCTATTGGCTAAAACGATTCCTTTTCTCTCAGGAAAAATAAAAAACAGCCGAAAAATAACACAGTCGACTAGTAACTCAAGCGAACCGATTCACTAAAACAAAATGATTCACTAAAAAGATTCAAACATCCAAAGATTTCAGTGCAACAGGTGTGTTTCGCGACAGTTCGGTCCTCCCACAGTAGTTTTCGTCATAAAACCAAAAGCTAAAATACACCTGAAAGGTAAGAAATCACGCATGGTTGCCTAAGCCGACACCCATTTGAATCTTTTGTTTAATATTTTTCACATCCAATGTACCGAATGCTTCTGACTGGTCCAACGAGTTTTAAAAGGCTAATTCATTTGTTACAGCTAAGAACATAAACCCACATTAAACTATATTCAGGTTTATCTGGCTTTCATGTGACATTAATCACTTATATGTTTCTTAGACCAAATCCTATTTTAAGTTTACTTTGTGAAGTGTACTAATGACAAACAGCACCACGCAAGACAATACGACTATTGTTTGAGACGAGAGTAGAAACACTCTCCCACAGTTCAACTCAATTTCATAATTTATTTAGTCATTATTTATTTACTGTTGGCATTTTTGCAGTCACATTACATTCAGCTTCAGAATATCATAATAGAATAGACAAATCACAGAAAATATTTAATATCACATTTCATACAAAAATCTAAATCTTTTATAAAACATTTAGACGTCATCTAAGATCATTTAATACCGTAGTTTATTTTTTCACTGAGAATAAAGAAAACACTTGTCAAAATACATATATTTATATATTAATTCTTTTCAATAGAGTATTTAAAATATTTTCATTTACCACAAAACACATAAATTAGTGCCACCGTTGCAGTGATGTTAAATAAATATTCATAAGTCATTATATTTTATAGAATTTTTCCTTGTCAGTCATTTTCAATATTTCTGTTCCCGGGTGGCCTTTAGCATTTCTGTCCACTAGCATCTGCTCAGTGCCATTTACAATAAAGAGTCATTATTTAAAAAAACTACAAGATACAGAAGGAGAAGGTGAACAACGTTAGGTTTCAATTCCAGGACACTTGTATGCCATGTGCAAATGCGAAGTAGAAACTAGCTTAAATGGCAAAACTAATATCTGCATGTGCAATTACTTTAAAGGAGCTAGATCCTTGAGAAAATTGAAGTAGATGGTTTTTCGAAAGGCTAAAATTGGCCATCATCTCTTACGGTCTGCAAAAGGCACCTTTTGATGATTTCGTAAATTTGCAACTAGTTTAAAGATGGTGTAAGCGATTTTCTTTAGGAGTTCTCTTTTCTAGCCAATCGAAAACGGGCCCGTTCAGACCAAGAAAGATAACTATATTAGCGTCCACACTAGCACTAGCCGACAATATTGTTCTGTTTATTCTATGGACACTACAGTTTTGTGATCTGCCGTCCACAGGGTGGATTCTGATTGGCTGTCGATGTTTTTATTGTTCATTTGCTGGAAAAAAGTTATTCTGAAAGTGATTCCAATAAAATTGTTTCCTAAAATTTAACTTTGCTATTCCGTTATTGTTATAGTTATCGTCCATTTTGCTTTCAAAACAGTTAAAATCGCTTACAGCACCTTTGATAGCTGAAGTTCAATGGTATCATGACATAATTCAAGTAATTCTCTATTCAATGGCTCAAATATGTATGACAATTTGCATTTTTTATGTTTCAAAATCAACACTGCTAAATGTTATAGTACTGAATGAATGTTTGTGAAATAAATCACAATGTTTGTGAAATAAATCGTAATATGTGCAGTGACTCATTAAACACGTGTGGCAAAACAAGTCAAACCTCAAACTGATATGAAGGAAATTTAAAGGAGTAGTTCACTTTAAAAAAAAAAAAACTTTTGCTGATAATTTACTCACCCCTTGTCATCCAAGATGTCCATGTCTTTCTTTCTTCAGTCAAAAAGAAATTAAGGTTTTTTGATGAAAACATTCCAGGATTTTTCTCCATATAATGGACTTCAATGGCAACCAAACGGTTCAAGGTCCAAAAGACAGTTTCAGTGCAAACTGCAAACTGTTCAAAGGGCTTTAAATGATTTCAGATGATGAATAAGGGTCTTATCAAGCAAAACAATCGCTCATTTAAAAAAAAAAACGAAGTTTAAGTTTTATAAGCTCAAATGGTTCGATTTTGGACCCCGTTTGGTTCCCATTGAAGTCCATTATATGGAGAAAAATCCTGGAATGTTTTAATTAAAAACCTTAATTTCTTTTCGACTGAAGAAAGAAAGACATGGACATCTTGGATGACATGGGGGCGAGTAAATTATCAGCAAAGGTTTTTTAAAAGTGAACTATGAAGCTACCATGTTGCACGCACACAAATGAAAATACTAAATGAACTAGAACTTTCAGGTGTTCAGATCTACGTCTCCAGAAAGAGAAGAATCTATACACACTTTAAATGCCTTTCCATAGAGCATCCTAGCTCTGAGCTCAAGATCAGCATGGGTTTTAGGCTTGAAAGAGACTTCAAAAGAGATTCGATTGAGGCTTGGTTACACTTTTATCCATCTCATATTATGATTTTCTTCTATTCAGTCTGTTTTCTTAAGTCCAGACTGTAATAAATTGCTGTGTAGATGGATGGATGTGTGCATGCATGTTTTGGATGCTGTTTCCTTGATTTTGTTCTGCCGATCACCACTTTGATTCTATTCCTCAGAATATGCTTTGTCTGCGGTTCTTGCCTCGACCTGGATTTGGAGGAAAATGACCCAGTGTTAGAAAGATCTGCAGGAGTGCAGGTAAGCATTTATTAAAGGAGTAGTTCACTTTAAAAAAAAAAAAGTTTTGCTGATAATTTACTCAACCCATGTCATCCAAGATATGTCTTTTTCTTAAGTTGAAAAGAAATTAAGGTTTTTGATGAAAACATTCCAGGATTTTTCTCCATATAATGGACTTCAATGGGAACCAAACGGTTCAAGGTCTAAATGAGAGTTTCAGTGCAAACTGCAAACTGTTCAAAGGGCTTTAAACGATTCCAGACGATGACTAAGGGTTTTATCAAGCGAAACGATCGCTCATTTAAAAAAAAAAAATTAAAAAAGTTTTATAAGCACAAATGCTCACTTTGCTCTTTTCTGTGATAAGCGTTCGTGACTCTCCTGTTCAAAGTCGTTCATCAAAATGAACAAATCTTTTTTCGAGTCATGACTCGAAGGGTTCTAGATAAGACCCTTATTCATTTAAAGCCCTTTGAAAGCTGCACTGAAACTCTCATTTGGATCTTGAACCATTTGGTTTCCAATGAAGTCCATTATATGGAGAAAATCATCAAAAACTTTAATTTCTTTTCAACTGAAGAAAGAAAGACGTGGACATCTTGGATGACATGGGGGTGAGTAAATTATCAGCAAAAGTTATTTTTAAAGTGAATTACTCCTTTAATGCACAATCTAATTTTACAGGTTTACAGATGGGATTAATTCGCCTTATGCACGACTAAACATGATCAAGTTGCGCTCTTACAAATAGACACGAGTCATGTCAAGGGATTTGGGTTTGAATACCTGGTGGCTGGAATACTGAACTCCTTTGTCCCGGATCCTTCTGTAGCTGGATCTCCCTCAGGGAAAACACGGATGAGGCTGGAGAGGATGGAAAACAAGTAGGTGATGATCAAAGCAAATGCGTTGTTGTTTTGCCAATGTAAAAGACAGATTTTAAGGCTTCTGTTGAGGTGATGTTAAATAAGCAGACTCTCCAGAAAGGATGTAAATATTGGGATGAACTCACTGTCATGTATGGAGTGGATGTTCTCGCCCAGCGTCAGGAAGTAAGAGTGTGTCAGAGACAACTCGGCTGATATTCTACTCCTGGTGTCGTACTGAAAGGGAACGAAACAAAAAAATAGAGGGAAAATGTAGAGTTATCGGTTTTTCATTCATTCAAACGAATTACATGTCATTTCATAACATGTCGATCTAAAGTGATCATAATTAGCCATATATTATGATAATTTTATTATCTTATTTATTATATATTATAAATAAAATAATCTAAATTTAATGTTTTTTTTATATTACATTTCATATTTTTAACCATAATTAAGCATATATTATGATTATTTAATATATTCATATATATACATACACTTATAATGTATGTGTGTATATATACTATATACTATATATATATATATATATATATATATATATATATATATATATATATAAAATGAAATTTATATTATATTTATATTTTAAATGTGTAAAATGTGTGTGTATATATATATATATATATATATATATACATTCAATATATTTTTATATACACATATAAACACTATATATATATATACATATATTTATATATAGGGCTGTCAAACGATTAATCGTGATTAATCGCATCCAAAATAAAAGTTTGTGTTTACATAATATATGTGGGTGTACTGTGCATAATTATTTTGTATATATAAAAACACACATGCATGTATATTTAAGACCAAAATAGTATTTATATATAAAATATTTATATATAATATAAATGTATATACATGGAAATATTTCTTAAATATATACAAGCATGTGTGTGTATTTATATATATAAAATAATTATACACAGTACACCCACATATATTATGTAAACACAAACTTTTATTTTGGATGCGACAGCCCTATAATAAACATAATATACATTTCTTAATATGTTCAACATTTTTCAACTTAAGTTTGAATAATTGATTTTAAAAATAAATTTTGAAGTGTATTAGATGCACTAAAAATCCCTGAAGTTGAATTTTGAACATGCGTAGCGTTTCTTTCAACATTTTCTCCTCTCGAGCTCAAGTTACAGCTCCTCTGATCTGCGCTCTTCACTAATGACTCGACTCTGAGCACAACTCCCCTGACTTGTTGATCCCCGAGCTATGAAGTAGTTTTAAATAATGAAGCACCCATCATCCTGCTGTCATCTCACACAAAGTTATAAAATTGTCTCTCAGCGAAGTTTGCCGTTGTTTAAAGTGAGCAGAGCGTTCGGAGCGCATTGTGTGAGTCTGACAGAGCGATCAGTCAGCGGGGTTTGATGAGAAACAGGTGCACGGTTCGGACTCATTAAGGCCCCTGTCACCATTAACGAATCGCGCGCTCCGTGGTCTTTCATCATAATGACAGGTCAGCGTGCACTCAAGCTGCGTGTGCCATCAGAACGCACAGAGAAAGAGAGAAACGCATTCACGTTTCTTTATGAATGCAGCATATTCTTTTGAAATACATACACATCTAAACCTGCTTGTGAGGACCTCCCATTCTGTCTATTGTTGTCTTACTAATCACAACTATTAGTGTCTAACACTACTTCATTTTATGCTTACAAAAAGTACCATGGTATTACTATCTGACACCATCAGGGTACATTGTATTAATCAGAATCAGAAAGTGCTCTACACACACAGGTGTGTTTTTTTTGTAGGTGTTATTTAGGACATTATTAGGCACATTTATAAAACCTTTTTTAACACACATTTATGTAGCTGTCGCACACTGATAACTTTACAGTATATTGATTTTACCCCTGGTTCAAAGACATATAAGCTTAAGCAACTTCCACTGATTCATTGTTTTTGTTTTGTTTTTCTTTCTAGAAGCTACTGAAATGTCCTATATTTAAAGTGATAGTTCACTTTGAAATTAATTTTTCGGGTATGTTTTATCTTACCTCAAGGGCATCCAAGATTTAGGTGTCTTTGTTTCCACAGTAGTTTCAATTTTGATATTTTTAGGTCAAACCATTCTTGTCTGTCAGTCATATAATGGAGGTCTATGGTCACCACCTCAAAGAGCATGCATAGAGAAGTCCAAATGAATACAAGAGGTAAAAACGCTATAAATACTGTTCGTTTTCTCACACAAAACGCTCGTTTCGTGTCTTAGGCCATCAATGTGTACTTGCATTTATGAGTTACTGAATCATGTTTAATTTGGACTTCTCTGTGCATGCTCTTTGAGGTGGTGACCATAGACCTCCATTATATGACTGACAGACAAGAACGGTTTGACCTAAAAATATCAAAATTGAAAATACTGTGGACACCTACATCTTGGATGCCCTTGAGGTAAGCTAAAAAACCCATAATTAATTTCAAAGTGAACTATCCCTTTAATTAACGCATAATCCTGGTTTAATGCTAAGCCCTCTCTGTGAAACAGAGCCTTAATATTCATAAATTAAGCTATATATTTAGCTGCTTTATGCTGGCTTTCCTCCATGACCAGCTAAAAAGTGGCCAAAACCAGCAAAAAGACACTCTTAATCTGTTTTTTTTTTAACAGTGTAGATAAATCGTATTCCAAATCCTAAACCTAAAATACAACTTTTCCCCCCAAAAAACATATTGCTAGGTCACCAATATGCATATATGCAACACTGAGATCAGCATTCGAGTCTCTGAGCGAGTCTTTAGCCCGTGTCACCCCTCTGTGCTCATTCGTTCCCCCAACATAATCTTGAACAGTATTGCTCTGAAAGGTCCTCGCTCTTGCCTGTACCTGAGTGAAGCGACGGGGTGTCAGCCTGCGTTTGTTTACCTGTGTTTTGATAACACTATAATGCTCCGCGCCTGACACCCCTGCCCGTATCAAACTAATTGGACCTGGAGGAGAGCAGGCAGAGAGGGAAGTTGACACCATAATTATCTTCTGAGCTCACTCCGTCTCGACAGCCAAACTCTTAACAAGGGCTTTTTTTCACCCGGGGATTCGTGGGAGCTGAACACAGTTGCAGGTTCATGGCATTAAACATCACCTCACTGGCCTGTGCACATGTGCTGTGTGCTTGTTAGAAGTCTCACACACATACGTCTGTTTTCATGCTAGACCTTAACCAGTTTTTTTTTTTTTTTTTTTTTGATAACGATTTTTAAATTATTATAATTTTGAACTAATTACATTGATTTTAAATGATTTGTAGGCTTACAGATAATTTATTATTGATTAGTAGTTCAAAATGTATTTCTCCGTTTTAATAATGCATTATGATTGGACTATTAGAATAGGAATTTTTGATTTTAAAAAATAAATAAAAATTGTAATAATCATTCTGATTGCAAAACAATATGAGTAATAATTAACAGTACTAATTTAATTGATTAGTAGTTGATCTTTTTAATTTGATAATTATTTGATTTGACACAATAATACATAATTAATAGGCTTTTAAAATATTATGGAGCTGTGTTGTTTTGCTTAAATATTGTTAATAATGATAAATATTAGGGAACACTTTACAATAAGGTTTCATTAGTTAACAATAAAGGAGTAGCTCACTTTAAAAAAAAAACACTTTTGCTGATAATTTACTCACCCCCATGTCATCCAGAATGTCCATGTCTTTCTTTCTTCAGTCAAAAGAAATTAAGGTTTTTGATAAAAACATTCCAGGATTTTCTCCATATAATGGACTTCAATGGGAACCAAACGGTTCAAGGTCCAAATGAGAGTTTCAGTGCAGCTTCAAAGGGCTTTAAACATACACCAGACGCATTCATCAAAATGAATGAATCTTTTTTCGAGTAATTTGGTTAATTTAATGAACAAAAAAAGATTTGTTCATTTAAATGAACGAGTTCGAATAGGAGATTCACGAACTTGCATCACAGAACAGAGCAAGGCGAGCATTTGTGCTTATAAAACATAAACTCTGTTATTTATTTTTTAAATGGCCGCTCATTTCACTAGATAAGACCCTTAGTCATCGTCTGGAGTCATTTAAAGCACTTTGAAACTCTCATTTGGATTTTGAACCGTTTGGACCCCATTGAAGTCCATTATATGGAGAAAGATCCTGGAATGTTTTTATCAAAAACCTTAATTTCTTTTCGACTGAAGAAAAGAAAGACATGGGGGTGAGTAAATTATCAGCAAATTTTTTTTTTTAAGTGAACTACTCCTTTAACTCTAGTTAACATGAACCAAGAAACAACAATACTTCTACAGCATGTATTATACAAAACATTTTATTTCTTAACAAATGGTCACATTTATCAGTATGACATGATATTTACTAATATAAAGTGTAAATATCAATGTCTACTAATTTTCAGAGCATGGTTGCATACCTGTATTTACAGGTATATACCCAGCGTTGATGATTGTTATCATCTGTTGAGAATCATGATTTTTGGACAACAGTGTTTTTAACAAATTGATACTTTATCAGATGTATCAGTGATTTCCTTACACTTTTCTATAAAAATATGCAGTAATATTCCTGTTTTGTCTGTGCTGTGGTGCCAACAATACTGCTATATCATCTTCCAGTGACCTCTTTAATAAGCAGGGCATTTGGAAACCGTCCCACTGCTGACTGAAATCCGTGTGCTTTTAGACTATTGTGTTAAAGCAAGGGTGTTGTTTCTGGCATCTGACAGAAACTGGTAAATCCTCATTGCTTAAATCCATCGTCTCATATTGCATTGGCTCCTCCTTCGACATTTCAAAGGAAAGCCGTGCATGTACACACGTGAAATCTGCTGTTTCAGTAAAGATGCACTGGGAACACTTTACAATACGGGTGCACTAATATGCATTAATTCATCCTTAACTAATGCACAGATAATCATGAGTTAATGTATAACTAATGAAGAATTAAACCATTAATTACTGATTACTGCATCAGCAACTAATAAAGAGTCTATATGATTAATAGATTAAATAATACATGAATTGCTATTAATTCAATGTGTCATTGTGTATTAATTCCTTAATAACATATTTTATTAACTAATAGTGTAAATTAATGTGTTAATTACCACAATTAGTCAAAGCTATGCACTTCAAACTTCCAGTTGTCTGCTTTAATTAATCATTAGCTAATGATTTGCAACAGTGTCATTATGTTATGACTTTACTTGTGGAGGCACATCATTATTAACTAGTCATTTAGTAATTGTAGTAATTTGCACATGAATTTGCACTAACAATTAAGTAATTAATGATGTATTAATGCATATTAGTGTACCTGTCATATTATCTGGAAGTTGAAATACAAGGCTTTGGCTCGTTGTGGTAATTAACATATTATTAACACTATTAGTTAAAAAAATGAATTATTATGAAATTAATCCACAATTACATATTTGATTAATTACAATTCATGTATGAACTAATACATTAACCTTACAGACTCTTAATCATTAATGAATAGCTTAAATAATAATTAGTTACACATTAATTCAGTATTATCTGTGCATTAGTTAAGCATGAATTAATGCTTATTAGTGCACACGTATTGTAAAGTGTTACCGATGCACTCTGCAAATACATAAAAGTTATGCAAGGTATGTTTTGATGTTTATTGCTAGTTACCTGAAAAGTATCCGATCTTGTTTAACTACACAAACATGTATTGGTAACTCTATTGAGTGTGTTTGAACCCACACACTTATGACACATTGGCCAAGCCCTCCTATTTGTGTTTGCATTCTTGCATTACAGTAGCTCAAATCAGAATAATCCACCATTGTGTGTAATATAAATTCAGATTCACACCATTTAACACCATAAGATGAATTCACTCACCATCAATAGAGCCGAAAGTAGGTCTATCCCCTCCGTGTCGAGCCTTGAAATGAAAATAAATGCTTGTATATTACAATATTCACCATCTATAATTCATAGCATGCAAAACAAACTGTAGTCCTCTCTTGTTTTTATAGATACAGGTGTGTGTTTTTGTTTGCACTTGTTATTTAAAGGAGCCAGAAGCCAGTTGTGTCAGTGTGCTGTGTTTCTGTGGTACCTGGGCACATGATTAATGAGCGCTTGTGCTCGGTACTGAGGAAACAGGTAGGATTTGAATTCCTCATTAGCTGTGATTCCCGGCCAGGTTTCCTCAGTTGGGGTGCCTGGTTACGGAAAAAAGACGTTTTTTTTAGTATGTGTCCTACAGTGAGATAATTAGACCTCTATTATGCTTCAGACGTGCACCTATGGACCACCCGTGGTTTGATCACTGACCGCCTGATGCATATTGCATAAAAAAAATTACAGATAATTTGTTTATCTGGCAAGCCATGATCTGGCTGGCTGGAATGGAAGTGCAGTTGTCATGTTTACATGATTGCTGGAACGATTGCTTTTTAAGAACATGTAATAACTGAAAAAGACAAGGCTTGCCAGTGAATCACTTAGTAGTAAGTCAAGTTATTTTTGTGAAAAGTGCTTATGGATACACAAGGTAATTATTTTTAATTTTTTAGAGATTCACATAAAACTAAATTCTGTGCAATTAGCATAAATTACCAGTTTTATGCTTGATAAACACTTTTTCTTTGACTTTGTATAGTCAAAAGTCTGGCAGGCTACATTAGAGCAGTGAAGTAAAGCTTGTGTTAATTAAGTACAGTACTCTCCCAAAGTTGTTTTGTTTTGGTTTTTTATTCACCAATTAAGGACACAATAAATTCATCAAAACAATTGTAACTTTCACTTTCAAAGCGTCATATTAGTAGGATTTCTGAAGGATCACAATATATTAAAATAGAAAGCAAAACCATTTTAAAATGATAGTAATATTTTGCAGTATTACTATTCTTACTATATTTTTGATCAAATAAATACAACATCGGAGACTTCAAAAACACCTTACCAACTTTTGAATGGTAGTGTATAATTATTTCAACTAGGCAAAATTATTTATCTGTCAAATTTATAACCGCCTTCAGTGCATGTAATATGTTATTATTTTTTTCAAGTTTTCGGCCCGATAAGAACATTTGGCCAATAAATAATGTATTGAAATAATGTATCTGAACACTTCAGATGCGCACTGGTCGCCATGATGCTTTTGAATTGCTTGAAATGTGATTGCAATCACTTCAAAAAGGAAAATACACACTGTAAAAAGGTTGCTGTAAATTTTACAGTAACTTACTGGAAGTGTTTACAGTATCACTACTGTAATTTCATTTACAGTAATACAATTGTAGACTGTATTAATATTTACAGTATGAGTACTGTATTTTTCATTCACAGTACAAGTACCATATTCTAATTTACTAGAATAATACTGAATATTGTATTCATTCAACTACTGTATTTTTATTTCCAGTATTAGAATTGATTTCCTATTTCATAATTAGATTTTTTTTTACGATTTACAGTAGAAAATAATTACAGTAGTAAACACATATTTTCCCATAATCCTTGGCTATTTACAGTATTATATTGTTGACACATTTAAAAGTATTATACTGTATATACTACAGTAAAATACTGTTCAAATTACACAAATCTGTTACAGTGCAGTGAATGGGAATATTTGCAGCGCAAGTCTGTTATAGAGGCTTCATAATATTATTATGGTAAAATCATTATAATTATGTGCTTGTGCACTGTAAAAAAATTGCTGTAATTATGCAGCAGTTTGCCAGTAACTTACTGTAGATTTAAATTAATGTATATTTGCTGGCAACAGTTTGTTCAAAGTTAAATGAACATTTAACATTAACAAGTCTTTGTCTTTACATAATAAAAACTATAAAATAATCTAATGCAAAGCATACTGGGAACCAGAAATCTTCATCAATCTTTTTCAGTTTTTTTCCTTCAGATTTTGATTCCCAGAATGCTTTGCATGATGCTGTTATTTTAGTTGTATTCTGTAAAGATAAAGACTTGTTAATGTTTAATGTTCATTTAACTTTGAACAATCTGTTTTATTTAAATCTACAGTAAGTTACTGGCAACTAGCTGCCAGGTTTACTGTAATTTACTGTAATTTCTACAGATTTGTTTTTACAGTGTGAGGCTTTTGTTTAATTAATCATGTTACATTTTAATCAGCCAATATATCGGTTATTCGCTTTTAAATATAAAGAATTATCGGTCATCATATCGGCCAAAATTTTCATATCGGTGCATCCCTGCTATATAAATTCTATTATCAACCAACATGAAGCATTTTAAGTGTCATAAATGACCAATAAATGCTATGTTTTGGTGTTAATTTATAATTAAAATGACATGAAATTCCTCTCTTACCCATGAGCCGAAATATCAGGTGTAGTTCCTCTTTGACAGTCGACCCAGGAAACATGGGACGCCCTGTCGACATTTCGTACATGATGCAGCCCACGCCCCTAGTCATACAGAGACATCCGTCATTGTACATCATAAAATCTCTCTTAATTTCATTGCTGTTATTCTATACGTCAAATCTTTTAAATGAACCCTGCAGACATCATTTGAATATATCAGATCAGGACTGTCAGAGATGTTTTATCTGAGAATATTGTCCTATCACAGCTTGACGTCTGCTTGACTGGAGGGTTGTCTCGGGGAAGCTGTGAGGTGGAGATACGGGAGAGACACGTGTGTCTGCTGTCACGCTCGGATTGATTAGCCCACTGGACTAATCCTGAGGATTAAACAACACGGGATTTTTTTTATCGAACAGGACGGATTAGCTTTAAAAAAGCATTTGTGTCCGAGTCCGTGCCAGCTATCCAAGGTTGCCCGAGGAGCGGGTGTCAGAGTGCGTGTGTGACGTTAAAAGGTTGTGTCAGGAAAGACAGAATTCAATTTTTTTACTTAATGTTTCTTCTGGAGGACTGAGCAACAGTCAAGAGCTCTTTGACATGATCAAGAGGTAGTTCTAATGTATTATTTCATAAAGTTCATACATGGGATTTCCAAAAGAAACAAAAAAAGGTTACATGAGCCCATTAATTTAGTTCTTTTGACATAAGTTGATGAATAAATGAAATAGACTGAAGTTGAATGTGTTTGAGTGCTGAAAAAGCAAAAAAGTTCCATTGATGGCCATAACAATCCATCTAAAACACTTATATATATATATATATATATATATATATATATATGAAGAGTTCAGATGCAAAAGGCTCTAAGTGCCATTTGAAATTTTCTTTTAAAATGATCATTTTTATCAAGCTTGTATATTAAAGTTCAGTAATTTCACTTAAATGGCAATTAATTGTCATTTAAGTGAAATTACTGAACTTAAATATAACAATTTGATTCTTATTTGTTCCACAACTAGACATATTTTTGTAATTGATTTTACAATGAACAGATTTATGCTACTTCTAAGGAATTTGAGAAAAAATACATTAATAAAATGTTTAAATAAAATCAGATAGATGCAAAATACTTGATAAACTATACCATGATTTAGTTTTAATATACCAAAATAAGATAATTTAACTAATTCAACTAATTTCTACACTGTAAAACCTGATGAGTTAGTTCAACTCAAACCATTTGAGGAAACCAATTGCCTTAAATCATTTAAGTTTATTAACTCAAACAATTTAAGCATAAAAAATATTTGATTTGTTTCCAAGTAACTCAATAACTTATTGTTAAGATAACTTGGGTAAATAAAGTTAATAGTACTAATTAGTTACTATAACTTAAATCTGTGAAGTACACTGTAAACCCTGAATAAGTTGGCAGAACTCAAATCACTTTTACTAGTATAAACTTAGCTTTAAAAGCTAATCTGCTGACATAGTAAATGCTAACATATTAGAAACAGTATGATTATAAGCACTTACAAGCACAGAAGCACTTGCTGTATGAGCGTAATAATATAAAGGGATAATTTGCTCTCAAATCAAGCTGAATGCACCACTTGTCACTATGATGGTAACTATCCTAAAGCCAACATTAACAGAAATTCTTCTAAATTAGCATAACAAAACATTAATCTCTACTAAATCTCACACTTAACATTAATCTTACAAAAAAAACATTATATTGCACGTAATTTTAGCATTTACACTCTCTTTCGAGTGCAATCAGCAAAGCATGCTGGGAAATAGATATCATAGCCGTTTCGTCTAAATTAAAATAAATAATTTCATAAAACTCAAAACAATGAAACAATTCAGTTTACTTAACTGAACATTATATTGCACTTAATTTTAGCATTTACACTCTCTTTCGAGTGCAATCGGCAAAGCATGCTGGGAAATAGATATCATAGCCGTTTCGTCTAAATTAAAATAAATAATTTCATAAAACTCAAAACAATGAAACAATTCAGTTTACTTAAATTTAGAAGAAACGGCTACTCAATCTTACACTTGACATTAATCTTACAAAAAAACATTATATTGCACTTAATTTTAGCATTTACACTCTCTTTCGAGTGCAATCGGCAAAGCATGCTGGGAAATAGATATCATAGCCGTTTCGTCTAAATTAAAATAAATAATTTCATAAACCTCAAAACAATGAAACAGTTCAGTTTACTTTAAATATATCAGTTCTGTGAACTTGAAAGAAAAAGAAAGTGCTAAATACTCATAAAAATTAATTTGACTGAACTAATTTGTTGAATTTAAGCTCAAACCAATTAATTATTTTGACCGTTAGGGTTTACAGTATAAATTGGTACTTTAGTCTTTGCAAATGGTTAAATTTACTGAAGAAAATTTGCTAATTTGTGTGTGTGCTTGCTGAGATGTTGCTTACTAAGTCAAAAGAGTCCGCCCTCCACTATATATGATATTCTGGTCTCTAGATATAACTTATTTTATTCGTAGGAGTTAGATTATAGCCTATTTTGCTCTGTGTATCAACAGTATTAATAGTTTTGCTTCATGTTTTTCTAATGTTAGCAGCACATAGTAGCTGTACTGTTATGCACGGTTGTGTTCAATGCGTTTCTAGCAGCGGTTGATGTGAGAAATGTCTTACCACATGTCTATCGGTGTGGAATACTCCGTGGAGCCCAGGAGAACATCAGGGGGTCCGATACCACAAGGTCACAACCTCGTTGGAATAGGTTTTTGTTGGGACTGATTTTGCTCTGGCCAAACCTTAACAAGCAAGATAAGACGAATAGTTAAAGCGATGAACAAACGTTGCTGGGAAACCCAGAATCCCAGCCAAGAGCCAATATGGGAGTCACATGGGAGACCGCTGCTGTGCTACAAAACAAAAAACAATCTAGATATTCTTTGTATATCACACCAAAGTAAATGCATCTATGAATATTTAGGTCTTGTAAGAAAGTCTCACCAAAGTCTGCCAGTTTGAGTTCTCCCTTTTCATTAATGAGCAGATTCTGAGGCTTCAAGTCCCGGTGGAGAATCTTTCTATGATGACAATATGATAAGCCACGAAGAAGCTGGAACATAAATATCTACAAGGACAGAAAGGCGGATGTTAGCGCTTCTAAAACTTGAACCACCAACAAAGACTGCATTTTACTGCATCCAAAATGTGGCAGCTACCTTCTAAGATACCAATTTTTTAAGGCGACATAACATGCATCAAATGCAAATAACACAATCCCAGAATACATTGCAGAATATTTAGATGTCGAGAGAAATTCAACTATTTTTTTAATTCAATACTGTCAAGTATAGATGAAGTGAGTATAAAGACTTTTATTTTGTTTGTTTTCATCCATGCACATCTTGATAAAGTGGCATGCAAAAAGCTATTAGCTATCAAATTAGGTACGTTTATTATTGCTGTAAGTGTAGTTTTTAATCATTTATAATTTTTTTCAGTTTAAATTGTCCATTATCATAAAACATATGGACAATTTCCAAATCATTAGATGCCGTTAATCAGTGTTTGAAATGTCACCTAGAGATCTATACGTCATTTATATTTAATTTTCTTTTAATAAATTGACTTATTAGTCTTTTAAACAAACTAATTAGTCAATTATGGGTTTCCAATGCTCTAATTTCCATCAAAGTCTTTGATGAGCTTATCGCTGTTGCTTCTCTGGGTCTGTTTGGTAGGCCCCGCCCAGTGGAATCTCATTGGTGCAAAATCCTGCTACATTTAAATATATCTTCTGATTGGCTGTGATCATGTTGTCGAGCAGTGTTTTGCTCATAATCGATTGACAAATTGCGTGTTGTTGTTATCTTAGCAACTTGTTAACATGTCAGAATCAATTGCGAGGCACGTCTCTCTTGTGGTATTTTGCTGTCTATGTAAACCGCTCTATTGACTTTTAATTGGTAAGCTTGTTGATTGTTTTTCGATGGTCTGAGAGCTGTTACCTTCACGTTGTGCATGCTCATGAGGTTTCCACAGTTGTCGAGGTACTGCTTCAAGTCACTGTCCTGCAAAGACAGTTGGTTATGGCATCAAAATGGCCTTTTATGGCTTTCTTACCTTGCTTATAATAGGTGAAGAGGGAAATGCTTTAAGTACCACCAGTTTCACAAAGCATCATGGGATTGACAATAGAGCTTACCCCGCTATTGTCGTCAACATTGAAAAGAAAAGCTGTGCGACGTGGCTTACCAGATACTCAAAGACAAGGGTGAGACATCGGTCTGTATGGATGATGTCATGGAGTGTTACGATGTTGGCGTGTTTCAGATTCTTCAGCAGTGACACTATTGCAACACAACGAGAATATGACAATAAGCTTCTACAACAATAACCTCCAGCAGGGCGTGCAACATTCAGAATTAAATTGAAATGCTAATCCACATCCTGAATTTAAATCAAGCCAAGCAGGATGCAGAATTCTCATTCAAATAAGAAAGATGAAACCTTCTGTTACTTTTTAATAATTCATACTGAAAAATAAACTGTTTTTATCTTTTAACATCCAAAATATTTGCTATTTACAGACACATGTAATATTTATGTAACATTATAGTATTATAATAATATTATTATAATTATTATATTATTATATATATATATATATATATATATATATATATATATATATATATATATACACACTCTAAACAATGCTGGGTTGTTTTAATCTGGACAAATGTGGGCAAAATAGTTTTGATTTATTTTTTTAAAAATACTTCCCATGATCTGAGTGGTATAAGACTTGGCTACTTTTCCTAAGTTTGTCTCCTGAACACAAACAATTTTTTTACTCAATTCTACAATGTTAAGTGGGTGAAAAAAAACAAACAAACATATTTTTTGGGTCAAAAATGAGCACCCATAGAAATGAATGGGAAAAACTGTAATTTAGAGCATTCTAAAATAAGCCAAAATAAGACACCAGGTGACAGCAAAGTCACTTTATCTTTAGGTTTTAGCTCTAAGAACTTATTGGAATGATATTTTAATGTAGTTAAAAAAATAAAACATAAAAATAAGCATAATTTATATAGAAAATATGGTACTTTTTGAAGTAAATAAATTCAAAAATACCCCCAAAATATTAAAAAAGCACCATAAAAGGATAGACAAAACTTTATCGAAGACAGTGATATAACATTTATAATAAATAAAAATTAGGATCACACCTGAGTCCTCTGTGCCCACATTTGTCCACAATTACAGGATTAAGGGCTATAAAGTGAATACGGTTTGATTAAATTAAATGACTTAGAACTAATAAAATACATACATTTGATATCTATATATCTTAATATTTAATATAATTGATGTATTTGTTATTTTTCTTGACCAATTAGTGGCTTAACAATGCTCTAATTTGACCCCTATTTTTAATGCAATGAAAAACAAAGATTAAAGGGAGAATGGATCGACACATTGTCTCCTGCTCATCAGAACAAGAAGCTGTAATCTTAAATCTGAAACAAAGTTCATACTTGAATGAAGTCCCAGAGCTATAAAAGAATTGGGTTTTGAATTTGCCAAACCCTGACCTCCAGTGACATGTTTTGTAATGCAATGGATCATGGTGTTGTGTTTCCTTATGGGTCTGAATGTGTTTCCTGCATTAGATGTGTGTAGCAGCCACCAGGGGGCAGCCTTGCTATATATCCTCATCTTCCATTAGCAACCCTACTCACGTACTCCAACTCATTTAGATGGAGTGATTCAGGCTGGGTGAAGAAGACGCCTGTGGCTCGCTAGTTTAGAATGTATACTCTTCGTGACAATCTAGCTTTTGAACAACTGTGAGAGAGAAGGACGTTACCTTCCCGTATGGCTGTGCACGGGGCGCCCTCTTCGTGTCTAAGACGAATCTCTTTCAGAGCCACCAGGTTTTCTGTGAGTTTGCTGCGACCCTTGAATACCGTCGCGTATGTGCCCTGTGTGACAGACAGGAAGATAAAAATATGTCAATCTTCTGGAAATGGGTGCAGAATGCATCAGTGGTTCTAAACTGGTTCTGTCCATATTTTAATTCATATCCCCCCAAAAAAAAAGCACAATAATGCATTTTTACCATGCAAAAATGCATTATTATTATATGGTAATAATGCATTTTTGCATGGTAAAAATGCATTATTACCGTAAACTGCACAAACCCAACGATATGACCAATAACATTTGATTTCCAGATGTCTCAATTTCGATGTGCTAACATATTGTAAAGGATTGACTGGATACATTATCATTGAGGTCAACAACAACATACTCTATATTATAGTAGTTGCATTGCTTTTTTTGCATTCAACATTGTTTTTATTTGTGGTCTCTGAAACCATATAAGACCTGCAATCTATTGGATCTCGACAGTCGACACTGTAGGCATCTAGTTTGGTTAGAGTCTATTTGCTTAGTTCTGTTGAAACCAATGCATTTTATTTCAGGATTCTCTGAATAATAGACAGTTCAAAAGAACAGTTTTTATTGGATTATAAATATTTTGTAACATTATACATGTTTATACTGACACTTTTGCTTAATTTAATGCATCCTTGCTGATAAAAGTAATATCTTTCTAAAAACCTGACCCCCAAATTATTAATGGTGTTTCAAAACCTTACTTAGGGTATATCCATGAACTATATCTCATCATTTGCATAGGAAGACGACTTGATAATCCTTGTAAATGTAAAAGAGTCTGCTCAATGACGTGCTAGATATAATACGAGTAAGGATTTTTAAATATGATATTGCAGATATATCACTCACAAAGAGCAATTTGTAGCTGATGGAATATGTTAGAGCTGAGTATAACTAGAGAAAAACCACATCACATGAGTTTTCACATGAAAACACCCTTTAGATGCTAATGAAAAAGTATATAACTTGCTGATACAAAGATATAAACCTGCTTTAGCATTATTTGTTTCTTTATTGAGGATAATTCATTGCAGTCTGTGTCCAGTATTTTCCAATATTCAGGTTTTTCCTCACATATGTAATTCCTCAGGGTTGTATGTAGTACATTATTTCTCACAATTTGCAATGAGCATACTTTGTTGCACTTAATGGAAAATTGACGGGCTAGTCGTGGTACAGCTTTAAGCATATTAGAGACTATGTCTCTTCACGGCAAAAAAAGTCCATTAAATCAGAATCCACAATTCAACACGACTCATATTCACTGTAATCGCCTGTAGGGAATCTCGTAATGAACACATTTGATTCTTCATGCTGTTTTACATTCTTCATTTTTGCCAATAGATTCTTTATCTTCACTTTGGGATAAGAAAACATCTTACCTCTCCTAGTTTGCCCAACTTCACGTAGGTCTCCAATTTCCCAAAGCCAATGTCCAACTGCAAAACAATGGAATACTGTGTTACCAAAAAGTTTCTTGCAAACATTTATGAATTATTTGGGAGCCATATCTTGGAATCAATCTTGTCGACACATGCAATTGAAGAGCTAGAACTGTAAATGTTTGTGCTTATTAGGGATGCTTGACTAGATTGTTTAATGTGGAGTGGAGCGAGCAAGGGCTTCTGTTATGGTTCGTTTACGGTAATGTTTGCTTTAGCAGTTCTTGCAGCTGTAAATGCGCCTTATGCTGTGTTATAAATCACATGTTATAAATCTGCATTTTTTTTAGCTGAGAGAGGCATGCCAAAGATATAAATGTAGACAGATAGAGTGATCAAACCTGGTGAGTTTTATTTGTATAGCACTTTTCACAGTATAAAGTGCCACTGTACGGTTTCTGGATGTAAAAATCTCATTAATCCCATTTTCTTTCTTTCAGTACTCAATAAGATATATAGTGTCACAATATATCGCAATACAAAAATGCAACAATATGTATCTTGGATAGTGGTGGCAATATGTATTGTGGAAGTGTCAGTACTACATGAACTACTAAATATAATGTTGAATATAATGTATAATAATGCAATGGGTGTGTGAATATGTATGGTTCCTGATAATGCCTAATGTCTTATGTTATCTAGTAAGTAGTGGCCTACGTTATTTTAAACATATCTAGTCAGTGACTGAGTGAAAGCATATTCATCTAAAATATTTCTGTATTTTCAGCTTCAGAATCATGTATATTTTTTGTTACTACTACTACTATATTATATTCGTTACACCCCTAGTGATCATACATGACATCAACCTAATTTTTACATGCTGCAATGCATTCTGGGATTGCAATATCTGCAAAAAATACAGTTCCTGGAGATTTTGTCGGACAAAAAACTAGGCCTCCACACACTCTTGCGTGCCAAAGGAATGTTGCCTATAGTTAGGAAGCTCTCATGGTTTTGGAATAGGCAGGTTTACTTTGCTAGAGTAGCTATTTTGTTCTAATTACGTCATTCTATTCTATTTTAAATGAAAAAAGTTGTTTTGCATCAGTAGGGTTGTGTTAGTCTATGGCGTTCTTATCCTCAGGGCGTCATATAGGGGCGCTTTTGACATTTCGTCTAAATCCAACGCACATGGCACACTTTATCGTCAATATAACACGCACAGAGCTTTGTTCGGTTAGGGGTAGGTTTAGGTCTGGGGTAGGGTTAGGGTTACACCACTAGGTGGCGCCTTCTGGCCCAAAGATATCTACTAGGGCTGTTAGTTAAACGTGTTATTAACGCCGTTAATTTTTATCGCGCGATTAACAGCCTTTTTGGCTTAGCAAACTTTGTCGTTTTTTTTTTTTCACTTGCTTTTGCAACAGGACGCGGTGCTGTGCTCTGAAACACAATAATTTCAATGGCTTGCGCCATGAGAGGACGTTTTGTTGCTTCGTTGACCAAAGCGCAAGCGGATCTAGCTAGACCGGAAACAAAACAACAGGCACGCCGCACACAATTGTTTGGGCTTGCAACCCTTCCAAATAGTTGGTTAACGTTACATTACCGAAATGGATACCAATAAGATTCTGATTCGCACTTCAGTCTTTTTTTCTCAGAATTGTGACTTTATATCACGCAATTCTGACTATATCTCGCAATTTCTGACTTTATATCACGTCAATTCTAACTATATCTTCGCAATTCTGACTTTATATCACGCAATTCTAACTATATCTCGCAATTCTGACTTTATATCATGCAATTCTGACTAAATCTCGCAATTCTGACTTTATATCATGCAATTCTGACTAAATCTCGCAATTCTGACTTTATATCACGTAATTCTGACTAAATCTCGCAATTCTGACTTTATATCACGTAATTCTGACTATATCTCGCAATTCTGACATTATATCACGCAAAGTTTAAAAAGTTTACTTTTAAAAAGTTGCCAAATGGTTCCATTGGCAAGACCAAAGTGATCTGTGTTCTGAGCTATCATCATCGCAGCACGTCCAGTCTGAAACACCACTTAATGATGGCCAAGCGCACACACACACACACCTGATGCGAGTTCTCCACCCCCCGTCAATATCAGGACCTCGTCAGTATTTCTTTCACTCTTTTATTGATGGACAGTGTTACATTGTGTGAGAGATTATTTGCTCCAAGTTTGAATGTTAGAGTCAAATTAAACAAAGTATATGCCAATGTTGTTTTCAACAAAAAAAAACATTTGCACAAAGCAAGCCAATACAGTTTTCCATGTTGATAAGAGCCTTAAAATGAGAAAATAATAATGGGACAAAAAGAAATCAAGTGACATTTAGAATAGATAAAAATGTGCAATTAATCACAAGTTAACTATGACATAAATGCGATTAATCATGATTAAATATTTGAATCGTTTGACAGCACTAATATCTGCGTCTCATATTGACGCCAAAGAGTGACGTGCGTTGGATGTAGACGAAATGTCAAAAGCGTCAGTATATGACGCCCTGGTAAGTTTGTAGATATTAGCATTAACTTAGACTATGATGTACCCTATATCTGTGTGAGTTTTCGTTTACTAACCAGTGAGGCTCTTCTGGACATGCGACTGAGAGGTTTGCATGGTGGAGTGCTTTCCATCTGTAACTTCTTCAGAAACTCCGGTGGGAGACGAATATCCATGGGCAGAGACATCCTCTTAGTTACATCCTGCACACACATCAAAGAGCTGTCAGCTATTAGCGTTCAGCATACACACATATAAAGCACAGCGAGTCAAGGTGAATATGACAGCTTTCTCCACTGTGCAACACAACTCTACGCCTATAGGCAGAGCTGACTATTCTTAGGCGAACTTGGCTTGACAATGAGAACCTGTCACTTGTGAAGACTCACACTCAATAAAGGATTCTGGATTAATCCCAATACGGCGAGGCTGGATAGGACAACATTTTGTATCATACAATGAACCGAAGTATCTCCAACAATCTTTTCGCATTTAAGAAGCTCTGATGGAGTTAGGTTGTTACTCGGAAAGGCGAGGCCCAGAAATAGCACGCCAATGAGGGGGAATCTTATGTGCTCTGAAAAATGAGAGCATTCCCACATGTGAATCCTCCTGCTCTGCCTTGTGGCTGAGTTTGTACGGTCGTGCAATAAAACTAGCGAGTGATTCTCAATAAAACCAGGGAATAAAAAGTCTTCCCTTTCTCCTCGGCTCTCTCCCTGTCATGCCCGTGGGAATGAAATAAGGGTGCATGGTGCTGATAAAAGGTTCGCGAGAGCAGAAAGAAGCTGTCGCATTTGAAAATGGGAGAGGGCATTCATTCCAATTTTCCCCCTGTAGATTCATGGCCAGTGAATAAGAAAGCTGACAGCTGAGGCGAAGAACACTCCGAATGCAGAGTCTGTCTTTTGTTGCTCTAGACTAACTTACAGGTAATACTTCCACTCCATTTAATGATGGACTCCATCTTTCTCATGCGCCTCCAACCGAGACTTTTCCCTCGTACACCCGATATAGAATCGCATGGATGATTATGGTGAAGGAGGAGAGAACGAGGAAGATGATCGAAGGCGGGAGCCTAGTGCAGGCACTGATTACTCTGTTCTTTACATTCGACAATGTGTTTGAGTTTTGAATCCACTTTTCTAGCAGGTAGAGTGCAGCATTATTATTTGTGAGACATGTATGCCACTGAATTGCAGAATTACATTTACAGATTGCATTTATAAGAAATGTTACTGAATAATTCACTTTTTTCTCTTTTTTATTTGTAATGATTTGTATGGAAGCTTGTTTCCGCCACTGAATAAAAATAAATAAATAAATAATTGCGACTTTATCTCGAGATATGAAATCAGAATTGTGAGAAATAAAGTCGCAATTGTGAAAATATAAAGTTGCAAATACGTGTTACAAAGTCAGAATTGCGAGATATAAAGTCAGAATTGCGAGATATAAAGTCAGAATTGCGAGATATAAAGTCAGAATTGCGAGATATAAAGTCAGAATTGCGTGATATAAAGTCAGAATTGCAGTGATATAAAGTCAGAATTGCGAGATATAGTCAGAATTGCATGATATAAAGTCCGAATTGCGAGATATAGTCAGAATTGCATGATATAAAGTCAGAATTGCGTAATATAAAGTCAGAATTTAGATATAAAGTCAGAATTGCGTGATATAAAGTCAGAATTGTGAGATATAGTCAGAATTGCGTGATATAAAGTCAGAATTGCGAGATATAGTCAGAATTGCATGATATTAAGTCCAAATTGCGAGATATAGTCAGAATTGCATGATATAAAGTCAGAATTGCGAGATATAGTCAGAATTGCGTGATATAAAGTCAGAATTGCGAGATATAGTCAAAATTGCGTGATATAAAGTCACAATTCTGTGAAAAAAAGACAGAAGTGTGACTTTTTATCTCACAATTCTGACTTTTTTCTCACAATTACGAGTTTACATCTCGCAATTCTGACTTTATAACACATAATTGTGACTTTATATGTCGAATTTCTGACATCTTTTCTAAGAATTGAGATAAAAACTCACAATTGCGAGTTATCAGGCCAATTCTAAGGGGAAAGGAAGACAAACTTTTTTCCTCCTCAGAATAAGTTTATATCTTCTAAATTCTGACTTTATATCACGCAATTACGACTTTATATCTCACCAGATTTCTGACTTTATCTCACAAATTCTGACTTTATAACACACAATTGCAACTTTATATCATGCAATTCTGACCTTATATCTCGCAATTTTGACTTAATGTCTCGCAATTCTGCGAAAATAAAGTCAGAAGTACGAGATGTAAACTCGTAATTGTGAGGAAAAAATACGAAGAAATACGTTTTAGAAAAACTCTACGGAGCCCCTAAGGAGAGACAGGTGACATATATGTCTAACAAATAATAGTGTTGCATTCTACCTGCTAGAAAACTGGAATCAAATATAAACACATTGTCGAATGTCAAGAACAGAGTAATCAAAGCCTGCACAAGCTATAGGCTCCTGCCTTGGTGGTGGGGAAAAAATATGAGTTGGGAAGGAAAAAATTGTCAATGTCTCTAAAAAAACGCTTGCATTTTCTCTCTCAAAAATATTGAGTTCCTTTGACTCTCTTAAACTTATTGCGTTCCCCTGAGAAACTTTGCATTCTCTCGCAAAAGCATTGTTTTCCCAAGAAACTTTGCATTTTCTCTAAAAACTATTGTGTTCCCTTGAGAAACATTGCATTTGTTTGTTAAAGCGCAGTAATATATTTTTCATAAATATTCATACCATTTCCATCACAAAATGGAAATGCAAAAGTTGCCATTTCTTTAGATCTTTTTATGTTATTTTACCTGGTGTCACCTTGCAGAGAAACAAAGCTTTTCGATAACAAAGCTTTTGTGCCTCTGGCAAGGACTTTATTAATGTACTCAGACAAGATTACAAGCTGAGCTTGTGTTGTTCTGTTAGGATCACTGGGTCTCCATCAAAGGAAAGAGCTGGAGAAGGATAAGATGAGATAGTATCTCACCTCCATGGAGAATCTGGCGGTGCTGGGCTTTGTTGCGGTACTGCAGTTGTGTGGGAGATTGAGCCTGGCTCTCTGGAGCCACTGGGACTGGGTTGCAGGCTGTGTAGACCCAGATTATTGGGCACCACACCTGTAAGACACAAACCCTATACAGTTACTTTACAAATATAGATGACTTTGTACCCATTTAATAGCTACCAAATATGATTATTTGGTCAATACTGTAAGGATTTTCTGTCTGACTGTAGTTCAGTAGATGGAGCTGATATTCAGAAACCGTCCTGCATTCTCAGTTCATTTATTATTTATAAGAAGTATTTGACAGTGTTCTTGTGTCTGGTGGTATTGAGTGATAGGTGAGGAAAAGTGCATTTTATGGAAGAATGGAAGCAGGAGATTGTAAGTGAGCGCTTCTGAACATGTTGAAAAGATTCACTCTAAAGACATAAAAAAATAAAAATCCTTGGTACATACAGTAAGCTTATTTCCCTCAGTTCCTTGTACTCGAAGCCTATAGTTTTAGTGATCCTGCTGTGCTTTGTTTGCTTGTTGCTTCTATTGATCCGTAAACTTCTGGAAACCATTGCATTCATTAGGTCATAAGAGTCGTTTGAAGAGCCACAACAATCTCTCGTGCCTGCTTTTGAGTGCGAATGAGTCATAGACGTCCACCTCTTCTCTGATTAGCCCGCTAACTCAATAACCGTGAGGTCAGCTTTGGCATATGCTGATGACGGCATCATTAATCAAGCCCACCGCAGTTAGTGGAGCGATCGCAATTATCGCGCTGAGTTTCATGCATTTATGATGTGGCTATCTTAAGTGCGTGTCAATCCAGCCACCCCAATTAATAATGTCTGTGTCAACAGACTGTCAGCACAAATCCAATTACGCCCCTATACGGCACGTCCGATAGGGACCCAACGACCCCCTTCCCGAGCGCACGGCAGATGCCAACGGCAGCCTGGCATTATCACTGCCAAAACGTGTTTTCGGAGGTGAGAACGGAAATCAAATGGCTTTTCTGCTCCATCAGTTCAATTTGGATCGAGGGGGCTTGAAGGGCCTCGAGAGGCGTCGGGGTGGGAGACCCCGGTCCATTTCACAGCGCCGTGCCGGCATAATCGAGATCCACCTCATTATTGGGCCAAACCCATCGCTGAATGAGAATTGCCTGCCAGGTTCATCCGTTCTCATTCATGCAGGTCTCATCCTCTCTGGACTGCACAAGTGAACTCTTCTATCGTAGCCGTTTAGGCGGGAACGCCAAGAAATGCCACATCTGGCGGAGACGGCTGGTCCAACGCAGTCGCATTATCCACGGTTGTTTTTATCCAATCTGAGATGATCGCGACAGCTGTTTTGGAGTCCCCGTTATGAACCCGAATATTAGGGCTGGGTTGACAAAATTGATTTAATCTATCTTCATTTTAACTTGGGATTCATCAATCCTAAAATCAATCTCTTGCTGTTTTCAATTGATGCGTGAAAAAAACGTCAACAAATATTATTGCGATTATTATATGGCAGGTGCACAAAAAATGAAATAATGTTTAGTGACGTTTTGTTTTGTGCATCAATTCAAATTCTGTCAATTATTTTTCTCTAAATTCAATCGAAAAAATGCCGTTTTCATGCTCTTTAACCCTGTAAAGCCCTACTGTATCTGATATATATATCCAAATGAATTGATATTGAATTGAGATTGGAATTGAATGGGCTATATGCACGCATAAGTTCCGTATTTGACGCAAGGATGCTCTTCCATTTCCGGTTATGTAGATTAAAGCGGAGGAAAACCGAGGAAAACGGGATTATGGCAGAGTCTTAAAAATGTACTGTCCTCCCGTCTTTGAAATGAAACATACATGCGTTTAGATGTAATTTTATATATAGTTATGTTTATTTAATATAATTTTAAAAAGAAGCATAAACACAACGAGGGGTGTCTGTTTTATCTGTTTTTGTGTCTAACGTTTCTTTAGTATAACCATGGAGTATAAAATTCAATATAAATTCTCGGTATTGCATTGGACTCTACGATCGGCGGAAGTTATCGAGCATCCTTAAACCTTTACCGGAAATACCGCCGTGCATAGAGCCCATTGAAATGAATCAAATTCATTATCCCGCCATACCTAAGAATATGCGCGAATCAGACCCTGCAGTCTCCCGCCTAATACGACATTTGAATTCCTTGTGGTGCGCCCAGGTTAATATTGACGGCTCTAATCTTACTTGGCATTTGGTGTTGTCCCGAGTTTGTGCTGGGATCAGTAATCCCTCCCTCCTGACAAGCCGCAGGGGTATTCTGAGTCTCTGACCCCAGTGCGTGTGCCGAGGACAGGGTCAGAAATTGGATCTGAGCTGGCTGAATGACTCAGGTTCCCATCTAACATCAAAGCCCATCTCATCTGATCTAGGCTGACACAAACTGACCTCCAACATCACACTCTCACTGTACCTCTCTGCTCGGGCTAACAGCGACATGATGAAAGGTAAGGATGACCACCTGCATCGACTCGCTATCCTGGACTGTCATCACACACAGTCACTGGTTTATGTGCTGTTGTACTCAGGAGGAGAGATGTGAAGCTTTGAAAATCATCAAAGCTGTATGAGGGTGAGAACGATCCAATTGTGCGGATGGAGGGGCTGACATGACTCTAAGGTCATTGACGGGAATTTCAAAAAAGACTGAGACAGATGGTCACATTTCGTTATTAATAAAGACAATATTTTGGTGTAACCATACACACTCACCTAAAGGATTATTAGGAACACCTGTTCAATTTCTCATTAATGAAATGATCTAATAAACCAATCACATGGCAGTTGCTTCAATGCATTTAGGGGTGTGGTCCTGGTCAAGACAATCTCCTGAACTCCAAACTGAATGTCAGAATGGGAAAGAAAGGTGATTTAAGCAATTTTGAGCGTGGCATGGTTGGTGCCAGACGGGCCGGTCCTGAGTATTTCACAATCCGCTCAGTTACTGGGATTTTCACACACAACCATTTCTAGGGTTTACAGAGAATGGTGTGAGGTAGCCATCAGAGGATGGGTACATGGTGGCCATAAAGGGATGGCCATGGACATAAACAATGCTCAGGTAGGCTGTGGCATTTATACAATGCCCAATTGGCACTAAGGGGCCTAAAGTGTGCCAAGAAAACATCCCCCACACCATTACACCACCACCACCAGCCTGCACAGTGGTAACAAGGCATGATGGATCAATGTTCTCATTCTGTTTACACCAAATTCTGACTCGACCATCTGAATGTCTCAACAGAAATCGAGACTCATCAGACCAGGCAACATTTTTCCAGTCTTCAACTGTCCAATTTTTGATGAAGCTCTTGCGAATTGTAGCCTTTTTTTCCTAATTGTAGTGGAGATGAGTGGTACCCGGTGGGGTCTTCTGCTGTTGTAGCCCATCCGCCTCAAGGTTGTGTGTGTTGTGGCTTCACAAATGCTTTGCTGCATACCTCGGTTGTAACGAGTGGTTATTTCAGTCAAAGTTGCTCTTCTATCAGCTTGAATCAGTCGGCCCATTCTCCTCTGACCTCAGCTTTATGTATTATATAATCAGCAGACAATAGAAAAACTATTTGGTAAAAACAATATTTTTTTAAAAGTAAGCAATAAATATTTGCTTAAAATATGCCATTAATTCATTAATAACACTCAGTTCAAATGAGTCTGTATATATGAAAACATGCTTTTGGAAGGAGATCATCATATCTCATTGGGATTCTCATTGGTTCAAGAAAACCCCTGACATAACTAATAATAGTCTAATCATTATACCAGTAAAGGATGTCAGTACATAAAACAGCTAAACAGTCACTTTAGTATAAATAAAGAGAATAACTGACAGATCACCCTATTCTTTTTACTCCGTTTCATTTGTTTTGTAGTCTTTCATGCCTCTTCTCTTTATCTTTTTAAAACCCTTTCTAGGTGCACAAAAGATCACTAATGCTCCTTTATGTCAATGACAGCCTTGAAAGCAGGAGTAGGCCTTGCTGGGTGATCAAAAGCCCTGTCTCGCCCCCTCCCTCTTCCAGCATAATGAGACTAACGCTTCAGCCCGTTCTGTTCTCTTATTTGGCAAACCCGAGTATCCCCATTAACACGCCGAATCGAGGGATGAATCACTCGATTTCGTCCGGCGATATTTGATGTTTCAGGTAACAAGCGTGGCTTAGCGCTAGCATATTCAAAGACCATCATACTTGGGTAATTTGTTTTTTTCAATGGAAGATCATTAGTAATAGGATTATAACTGTAGAGCGAACCCTGAAGGTTTTTCATTTTCTCAGTGTCAGCGCCGCTCAACACATTGACACATTGATGCATGGCTCCTAGAGAGGCATTTATGTAGATGTTTCCTATTGCATTCTCGGTAGAGTGATTTCTGATTGGAGGAACGCCAAAGACCTTAACCAATCAAATGTCTGCTTTATATTTTTGAGTTCTGAGTGCAGTAGGCATATTGAAGTAAAAATCCCATTTATTTTAGTGAAAATGACTCTGACTTTAAGTGGTATTTCAACTTCATAAAAGCATGTTTAATAACCAAATTAACTTTGAAGATCTAAACTACCTGTAACAATAATGAGTATATCGACCAATCATAAAACTTTTACCAGAGTGCTTGGCACTGACTGCATGCTCCCATAATGCATTTCTGTACATGTATGTGTGTATTGTATAAAAATAGTGTAATAATTATGCTGCTAAAACCTTTCTATTTTAATGCAGAAAAACTATGCATATATTTTTTTTTAATTTATGCACTTTTTATCACATTTTCATAGATTTTTTTAGCTTGAAATCATTTATTTCAGAGCTGTCTGACTTGTTCGAGGCTTTACAGGAGATGTTTTTGAAATGCCTATGGAGAAATGAATGGAAAAAAAGGTCACTGTTATATAATACACGCCTTAGATGTGCATTTTAGTGAACTAGGCTTCAAGCTCTTATATAATTTGAGACATAGAGCGCATGTCAGCATTTACACTCTTTGTCTACCCTCCATGCAACTTTTCTCTCTCACTGAAATGTTTTTTCGAGAGCAATCACACGCAGCCAGCTTTTTTCCCTCCTCTATTGTTCGGCAGCATGAATCTCAACTTGTCTCTGATGTTTAAATGCATGCTGCCATTTAATTGCTTGTTGCTATGGCGACGCAGACTGTTAACAAAGGCAACGTCGGATCCAGATAACAAGAGATAGCTATTCTGTCTCTCAGGTAGCCATCTGATTCATCAATATTTATATCACATCCTGCTTTTCAGCAGATCTGAAATTCAATACCAGGTCCCCCACACAGCCTTAGATGTTTGTTTCTCTCGTGTGTTCTCCATCATTCTCATATTGATTTAATTACATTTTATGTTCACACCTGGCCTAGGAATGCAGCGGGGGACAGGTTTTGCCGAAAACAGACGGGTAAATGTTTTGCTATCCTTGATTTGTTAGGATGGAGGTAGATACTCCTAGCCCACATATGCTAATTTAAAAAACAGACAAAGTGAGAAAAACTCAGAAACCGTGTAAAGAAAGGAGTGTTGGTGGGCTGGATGGTGTTGCATTTCAGTAAACATCAAGAGAATGAAGGTTAAAGGAATAGTTAAGCAAGAAAATGAAAATTTTGTCCTCATTTACTCCTCCTTAATGTCGTTTCAAACCTGTAGGGTGGACTTTTTTTGTAGAAGCAAGTAACAGAAAGTCGACTTATAATTAGGGGAATGCAGAGCTCAAACTCCAATAAAGCACCATAAACTATCATTATGACTCAGTATGACTCTTGCACTATATTACAAGCCTTCTGAAGTCATATGATTGCTTTGTGTGAGAAAACAGATTGAAGATTATTCTGTGAAAATCTTTCTTGGCAAGTCTGTTTGTTTCCTGCATAAATCTATCATGTAGCTTCACTCTTAGAAAAAAGGTACAAAAGCTGTCACTGGGGCTTGTACTTTTCTAAAGGTACACTTTTGTACCTAAAGGGTGCATATTGTGTACCTTAATGGTACAGATTATCACCTGAAATGTACATATTATCACCTAAAATGTACATATTAGCATGCCTGAAATGTATTATCACCTGAAATGTACATATTGCACCTAAATATTAGCACCTAAATGTACATATTATCACCTGAAGATGAACATATTATCACCTAAAATGTACATATTAGCACCTAAAATGTACATATCACCTAAGATGTACATATTATCACCTAAAATGTACATATTAGCACCTAAAATGTACATAATATCACTTAAAATGTACAGTACTAGCACCTGAAATGTACATATTAACACCTAAAATGCATATATTATCACCTAAAATGTACATTTTAGCACCTAAATGTACATAGTATATTAGCACCTAAATGTACATATTAGCACCTAAGATGTACATATTATCACCTAAAATGTACATATTAGCACCTAAATGTACATATTATCACCTAAATGTACATTGTAGCACCTAACATGTACATATTAACACCTGAAATGTACATATATTACCTAAAATGAACATATTAGCACCTAAAGATGTACATATTATCACCTAAAATGTACATATTAGCACATAAAATGTACATAATATCACTTAAAATGTACATATTAGCACCTGAAATGTACATATTAGCACCTAAAATGTACATATTATCACCTAAAATGTACATATTAGCACCTAAATGTACATATTATCACCTGAAATGTACATATGTAGCACCTACATGTACATATTAGCACCTGAAATGTACATAATGCACCTAAAATGAACATATTAGCACCTAAATGTACATATTAGCACCTAAAATGGACAAAAGTTTACTTCTTGAAAAGGTACAGGCCCAGTGACCGCTTTTGTACTTTTTTTTCTGAGAGTGCAGACTCAAATGGCATACTTTATCAATGCTTTATTGTGCTTCTTTCAGGTTTTAACAGTGTATACATTTTTGTTTATCATGGAGAAAAGAAAGTCACATGGGTTTAGAACGACATAAGGCTCGACTCATTCTGTGTGTCCAAATATAACGTATAATACACAGATTTGAATCGAACAATGATTCTTTTAAAATCGGTTCTTCTCTTTACACTCTGTTGAGCTAGAACTGTCAATCAATTACATATGTTGATTATTAATCAGTTAATCACCTACAATATTTGGTATCACAAGACATTATTTTACATAAATCATAAAATGGTTTTAAATGTCAATACATTGTTTTATTTAAGTGATAAATGTCTATACCTTCTGTTGTGTTCTTGCTGGGGTTTTTTCACTTTCACTTGTACTGTTGATAGTCTTAAAGAGACAGTACCATTTTACCACTTGTAATGCACATCAATGCAATGTGCATATAAATATCTGCATTGAAGTTTTGCATTGACTAAAATATTTTGCCGCTGTTAAAATGGAAGAATTTGTTAAAAAATGGAAGAATTTGTTACAGTTGGTATTCGGTTTCATTAATATTCGGCGGTAGGGGAATGAGATTGTTAGTGCTTTCAAACCACAGCACAAAGACACTGGGAATGAGCGAGAGAGGGAGAGGGCGGTAGTGGGCCTTGGTTTCCTTCATTTGCAGATATGAAGCGAGGCCCTATCCGGGCTCATCATTTAAATATCACAGTGGCAGCGAGCTCTTTGATTCTCCTCGGTGGTAATTGGGGTCGTAGCAAGCGAGCAATTTTCCGCTCTCCGCTTTCTCTCCGTCCTCTCGCGCACTATTGGTTAGATTTTCCTGTCCAGGAAATCCAGCGGCAACATGGACTCCCCACCAATCTTTCATATCCGTCCCAACCTTCATCTACCTTCTGTACGTGTCAAACTACATCTTGGTCTTCTCTAGTGACAAAATCCAGACACGCCGCAGAAGGTTCCAGCAAATAGCTTGCAGGGTGAGCAAATACAAGGGGATGTGCTCTGGAGATTTGTCTTGCCTTTTTATTTGAGGTGTCCAGAATAGAGGAGAGATTGCGTAAGCTGTGAATCTTCGAGATGAAAGGGTTGTGATGGTCGACCAGTTTATCTATATATATATATATATATATATTTAGCTATGCTGCTTTAAAGGGATGAATTCATAAATGCAGAGAAGGTTTTAATGTGCTGACACCATGCAGTTAAACTGTCAGGATGGTAAATGCTCTCTATAAAGTTGCATCTCTAAATGTATCCATTTTAAAGCACCCCTTTTACTGCTTTTGTAACAAATCCACTGTCTTCAACAATAAATTTCAAGACATTATACTTTTTTTGAGTGTAAACTGTGGTAGTTTTGTGCAATGAAGGTTGTATAGTTGTTTACACTCTTATAAAGAAAAGGTTCTATTAGTTCGTTATTGCATTTTGGAACCCCTGAAAGGTTCTATACAGAAACCTTTTTAATTGGGTTCAATAATAAGAACACTTTAGAGTTCTTTGTAACCAGGAAAGAGGTTCTATATGGAACCTTTTGGGTTCATTCATTAGCATTTTTTTTGCCTAAAATGTATTTATGAATGCATGTGAATGATCACAAAATTCAAGATATGGGGGTTAGAAAATGTATATATTTATAACATTTTATGTAGTTAATCAATATTACACAAGAGTGTAATTTCATTTTTTCTCCCCCAAAAATCAGCATGATTAAAATGTAATATCAAGGTATTGCAACAGTTTAATAAACAGTTTAATTACAACTCCAAAATGTTGCAGAATAATGTAATATATGAATGAATAATAGCCTATAAAGAACCTTGTGCCAAAAGGGTTCTGACTTGAACCTTTTTAGCATAAAAGGTTCTTTGGAGTTGAGTAAAGAACCCTATGCTATATATATATATATATATATATATATATATATATATATATAGAACCCCAATGAACCCTTTTTCTAAGAGTGTGTATTTGTCAAATGTCTTTCAGTTACCCATTCTTGAATTTACTTGAATTTAAGTTTTTTTAGTTGGGTGTTGATCTATACACATACAGATGGGTCAAGACAAAACACATCTCATTCTGTTCTGTTCTGTCCTATCAAACGGTTTTCAACACAAGACTATGTGTATATATATATTGTACAGATGAGTAAAGTTATATTGGGTGAAATATTGGAGTAGAAAATGGAAAAAGCCCTGCAGTTTGACCCTTTGTAGTAGCTCCCCACAGTCTGTGAATAGGTCAAAAGGAATAATAGATATATCTGACAACAACTTAACTGCGAATTTCCTGGGCTCTGTCCTGAAATGACTTTCCTGCTCTAGTATTAGTGTGTGCCCTGCCAATAGGCTGCATTCGACCCTGGATGTTGGAGTGTGTGTGTTTCCTATTTTCTGAAGGCCTCCGGGCTCAGACTGCCTTTCTCCCATTGGACTCCAGCAGAGTCTGTCTGCACATCTAAACATACCTATCAGGTCTATAAAGAACCTTCCCACATCTCTGTGAACTTCCAAGAGCTCAAAACTCCCTTGTGGAATTGTGTCTGAGGCGTATACCTATATCAAAGCTATCTCATGAGTCCCATGGGGGCATAAAACAGCTGGTGAACTGGCAGCTCCTGTGGGAACGGGAATTGTTTTGGATGTTCCGATAGTGGTGTGGTATTGCTAAGCAACCGGAGAATGATTAAAGTAAAAGAACATGAACATTCTGTCATCATTTACTCACTTCAAACACGTATTAAAGTCGGCATGAAATTAAATTTGACAAATATTTGTTTTAGTAATACTGTAGTGTTTATTATAAATGGCCCATTTATTATATCGCCCATCGAAACGACCTCTCTTCTATTTCGGTCACGTGCAATGGCGAAGGGTGTGGCCAGATATCGATGAGGGTGCGATTCAAATCTGCCTCCATTTTGTATGCAATGCCCAACGATTCCAATCAAATTCCCGAAGAAAGAAAATTAAGCCCTGCCCTACATTTTTTTTCTAATTTCAGAAGCCATTTCACTCAGATATACGTCACGACAATGAAAAAACTTCAACTTTCGTTTCACGCTGACTTCAAGGCCGTTTTGTCATTGGCCATTTTAAATGCTCAAGCTCTGCAAGCAGAGTGGATTCTGATTGGCTATTAATTTTTTAATTAATCAGCTGTAAAAAAAAAACACTTTTATGTGAATGGGTGTTAACTGACTTTCATAAAAGATATTTTTTTGCAGAATGTTCATGCAACTCTTTTACTTAAGAGTGGCTGCAACAAAGTCCTATTGATTGCAGCAACATGAGGTTGAGTAAATTATGACATAATTAGAATTCTTTTGAATAAAGGAAATTATTTTTTCGTTCTAGGCTTAACTTCCTTTTTTCCGATTAGACATCCCTTGTTCAGAGACGAAAGCTCTCAACACATTAATAATGCAGAGAAATCGAGCTGTCATTGAAACAAAGGTGTCTCAGTGGTTGAGGTGAATGACTGATAAGACGTGTTACTGTACCCTTGTGGGTCTGAACCTTTCTCTGGGGTGGTGATTAAAATATCTAGGCTGGTAACTGGTTTGCAGGTTTGAACCCTGAGACACTGTTTGTAAAGCTAATTCTACTCTTAACTAGTGCCAGTGATATTTTACTTCATTATGGGGTTACAGGTGGCGTGCAAACTCAGCTAATTATGCAGAATTGATTTTAGTGTCCAGTTGAAAGTAGGTCGAAATGCTGTGACCCACTGGACCTTAATTCATTATACAGAAAAAGATTAGCCCTGTGAGTGAAAAAGTGAATTAATAATAAAAATCTGAGATCTAAATATTTAGACTAAAGGTCCTTTCATGCAGCTTGTGTCAAGGCTTCAGTGCACCTCTCAACATAACTGCAGTGTAATCCTTTCAGCTCTGTATGTACATGATTATTAAAGGGGTCATATAATGCCATTTTTGTACAAGTTAATATGAATGTTTAGGGTCTAAATGAAAACTTTGTAATATACTTTTATTAAAAATTCTCATTAGTATTTTAAGAATACACCATTTTACCTGGTCAAAATCAGCTCTGTTTTCAGCAAGCCGTTTCAGTGCATATGCCTTTAAATAATAAACCCCGCCCATCTGCTATGCGGGCGTGAACGGCATCGTGAAGGGTTGCCTTGACAACAGTTGAAGGTTTTGGAGAGCAACATGACATGACTTTTGCGTAAACATACACGCCACTTTCAAGTCAAGTGGCGTGTTATCTATATGCTTTTTGTGCTATCCGCGTGTATGCGTGTTTACGCCATTTTTTTAATATTCATAAAAGAAGTCTCAAGGATGCATTTTGTTAGATCAAATTTAAAATTGAGAAAATGTATTCCAATTTAAAATAATTAAATTCTATATAAAATAATAACTGTTTTATTTGATTATGCTTTAAAATGTAATTTATTAATATGGTGCACAGTAAAAAAAAAATTAATTTGAACGGTAAAATACTGGCATCCAAGCTGACGTTTTCTTAACGTAAATTTCACAGGTTTTCTTTACATTGTGTGTTTTTTTGTTTTTTTGCCCATAAATGTAAGTCCCGTAAAACGGCAAACGAAGTTTGCCACCATATTTTTTACGGTAAAGTACTGGCAACCACAGCTGCCGTACATTTACCGTAAATTTCACCTTTTTTTAACAGTGTGGCAAAGCTGAATTTTCACAGAATTTTTTACTCCAGTCTTCAAATCAGTGTCACATGATCCTTCAGAAATCATTTCTTGTTATTATCAATGTTAAAAACAGTTGTGCTGCTTCACAGTTTTGTTGAAACGTGATACTTTTTTAAATCAAAAGAACAGCATTTATTTGAAGTATTTTTTGTAACATTAATAATGTATTTACTGTCACTTTGATGAATGTAATGGATCCTTATTAAATTAAAATATTCAAACTTTTTGAACAGTAGTGTACAGAAATAAAACTGTTTAAACTTTTGAGTGATGCATTACGAGAGCCTCAGGTCCTCAGTGGTCAGTCATTTTCCCTGATGTGTGTGCTTGAATATAAGCTATTTTATGCACACTGAACACCTGTTTCCTTGTTGTGGTGTTCGTATGATTGCTTTTGATCCGTACCTCTCAAGCGAAACCATCTAGACGGTGCAATCCTTACCGTTTTTCATCGGAAATGAACACGCTTTTCATTCATGCCTAGCCAGAGGGCCACACGACAGCTGGTGGTTATTTTGATGGCTGTCTCTAAATGACATGCCTCTCCTTTCAATTCTGCCTAACAAACATTACATTCATCTTTTGCGGTATAAACTACTCAATGAGATTTAGTGTGCTTATAAAAGCCCTCTCGCTGTGTGTGAATGTGTGTGGGTGTTTCTGGGTCTGTAATTATGTTCGAACCCTCCAAGGAATCTGTCTAGAAAGCCATTTTGGAAGCATTATCTTTAAATAAAGCGTACATCTTTGTGGTAATCAAAAATCACTTGTTAACTAAAAGACTGCTGCCAACATTTGCGTGATGACTTCATCATGGGTGTCTCTCCATGGAGATCAGCCTTCATCAGCGATACATCATGAATATAACGAGATAATGGGGGTGGACGTGCTGGCAGGAGAGGAAATATGAGGTCCGTACTCCCTGAACGTGACTCCGGATCGGTTTCTTCCACATTAAGCCTTGCCGTAATTGAGTTTTAATAATCTTAGGTATATTGGCGAGTAAATTGGAACGAAGCGTGTGCCGCTTCTGACGCCTTTTCCCATCTCGGCCTGCAGACGTCTCTCCCTTTACGCTTGGTTTGGAGGTTCATTTGCAGCTTGAGGGGGAGGGGACGGGGTAAATAAAAGAAAACCGCTCTTGCGTTCTCGGATCCGCTCTCTCCTTCCAAACTCAAGCTGTCTTCACCACTGCCGTCTCTCCTGGGGGTGGAGGAAGTAACAGCGTCCCGCGCCCTCAGCCAATCAGAGCAGCTGGTGCATGTTGGGGGGAAAATGGGGCGTTGTGGAAACAGCTGCCTCAGACAGACAGCTGAGGAGCCCGAGTGCTCCCCAAACAAATGTTTTGTTCCCAGCAATCAACCAGGTCCAATTCCCCGTCCTGCCATGGGCCGAGGGTTCATCACCCAGTTTCAATTCTGAGTATGAGTTTATTTGGTCGTGTGTGACCAGACTTTTGACTTTCAACAAAGTCAGATTCACCATGCAGCCTGATTATACAAGAGGAGACACAAACCATGTTTCCATCCACGCTTTATCGAATTAAGTGTATATCGAATGAAAAATACAGTAAAATTCAATGAAATTTCATGAATATCGACTCAAATGAAATGCGTTCGGTCTCATTGGATTTTCTCTCTTGAATGATATACGGCTAATGCGATAAAAGCTGATGGAAATGTTATTTACCGAATAAGTAATGAATTGCGATTAAGTTTTAGGCCCTTTTATGGTTGCAACACGCCAGATGACGAGTTCATTTCCGGCCAGTCCCACTCTGTTTGCGCACACATGGCGGATGTCAACAAAGACAGATGTAAGTGGACAAAGTAAAAAAATGCTTCAACCAAAGGGTTTCCGTGAACTAGGATCTCCCAGAACTGATGGAGCGCTGTCGTTCCCAGTCGCCGCCGCTGTCGTCGGGCATTTACGTGCACCGGCATCATCATAGCAATTTTTATAGCGTTGTTGTTTTCTTAGGTTAGTTTTGCTTGTTTTTACGTGGCTTGGTTGAATTCTAATGTATAATGTGGTCTGTTATTTCTTGTTAACAGACTGCGGCGCTAAAGTATAACACACCGTTGCCATGGACGCAGTTCAGAGACGGTACAGACTATTTTCTTTAGCAGAAGCAATACTCGTTTTTAAATCAATAAACTCGTTTTTAAGTCAATATTTTGTGTCAAGTTATTTATTTATTTGTTTGACTTACATGTAATAAGCAGGAAAATGTATATGCGAGGCGGTTGTTATAGCGAATACAACCCCTTCAGGCTAACAACCGCCTTGCATATACATCATCCCATACATATGTCGCTATCAGCTGACACATAAGGGTCACATATTAGGCTACAACTTGTGAAATATTAATCATTTTGTTGGTAGATGGCGATCGTTTTGTCTAACAAAACTTTGTTCGCAAAAGTTTGCTTGAATGTTGTTCGATTCAGTGCGAAAGTTAATGGAAACACCTTAAAATGTTTCAAATCAATTCAATATATGAATTTGATCGCAAAACAGCATGTGACGTCATTACGTACAGGTTTTTATTCGCTTTAAAGCCGTTGGATGGAAACACACCTGTTCTATGAACTTTCTATTCATCAAAGAATCCTGAAATAAAAATGTAAAAAACTGTTTTCAACATGGATAATAATCATACATGTTTTTGGAGCATAAAATCATCATATTAGAGTGATTTGTGAAGGATCATGTGACAATGAAGACTGGAGTAATGATGCTGAAAATTCAGCTTTTTTTCAGAGGAATAAATTACATTTTAATATATATTAACATATAAAAGTCATTTTAAATTGTCAAAATATTTCACAATATTACTGTGTTTTTTGTGTATTTTTTATCAAAAAATTGCAGCCTTGGTGAGCAGAAGAGACTTCTTTTAAAAACATACAAAATCTTACCAACCTTAAACTTTTGACCGGTAGTGTATGCCCTAGACAAATCCAGCTAAGAAAGAAAATGAACTTGCATGCTCCCAGTTACCATAAAATGGTCCATTTTTGATCACATAAAGTAGATTGGAATTCAAAATAAAGAGTATAAAGACCTATTCTTTAGAGTTAAATAAGATACAGACCAGCCAATAACAAGTATTATCGATTTATATTGTAAGACCGCAGGTGTGCGAAAACCCCTGTACATCTTTGACAGAGTCTTAAATTCTTAAAGTGGTCCTACTTGTATTTTCTCCCTTGAAATTCGATTTAATATTGACTGGAGAAGGTGTTAAGACCATAGAGCCTGACAGCAGAGCAGAATAGTGCTATTACCTCTGCATTAATAATGTAGGCTCAATGATAACCACCAGTGCAATTTGTGAGTGAAGAGCGAAGATGCTGGAGAGTCAGAATCCAGTTTCCTCCTCATCTTCTCCAGACAGTCGCAGATCCTTGTGATGTAGAGGCCGATTTCTGCTTTCTCGGATTCGTCTTGGACTTGTTCCTTCAAAGATTCAGTCTTGACTCGGTCTCGGATAACTGTAATGTATAGTGAAATACCACATCAAGTGCTTGGGAGCACTTCGACTGGCGCAGTAATATCATCACTCCGGAGAGGACTTTTCACGAGTGATGATATTACTGTGGCGAGTCGAAGTGCTCCCAAACACTTGCTGTGGTATTCCACCATACATTATAGTTATCCACTTTACAAGATTAGAAAAGCGCAATGTTTTATTTTGTGTCACCATCCTAGGTCGAGTTACACTGCTTGTGTAACTGTATTTTAATAGGGAAAACGTGGAGGTGTTTGTTTGCTTCTCTGCTTGGCCCGTATTGAATGAACTGAGCTAGTTAAGTGCGATCAAAGTGTTTTGATCGCACATTTGTGATGTGGCAGTGAGCTACAGTATGACTTACATGAAGGTTCTTTGTATGTGTTTCTTAGAGGTTGGATTCATATCAAAATCTTCCCATACTACTTCTGAATAGGATCTCTACTTCATAAATTGTATGAAAATTGTGGAAATAATGGTTCATATCACTCAAAACACATGTGGAAATGCAGGCGCCCTTATATGGGCAGTAATGGAGTCTGGTTGTGCCCTAGTGAAAGAGTTTGGTACTGCGCCCAAACAAAATCTCACTGAAAGCTCATTTTTTGAGATATCAACCTAAAATTTTAAACACAACTTGTTCAGATTTTTGGCTTTGATTTTTTTTTTTGCCGTTTTAGAGTAGCCCAGGTTTTAAAAATATATATTTTATGAATAATTAATATTTTTACATTGTACATTTCCATAAACTCAAACTTCTATAACTTTTTTCTGTTTCACTTTCTTAATTTATTTCACTTCTACAAAAATCTGCCAAATGTCTTCTTTAAAACAAGACCAATCATATGTCTGAATGTCTTGAATTGCAACCATTTAAGTTCGAAATGTGCATTTTCATGTCTATTCAAAAAGGGGAGGGGGGGTGACAGTTAAGAGGTTAAAAAAAAGTTTCAATAGGGTTTGAATGCCTTTATTGGACTTAAAGAGTTAGTTAAACCACTGGAGTTTATTTACCCTACACTTTTAAACAGTAAGGTGTATATATATTGGATTTGCTCATTTTCCGATTTCAAAATATCTGGAGAATATCTCTCTGGGTTAACTGTGGCTTTCTTGCTGTTAATCAGCATTATTTATATTTTTCAGTTTGAGCAGAAACCAGTGCCATGAAGTCTGGAAAACAATATAGGTTTTGAAGGCTTTTGTTGATTTTAAAGGAACAGCGTTGTCTTTTAATCAAAATGTAGTACTTGTTCCACCTCTGAAACAACTTTTCTGACCCTGAACGATGACCCAAGGCAGCACGGCTTGGGAAAATAACAATAGCCCACTTTTCATATTCCATGCAAACACTGATGGACAAAATGAAGCCATTTTTCAATACAACCCCCATTTCTGCAAGTGTGGCATAAGTGTGTCTATTGTTCTCACTTCGACAAACCTTTCACACTTCTGCCGGTATAAGAGAACTAATCTTCATTGTTCTTTGATCATTATTATTTTATATTCTGTTTTGCATGAAATTATCACACTACGGATGTTAAAAGTGTTGTGCATGCAGTTGTATGGATTTATTCAATTATAAACCCCACAAAAGGATAAAAAACTGGTCTGAAGTGATAGATGATGTCTTTGTTATTATGAATTCTTGATTATGCATGAAATAATCAAACACAATCCATTCATATTGTAGGATTAGACTAAAGCCCTGTTTGGACATGACTACTGTAGTTTTATGTTTTACAGAATTATTATATTTTTTAATCTCTTCCAAATCTAACATGTCTGTGTTTTTTGGCAAACACAGGCTTCCTTTGAGAAATCGAATCCTGTCTGGATAGGACTATCTGTGATTATGGTATATTATCTACCCTTCTTCTCGTTTATTTTCAACTTCAGACACAGATGAAGCTCATTTCTCACTGCGCCACATGGTGTACTTTCTTTATGGATTAAGACCCTTTTTGTGGCAACTTTCTGGGTAAAACAATATACTTGATGCTTCAAGTGGATCAATAAGGAGTACTTTATCACTGTAGTAGCAGCATCAGGTATAATCTTGTTTATTTCATTGGGTTTTGTGACCTAGAATCCAGACTGAATGGGAGAGTTTGAATGGGAGATATGGATGTTGAAAGGAAAGCCGTACCGTCATTGCAGCGAATATTAAGCTGGTTTATCTGTTCGGTGAACTCGTTCTCCTCTATCGTCTCTGTTCGTGGCACGGAAAGTGAGAAACGCCTCTTGAAGTTCTTCATCTTGTTCATGTCGCTGGACCAGAAGTCCTGTGGAAGATGCAAGAACAGTTTGAATTATGTTTCATTTCTGAAAACGAGAAGATGACATTTGTTTTGTTGCGCTCTCTACATGAAAGCTGTCATGATATTAATGGGCTCTCGTGTTGTTGTCTTTCCGAATGTAGTTGAATGAAACTGACTCAATGTTTACAACTTTTCACAATGATTTGCCTCTCTTCTGTCATCGCTGGCTGCTTTAATGCTTTGTCGGAGAGCCAACTTTGGTGTTGATTACACAAAAACTCTAACGATAAGTCTGCAATCAAAGTCAGAGATCTCAGTTTGAACTCTAATGTTTCTCTTTCAATTTTTCCAATTACAAATGGTCTGAGCTTCTATCCGAATTCATTTTATAGCTCTTATGCTGTGTTCGAATATGTCCATTTCTATACGAAAAACATAAGTGTGCATTTGATGGGATACTCTACAATCCCATGAGGCCACGGGAGATGATATGTGAATGTAGGTGAAGCAACTTAACTAACATCTTAGGTCACATGATAATGACAACATGGTGGATGACGTACATTTGAATTTCATTCATACTACACACATTCATAGCATAGAAAATACTTTTTTTAACAGTCGTGAAGTAGATTTGTATATTTGTAGATTTGTCGTAAAGTAGTATGCAATTTCAGAGCTTTTCTTTAGGTAAACTAGGTTGAACCAGTAGTGTCTATTTTAATTTTGCCAAAATAATTTTGTGTAATGTCTCATGAGCTATAAAAAAGCAATACATTCCTATCCACCCAACATCAGTGCTTTCTATAGGGCATAACAGAGATCTTTTGACATCTTTCCTAACATTTTAAATTAACTTGAGGGAAAAATATACGGAAGTGTATTGCATTCACTTGAGGAAAGAAAATCTACTCTTTTTATGAATTAACAAGTTAATTATCTCAGAATTATGAGATATTTTTCTTGAAAAACATTTTTTTCACTGAATTTGTTTTTATGAATCAATGAGTTACTCATAATTTTTGAGATAATCAAGTCATTAATTCAGAAAAACAGAGCAAAAACTTTTTTCCATGAAAAATTATCTCGTAATTCTAAGATAATTAACTCATTAATTCAGAAAAACATAGCAAACTTTTTTCCATAAAAAATTATTTCTGAATTCTGAGATAATCGTTAATTCAGAAAAACATAGCAAAAACTATTTTCCATTAAAAATTATATTCGTAATTCTGAGATAATTAACTCGTTAATTCAGAAAAATGGAGCAAAAACTTTTTTCCATGAAAAATGATCTTGTAATTCTGAGATAATTAACTCGTTAATTCAGAAAAACGAAGCAAAAACGTATTTCCATGAAAAATTATCTCGTAATTCTGAGATAATTAACTCTTTAATTCAGAAAAATGGAGCAAAAACTTTTTTCCATTAAAAATGATCTTGTAATTCTGAGAATTAACTCGTTAATCAGAAAAACTTAGCAAAACTTTTTCCCATGAAAAATTATCTCTTAATTCTGACATAATTAACTCGTTAAGTCAGAAAAACAGAGTAGATTTTGTTTCCTCAAGTGAATGCAATAAAAATATACTGTAAAACATGTAAAAGTCATGTCCTTTATTAATGATAAAGTAGTTTCTGTATGTGGATGTATGGTAGATAGATTTAATAGATTTCTAACCATATTAAATCTCTTCGCTGCTGAAGCTCAGCTCTGTCTCACTACAGCTTATCAAAATCTCGGCCTTTTCGCTTTAGGCAGAGAGGTTGCTAAGGGTTCCAGTGCGGTTCGTTTAATTCCGTGTGTGAGATTGTGCTGTGTGCTTTACTAATTATTTTGAAAGTGGGAGACTAGCCAATACTCCCATTGCCAATTAGCGTCAGCTATCCCCAAAATAACTGCATCTCAGAGCACCATTGTTTCTCAAATGACTCTGAAACAAAAAAATAATAAAATAAATACAAGTGCTAAAAGTTCCCTTGTCAGCCGTCATAGTGGGCTTTTTTCCTCTTCTCTCTCTCAAACTTGTTTTCTGCCTCACATTCTGTCCCTCTCTTTGATTATAGTGGTTGTTATTTTGCTAAGGATAATGATTTAGTCTTTATGTATGTGAAACATGGCTCTATATAATTGCTCCATGCAGTTCCCATCATAAGGCCGATGAAATGCAGACCAGCATCTGTCTGAATAATCTCATCATCTACCATGTATTTATGGGAGGTTAACAGCTCTAGCATGGAACAACATTATCCTCAGTCTTCTGTGTTTTGGTTGTGAATGTAGATTAAAACTATTTGGCTTTTAAAAAAAACTATTTAAAAAAAAATGCTGATAATTTACTAACCCCCATGTCATCCAAGATGTCTATGCTTTCTTCTTCAGTCGCAAAGAAATTAAGGTTTTTGATGAAACATTCCAGCATTTTCTCCATATAATGGACTTCAATGGGAACCAAACGGTTCAAGGTCTAAAATGAGAGTTTCAGTGCAAACTGCAAACTGTCAAAATGGCTTTAAATGATTCCAGACGAATAAATAAGGATCTTATCAAGCAAAATGATTGGTCATTTAAAAATAAATAAAAAAGTTTAAGTTTTATAAGCTCAAAAGTTCGCCTCTGCTCTGTTCTGTGATGAGCGTTCGTGACTTCTCCTGTTCAAACTCGTTCATCAAAATGAACAAATCCTTTTTCCAGTCATGTCCAAGGGTCCTGATAAGACCCTTATTCATCGTCTGGTGTCGTTTAAAGCCCTTTGAAGCTGCACTGAAACTCTCATTTGGACCTTGAACCGTTTGGTTCCCAATGAAGTCCATTATATGGAGAAAATCATCAAAAACCTTAATTTCTTTTCGACTGACGAAAGAAAGACATGGACATCTTGGATGACATGGAAGTGAGTAAATTATAAAGCAAAAGTTCTTTTAAAAAGTGAACTACTCCTTTAAATTTATAAGTTGACATAAATCCTGTAATTGTAAAATAAGTGCTGTGATGGATTTTTTGTCTGCCTTGGTAACCGAAACAGCTGTCGTACCCCATTGACTTCATATAGAACAGTCAATATTCAACCATTTGGTTGAAGAAGAAATAAATTAATACACGGTTTGGAACAATTGATATTTTGGGTGAACTATCCCTTTACCATAATAACCAGCAAAACTTTGACCCCATTGGTGCCACCTACTGGTCTCTACTGGAATCTAAACGTGTGTTGTTATTGAACGAAATCAAACGATTAGCATCACTGAGATCTCAGACTTTTAAACCGCTCGAATTCAAAGGGCAGAATATTAACATGATTTTTAAAGATCTCAGCATTAATCACACACGGTTGAAATATTTTATTGATATTCTCTCCCACTTCCATATTCACTCTGATTGAATCCAAAACCTCATCTGAGTGTAATTACGTCTCAAACTCCAGGGACCCTCCAAACATGTGAGGGTGTCATAAGCAGATGTTAACCGAATCATCCGGAGAGGTGACCTTATATTCTCCGTCAAACTAATGTGGCGGCTGTTTTTTTCCATCTGTGATTTATTCTAATTCTTATCCTGAAGAAGAATTTCGTCTCTCTAATGCTGATAAAACGTAGTCTGACTTTACCAGTGTGCTGCCCACTTGATGCTTCATGTACTTAAATTCAGAGCCTTCTCGTTTCATTTGACCGACCCTGTCCATCAGCCACACCGCCTCGCTGCCTTTGCATTAGTTACGTGCCTCAGCTCTGTGGGGATTGCTGTGACTCAAAATAGAGACACCTATCCTCCGTCGTGATGCGATCTCCTCCAGGCGCGTCTGAAGAAGCCGGAGGAATTCTCAGCGTGACTCATTCGGCGCTCTGTACACACTACTCTCAGCGGGGATGTGACTTCTCTTCGGCAGGGAATCTATTAATAAGGTTTTTTCATTTGGTCGGTGGGCTGGTGGCATATGGAGGCTGACGGACTGTGTGTTCCTGGAGTGGGCTGCTTTCTGTTGATCTGAGACACCACAGACCGAAAGCACTTTAAGAATAACTGGTGATGGTATGCCGTTCACCTCTTGTGTGCTGATGATTCGGCATTAGTCAAACACACTGACATTTTCTAGTGATTTGTTGGATATATTTTGCCAGGTCTGGCCAACTCAAGCAATACTATTACTTGTGCCACTAATACTAATTTTCACGTTACTCAAATTAACCAATCTTCAGCATGTTTCTATGCAGTTGCTAGGGTCTTTTGAGTCTTCTATTGTATGTTGCTATGTAGTTTCTTGGTTCAGGTGTTCTGACTTTAGAATATTGCTAGGTTATTGCAACATAACTCAAGGTTGCTGATATCCGGATTTCATGTTCATGTGATCATGCATTAGCATTAATGTAGATGTCATAAACCAGCAGATTATGATTGCTTGACTCAAATTGCTTTTAATCCACTTGTATAATGGTCAGTTGTGTGGGCTCAATGCATCATCAGTAATAAAATGTTATTGATGTCCATTTACATTTTCACCAGACTGATTTCACTAAAAGTCAAGTCAGCAGTATAGAAATGTGAGGAAATGTTTCCAAAAGCATTTTAAAATCCTTTGTATTATCTATTATTTTACGTAGGCTATGTACACTCACCTAAATGATTATTAGGAAAACCATACTAATACTGTGTTTGACCCCCTTCGCCTTCAGAACTGTCTTAAGTCCACGTGGCATTGATTCAACAAGGTGCTGAAAGCATTCTTTAGAAATGTTGGCCCATATTGATAGGATAGCATCTTGCAGTTGATGGAGATTTGTGGGATCATCCCAAAAGATGATCAAAGATGCTCTATTGGGTTGAGATCTGGTGACTGTGGGGACCATTTAAGTACAGTGAACTCATTGACATGTTCAAGATAACCAGTTTGAAATGATTCAAGCTTTGTGACATGGTACATTATCCTGCTGGAAGTAGCCATCAGAGGATGGGTACATGGTGGCCATAAAGGGATGGACATGGTCTGAAACAATGCTCAGGTAGGCCGTGGCATTTAAACGATGCCCAATTGGCACTAAGGGGCCTAAAGTGTGCCAAGAAAACATCCCCCACACCATTACACCACCACCACCAGCCTGCACAGTAGTAACAAGGCATGATAGATCCATGTTCTCATTCTGTTTACGCCAAATTCTGACTCTGACCATCTGAATGTCAGACCAGGCAAAATTTTTCCAGTCTTCAACTGTCCAATTTTGGTGAGCTCTTGCTTAAACGCTTAAAATTGCTTAAATCACCTTTCTTTCCCATTCTGACATTCAGTTTGGAGTTCAGGAGATTGTCTTGACCAGGACCACACCCCTAAATGCATTGAAGCAACTGCCATGTGATTGGTTGATTAGATAATTGCATAATTGCAATAATTGTAATGAGAAATTGAGCAGGTGTTCCTAAAAGTCCTTTTGGTGAGTGTATATGTATACAGTATATATTTTATTAATTTAGATTTTCTTCTCATTAAATAATTTTTGTATAGTTTTGGGCGTAAATCTTGTATCTACATTACGACTGGTTACCCTTTACATCTGTCTGTGGGTTTTGTAAATATTTAGCAATGAAAAGTATTATAAAGAGCTTTTGACTAAACCTCGTAACTCCATTGGATGCGCAAACCTCATAAATCCACACTGACTGTATCGTGAATGAAAGTGCCATGTGCAGTAGTGTCACTTGGACACAACATCGTCAAGAAACACCATATATAAAGGCTAATGTGGAGAACAGTGCATTTGTTGTTGAGTCATTGCCAATACTGTCTTAAATAGCCTGTGCATAGCACTTTATCTTTAATAACGTGAGATTTGTCCAAATGACAAAAAAACAACAAAAAAACAAGAGTGCCCATATAAATAGCTACAGTAAACTTTATAACCCATAAGTTGATGAAAACGTAATGCAATGCATTTACTACATCAGATGCGGCCGTTCTAATGAGCTTTGTTTTGGTAAAATGTTAATAATATAATTACTCATGCAAGTGTCTGACCATATATAAAGCCACAGTATCAACTTTGACAACAGTGTTTAATTGTTTTGTTTTAAAAATAGGTGTTTTCCATTTCCTGAAATTATTTTTGCATATGTGAGGTTTCCACCCGATAGAGAAGATATGTAATCTACAGGTGTCTTGAATGAAATGAGTAAATTCCATGTGCTCTCTTTAGATATTAGATATTAACCCCAGTATTTATGAAAGTATTATGAAATTAATTCTGATCTTGTAATATTAGCTTCTGGCATGCAGCCATGCTCTCTTTACGACTGACTTTTGTCTGATCTAACCCTCAAGCTAACATTGGGATAATGACAGACGTATCATATCAGAATCACATTCTATTGTCTTAATCTCATTGTTTGCCCTTCCTCTCCTTCCAGCTATTCTGTTTCTCATTACGTAATCTTCCCACTGTCACATCCATCTCTTCTTACATTCCCCTAATGTAGAGCTCTTAATTGAGTACTGCACTGTTAGCAAAGCTGAAGCACTGCAGTCTGATACGGTATGTGTTGACCTTTGAATGAGTCTGTGGATGTCTGAACCAGCGAGGAACAGCTGTGCTCACCAACCCTCCACCCAAACTCCCCTGCTGTCCTTGACTGCCTCTCTCCATCTCCTGGCAGACGCCAAGATCAAAGATGGCATTAACATTGGTGAGGTGTGCAAAGACACTGAATGTTTAACCTCTCTGTCTGTGTGCAACGAAACCAGCCGCACAAGGCAGATGAAAGTTTGACATTTCCTGAAGAACATGTAGAGCTGGGTAAAAAAATACAGATTTCTCGATTTTAATCGATTCTCATTTTGAAGAACCAATGTTGATTCTTTCATCCAATATATCTCAATAAGCTTTGAGCTTTGTTACTTTCTGATATGAAACAGAAACCATGTTTGAAATATACCCCATGTAAAAATGAATGCGCTTTATCTAACCAAACAAATTGTGGCAACAGATTACAAGCAATATTATTAATTAAATTTAACAATAGAATTGAGTAATAATTAATCAAATTAATTCCTTAAAAGTTAACCATATAAAATGAGTAAAAAAAAGTACATTTAAGTCACCATTATGATGATCAGTGTTTTGTTTTAAAATTAAGGTTTTCTCCTTCAGTGATTCTGATTGTTAACTTAAGGTGTCTTCAATGTTAGCAATTTAAAATAAAGCGTTCGTAATTAATCTTGACATCTGTCTGTTATTCAGATATTTTTTTGGTATAAACTTCACTCATTTTAAATGGTTAACTTTTAAGGAATAATTTGATTAATTATTACTCAATTCATTAATAATATTGTTTGTAATCTGTTGTAAATATTATTGATTAGATAAAGCATATTCATTTTTACAGTGTTCCCCTACATTACTCCACTAATATAGTCTACTTGAAGAAGCGAATAAAACGAGTGAGTGAATTGATGTAGCCAGTGAGTCTACATCGGTTGTACACCCCATTATTGTGGTGCATCGTGGGATTGAATGTTACTTTAACGTCCACTATGATTTCGGACACCACTACAAATGGCTGTCCTTTCAAATAGTGCCTTATTTAAGGCTATTGGGGGTGATTTCGGGCACAGCAAAAGTCTTAGCTGTTAATTTTATTACTAAATTCCAGACTGATCTCATGAAATTGCTTGTGTATGACATGCCAATTCGGTATTTCCATTTTTGGCGTGCTATCAACACTGCATAATCGCATTTACAGCGTGTTTATGAACGCCGTTGACTTAACGTTACATTACTGTTTATATAAATATATAACCTCAACCCAGTCCATAAACCTACCCGTCACTGGGGTTAATGGCATTTATGAGTCTTCCCTTACCATCCTAGGAAAAAAAATACCACTCGCCAGATGTAGATCTACATTTTGCTTCGTTTTGCTCTGGACATTTAACGGCGTGTAACATACACGTCGGATATCAGCTCGGACATTAATTGCGAAGACATACACGCGGATAGCTCAAACATGCGTATAGATAACATGCCACTTGACTTGAAATTGGCGTGTATGTTTACGCGAAAGTCATGATGTCATGTTCAAATTCAAACAATAATTTGCCACTCAGATCAAGTGAAAGCGGCGCACATGTGAACCGTTCTCTTCCACTTTTACTGTTTACAGCACAAACATCTGAAGGCATGTTGAAAGATACATTACAACTTACTAAAATCTGTATCATGTCTAAATGTAATCATCTCAAACGCGAAAAATTTCAATAAAACAGCTTGTAAACAATGTCACGTAATGCCTCAGAATAGCAAATTTCCAAAAACTCAGCCAAAAATAGAGCATTTTGCTAAATATATGCACCTATATTGCGTATTTGTAGTATTTTACTTAATCTGTTCTTTAATATTTAATGTGTTTGAATAAATACTTCATTTTTTTCCATTATTATTTACTTAACCCTCATGTCTTTCCAAACCTGTTTGACTGACTGACTTATACAGTATAGAACATAAATGAAGATGTGCTATTTGGAAGAACCAAACTGTTTTGGCGGGGGAAAGATTTCTATTTCTACTTTATGTTCAAATTATGACAGAATGTTATTTCTTCTTTTAAGTATCAGTGATGTTCTTTTTTTATTTTTGTCTGTTTACAGTCTGCCTGTCAGAGTTTAATACTGAGATTTGAGCAACAGTAATTAATCTGTCTTTAGAAAATAGCGAACATAAAAAAGACAGTTCAGACACTTTGATTTGATCTACCTTTTTTACTAACTTTCCAAAGCAGCTTAATTGCTCATTGCCAGGAATGCATTCCAGATCAGGATGCGCCCCATTTGTCTTCTTTACAGACTACAGATCTGGCTCAACATGAATCAAAGAGCACACACTGGCAGGCCGTGCACCGGCCAAAAAGCCAATATCCATGCAGGTCTCATTCAAGGCCCCGCATACACAATGAAAAATTGCAACCAGAACCCCTACATGGCGAAAACGCATCGAAAAACATAGCCTAATTTAGTTTTTCTATATGGACCGTACACTCTGCGGGGGATGGCGGTTTTGATTGGGAACACCAACTTGCCACATGAAAAGATGTGAGAAAATAATGAGAAGATTCTGATCTCTCTGACAGAGCCTGGCCGTCCCGTCTCTGGCTCGCCATCATCAAATGGCATCTGCTCTCGTTCTCGTGCCAGATCAACTTGGCCCTCGGCTCAGAGCGGGAAAACCCATCATTTGGCAGCGGGAAGCCCTTGATGGTGCAACAGTGATGTCTCAAGCTGCTTTCTCTACGGTAAGTGTGTCAGGACGATTCGCCTTTTTCTGCATCCGTCCAAACTAAGAGAGAAAACATGAAGGCGTTTTTTGATTCATCTGGCTATTAGATTCCGCGTATGCCCGAGAGTGACAATCGGATAGGCGTTTGATTCTGGGTTTGCCCTCCCCAAAGATTCCCTCAAACTCAAGGTCATCCTCATGTGGCCATTATTAAAAGAATGGAAATCAAATCTAGTTGCAAGTCTGGTTATTGGATGTGTAAGAAAACTTTTCAAGCATCCGAACACCTGCAGAGATTGTTTGTGACATTAAAGCCAATGATTTTTCTCCCATCTGGCTTTGCTGCTGCAATTACAGCACTGGCATTACTGCACAGATGTCCATCTACCGAGTCCATTTATTGAACAATGAGAAAACAACATGACATTTGCCTTTGGCGAACACGGCTAGGCCCTCCAGTGGAGTGGCGTGGCAGCATTGTGGAGGCTGACTGACGTACAGAGAGGGAAATCATTTCACCTACACATTAATTGATGCTTAGGCGCCCGTGGGTTCAGTTCATTCAATACTGCAGTTGATCAAATGCTAGTTTTTGTCCAGGATGAGAGCATGCAGAGACGGCCACATGGAGACCTCTGAGAGCAGCTGGTGGTGCTGAATAGTGTTGTGATTTGATTTAAAGGTGAAAAAGGATATCCTCGTCATGCACATAGAAAAAAACAGCTTGTTGCATGTAATTGTATGTTGGAAATGTCACTGTTAATCAACAGTAGCATTGCAGTTGTCATTTTCAACTTTTGATTTGTTCTCTGGGTGGTTTGTAAGGCACTTTGATATAATTTTAATTGTTTTTCAACAACATTGAATTCAAGTTATTGCATTTTGATGCACATTATATCTCCACCATATTGGTTAACAGCTGATATCAGTTTTTAATTTATAGATTTATTAATCATTTTTGGTTTCATTCATTTGTATTTTGGATGATATAGAATATTCACTTTATATTTCTCCCTATTTTTCACATTTAAAATGACCTAAAGTGCTCATTTAAATTCATTCTTAAATCACTTAAATGAGTAATTTAATGACAACATTAAGCATTTGTAGATTTAAAAATAAGATAAGAAAATATTATAAAATATTATAATATTGTGATTCCTAAATTCACTTCAATTCAATTCACCTATTATTCAGTTTTATTATTTTTATTATTATTTTATTTATAAGTTTATGTTTACATATGTGGGTGCATAATTATTTTGTGTGTATATATATATATATATATATATATATATATATATATATATATAAATACACACACATGCGTGTATATTTAGGATGAAAATATTATTTATATATAAAATATTTATATTTATATATAATATTAAATGATATATAAATCTATATACAGTATATTTATGAAAATATAGCATGTGTGTGTGTATGTATATATATATATATATATATTATACACAGTGCACCCACATATATTATGTAAACACAAACTTTTATTTTGGATGTGATTAATCGCCATTAATTGTTTGACAGCCCTAATTTTTATATTTATTCATATATCAGTATGTACATTTAGATATATTTATTTAGATTTAATATCAGCAATTTATTTGGTTATCAGCCATAACATCATAATAATGCATGGCTTATGGTTATCGGCCAGAATTTTAATATTTGTTTATTTGTGAAAATGTTTTTGTTTTACATTTAATTACATTCAGTAAAGAATTGTGTACAATATGATTTTATTTTAAGATATTTAATGTATGATTTGTCCTCGAACATACAGCAGTACACACTGCAGCTTTTCTAGAAAACAACTCATCCAGAAATAATAATTATATTTTGTACGAACCCCTTGAATCTGTAAAAAGATGACCTAGATCCTCTCAGACGCCCAGGGGGATCGACTGAGTCCTTTCATCCAGAAGTGCACCCCTGTAATGTCGTCTCAGGGGAATAAAGGTGCTGCTCCAGTAAAGGGAAACATCAGTGCTCATCGTCGCTTACATTGACTCTTATATATTACAAGACTGTTGCAACAATTTGTTGAGACAATAGTGTTAAAAATTGTAAAACCGTTCAGGCCTGAAATTGTGGGGCTGTTTTGAAAGTTGATAATGAAAGTAAAAGCCAGCAACAGATAATGACATGTTTTACCTCCAGATTTCTGAGTAAAATGAGTGAAAACAAAGGCAATTTGAAGCAGACGTGTAATTTAGCCTTGCTGTTGTGTGAGTTAAATCAGTAAAGCGAGGAATGAACTACGTAGGGATAGTGTCTCAGTGGCATATTGCTCTTTGGTGTTAGTTTTGGGGAAGTCATGAGGACACAGTGGAAGTGGAATAAACGGGACAGATTAATGAGGAGAAAATCTGCCCCTTCACACTTGATTTACTTTTGTTTGAAATTACCACTGGCGTTCATGATCTTTTATAGAGTTGTGGATTGTTTCTCTATATTAAACAATGTCTTAGACTCAGTGACCTTGTGTAGATATGTGGAAATGTGAAGAGAATTTGATTGTTCACCGGTGGCTACTTCAAAATTCAGGCTACATAATTGTCTCAGTTAATTATCTTTGAGAGTTATTCTTCTAAAAATTACAATAGACATAAAATAAGTTCGGTAACACTTTATTTTAATGTGTCATTGTTACATATGTTACATGTAATTACTATAGTAATAACTATAAATTATGCATAATTACATGCAACTAACCCTAAACCCTAATCCTAACCCTTTAGTAAGTACATGTAATTACTTAATATTACTCAGTACTTAAATGTATAATTACAGTGTAACAATGACACATTAAAATAAAGTGTAACCAATAAGTCAATAGTTGACATACATTAAGTGTACAGAACTACCAAATCAATGTGGATAACAACTGAGATATTAAAGATGTCACTGATTAATGTTTATGATGTGTAGTTTCACAAAATGGGACTGTTGTTGACAGAGTGTAAAAAATAATTGATTTTTGAAATTTAATATTATTATAATTTTTTTTCTGGAAGAATTTGAGAAAGTATTGCTTTCATATGAAGTCTTTTTATTTTATTTATATTTTTATGAATGGAGAATTTTATGAATGGAGAATTTGTTTACTTACATATTGAACATCTTATTTTATTTTACTTTACTTTATGAAGAATTTGATAAGAAGTAGCCTATGTTATTTTACATTGAGCCTGTTGTTGCTGTCTAGTAGCCTGGAAAAACCCAGACAGTTTCCGGCTAATTTGCTCTGAAAGTTAGTGTGGTAAATCCGTCAATTCCAATTTCGTCGAAATCGAGGCACCAATCAGAAACGTTGGGGTGGGCTTTACATGATGACGACCGCGCTGGGATTTTGAAGCAGATTTGTTGCCTACATTACAAAGATTGATGCCGCCGTCGAACATCACTCGTTTCGAATCAACTATTGCGTCTGTTTTAAGCGATTTTAACGTTTCCTTTTTGTTAAAAACCGAGCGAAATGATTTGTCTATGACACCAACTGAGTTACAACTGAGAATGGTGTGGTTTTATCCAGGCTAGCTGTCTAGGTGAAACAAGTGAGATATTGACTAAATGTCATGTGTGATTTGTCTTTCCCATGGGTGATTCCAAAGATAACTGTGCATCATATGCTGTACATTTACGGCTAATGCATTAGTCTCCAGGTTTCATCTTATTGAATGTATTAATTTAGCCTACCTGTCCATCAGAAGATTCATGTCCATCATCTCAAGATGGTTTGCCTCTGCAATAATGCTTTAATGGCTGCATTAGGATGTAACCCAGATTTTCAATTGTGACTCAAACCCAAACCACATAAAGACAAGCCGCACTCAGTCCTGCGGTCAGATTAGTTTACGCCTCAGTGACGGAAGCGCTCGTTCAAATCATGCTTCAGTGCGGTTTTACAACTCGCAATATGCCAGCACAACGTTGCCCATGTTTCTCAGAATGACATCCCTACAAGCATTTACTCTGAATTCCCGATCCCACTAAAGACCTTTAAAAACCTGAGTAAAGCAGTTATTTTTTACTTTTTTAACTATTAACATGATACTTTGCTTGTGTTTTCAGATCAGAGCTACAGACTATAAATAAAATATTAACACATTTCGTCATTTTCAATTTAAATGAGCTATGGATGAGAGAAGTTTATTTTCCTCAATGTGTGTCTTTTTATGACATTTATTTAATGACTCTATGAATCTGAAGCAGTATCAAACTCACATTTAGTATATTGGTTTAAACTGGATTTGAAAGAATCACTCGCTTAATCTCATAATTTTTGACCATTTGACGTTTGATAGTTTGAAGGGATAGTTGATCGGAACACAAATGAAGATCTTTGTTAATGAAATCTGAGCTTTCTGTCCCTCCATTGGCAGCTACTCAACTTTGATACTTCAGAAAGTTAAGAGATCGTAAAACTAATCCATATGAATTGAGCAGTTTAGTAAAAAAATTTCAACGGATTCTCATACTTCAGCGTCATATAGAACGCTATATGGCAAAACGGCGCTATACTATGACCTTTATCATTTATATAACAGGCGCTGTGATGGGTAGGTTTAGGTGTGGGGTAGGGTAGGTTAGTCTCATATTACGCTAAATGTACTATATGTGCCGTAGTATAGCGCATGTTAACGATATAGCGTACCATGTGCGTAGTATAGCGCCGTTTTGTCATAAAGCGTTCAATATGACGATAAAGGATGAGAACGGGCTGAAAATTTTTGAAGAGACTCGATCATGCTTATATGATGAACAGATAATTTAGGCCTTTTCACATATTCATCAACTCGCACATCAGTTGTGGTAAACGAAAGCTCAAGCATGTTCACTTGACATGTGAGAACCAGTGAGGTTCATTCTCTTGTTTTGCTAGCATGTTTGAGCTTCTGTAAGAACCAGTGAGGTTCATTCTCTTGTTTTGCTACATGTTTGAGCTTCTGTAAGGACCAATGAGGTTCTCGACATCAAGATGAGGTTCATGACATTCTCGTTCATCAAGCCAGTTCGTTGAGCTTCTGTGTATGTTTGCTGATCTTTATATAATGTGAATAAAAGTTCAATCTGTATTAAGCGATCGAGTCTCTTCAGAAAATTTGGACTGAACCGCCTCATGTGGATTAATTTGACTATTTCCTTATGAACCTTTTTGAAGCATCAATGTTGTAGTTGTGTATAGGGTTGGGTCTCGAGAATTGAGATCTGATTGGAACCGGGACTAACTTTCGTTTTTCACGGAATAGTTCAAAAGTTAAAATTTTGATTCCTAGATTCGATATTCACAGTCCGCCGACCGGAAGTAGAAACCATTGAACAACACCAACGAAGAAGCCTCTACTCTATGTTGGCATAACACGCGCAAGTCGAACATGAGTAGCTTACATCTGCGAGTCCAAAGTGTGGCTTCACTTCTCTAAAATAACGAAAATCTCGGCAAAATGCAATGCATCGTTCAGGAACCGGAATCGGAACAAGGAATCGAAATCGGAATAGGAATCGTTCAAATTCAAACGATACCCAACCCTAGTTGTGTAGCAAATGGAGGGACAGAAAGCTCTCAGATTTCATCAAAAATATCTTCATTTGCGTTCGGAAGATCAACGAGAAAGTCTTACGGGTTTGGAACGACATGCGGGTGAGTAATTAAATAATGACAGAATTAAAATTTTTGGGTGAACTGTCCTGGGTGAAGTGATTGTTCATAAGTCAACATGTAGTTAAAGATACACAACATTTTTGTTATAAAAAGTAAAAAAATAGGACTGGCTATTGTTTTGTATAGTTAGGGACAATTAAACAAAACTTTGCTTCTGAACCACCGTCTATAGTGAGAGACTATGTTATTTGACAACTTTGGTCATTTGGTTCCTAAACATTTCAGTTTGGGGGCCAGCGGTTTCTCATCATGTTATTATATGGAGCCGAATGGTTGGTTGAATGTGCTGTAACTCGTCCAGCCCCAGCGATTGTGAAATTGAGACGGTCCCCTTAAGACGGATGATCGAACCTCAAATGCGTATCGCCCCGATACAATATTCCTGCCTGTCAAGCTATAAAATCATACAGACTAAACTAAGATAAATGGGTTCCAAGGACACAAAGACAGCTTAATATTTGGCAAAGCCGAAAATGACATGACAGGAAGGGCCATTTGTCATTGCCTTTGGCTTCACGGCATGTGTGGACATAGATAAAGATGCATATTACTTTGACTGCCACATTAGACTGTCTTTTTCAGGAAAGGAGCGAGCTGTGAATGATGCATTAGTAATGCTGTTAGTGCTGGTGTCATATAATTTTCCTTCATTTTCTCGTACGCTTTTCATTACTTGAGTACACACTTGACTTCAAAATGCACACAAATCTGGGGGAGGGAGTGATCATATATTTTTAGAAAGCCTACCAGCAGTAAATGCCTGCCTCTCATATAGATTAAGCAATAAAAACGACCTTTGTTTTCACTGTCCGCGTCATTATGACCGACGCCAGAGATGTCTTGTTTCACTACAAGAAGCTCTTTCTTTAGTTATGTAGATGCACAAACAACAAAAAACTAATGTTCTGGCGTCAAGCTAAAACAATGGCTCTAGTGTTCCTCTTATTTAAAAAAAGACATAACAAAACAGAACTGGCAACTATCAGCTAAACATCTTTAATAGTTGTGCTAGTGTTCGTTCAGCTGGCTCACAATAACGTGAAAAGAAACTGAGCCTGGTGAGAAAGAACAAACTGTGATTTTTATCAAGACTACATGGTCATTTTGTCGCTCCTTAGATGCATTGAGTTTCTACCCTCCCGCTGTGACGATTGCTAGCAGGCTCTAGCTGTTATCAAAATCTTTAGCGATCCATAAATACAGCACTTTACTTTAGATTGACATGGTGGTCAATATGTTGCCCTTTTATGAGTAAAACTGGATTAACTTGAAATGTTGGGCAACATTTCTTTCCTTTATTTACTGCAAACAGCAGGTTAGCTACTGTAAACATGACAGGGAATCAGCTAGTCTGAGGCACATGAACGCTAGTGTTTTTGCTAAGCTAGCAGAGACTTTATTGTATGTTAGATTGATTTATGCTCACTGGTTGCCATTTCATATTTCAGGGGATTAATCGTGTTTTAGGTGATGTTTTATGTATCTGTGTTTCTCCTCAAATTTCCTAGACATGCTTTATGAAAATTTTTCCCTTTTTTTAAGGCTAAAGCTATAACAAAAATGGATGTGAATATTAGCTTTGATAACTTGGTCTTTGAATCTCGTGAAAAATGTTTGAGTTTATATTGAGATCATTGACTTTTGAGTCCAGACTTCTGAAATTAGAGATGCACGATTCCTGTGTATTATATTTTTATGTAAGTTCTACAATCTTGTATAAAATAGGCTATATTTGTATATCAGGACTGCAGACTTTCACTGTAAAAATGAATATTATAAAATTGTGGCAACAGATTACAAGCAATATTATTAAGTAAATTGAACAAATTACAATTGAGTAATAATTAATCAAATTATTCCTTAAAAGTTAACCATTAAAATGAGTAACAGACAAGACGTCAAAAGATTAATTAAGAACTCTTTATTTTAAATTGTCAATATTAAAGACACCTGATGTTAAAAAGCAGAATCACTGAATGAGAAAACCATAATTTTAAAACAAACACTGATCATCATAATGGTGACTTAAATGTCTACGTTTTACTCATTTTAAATGGTTAAATTTTAAAGAATTTATTTGATTAGTTATTACTCAATTCTATTGTTCAATTGAATTAATAATATTGCTCGTAATCTGTTGCCACAATTTTTTTTGATTAGATAAAGCGCATTCATTTTTACAGTGTTGGTATTATTGAGGAGGCATACATTTGGGATTTCTCTTTCCTTGCACCAAAACTAAACAATGAGTTTTTCAGTGCTAGACTGAGTCTGTTCAAGCACAAAAAAATGGAGCTATACAGCTAAATGGCTGGCTAATTATGAATTATGGATATGTCCTGTGGAACTGCTCCAGTGCTGGTTTTCTAGAAGTTATGACCAATAAATAGCCTCAACTAAATACTGATTAATAGAAATGAAAGTGTTGACGGGCTAACTACCTCCACTCCGCTGGATGACTAGCTCTGTTTGCACTGTGGGTGGCACATCTTCACCCTGATATTCATAGAGAAAAGACTGAGAACAGCTTATGCCAGAATGAAAGACTTGAACAGGGAAGTTAAATGAACACAAACAGCCACATGCAACACATGGGGAAATGTATCATGACTAACAAGATTAGTGTTCGTCTATTATTACAGGTCTAATGAGTCACCATGATACGAGTCATGACATATTCCAGACCTACAAGGGCTAACATTACATGCATCTGAAGCCAAATCCTGAGCTAACAGTTTATCTGAAATGTGTTGGTGTTGCTTTGCTAAGCTAACCTAATAGATTAGCCAAGTGATTTTTATATGGTGTTGCTATGTGGTTGCTAGTCTGTTCTGAGTGTTTTTTGTTGCTATGCGGGTGGCGGTCCGTTCTTGAGTGGTTTGTGCATTGCTGTGTGGTTGCTCGGGCATTCTGAGTGATTTTTAGTGTTACTTGATTTGCAGTTGCTTGGGTATTCCTGCATCATTTGTTGTTTGTTTCTGAGGTATTAGAGTGTTATTGTAGGGTTTTTTTGCACTTACGCAGTTGCTCGGGTGTTGTAAGATGGTTTTTGAAGCATTGATAGACCTTTGCATGGGCGTTCTGAGTGGTTTTTAATGTTTGGCTTGGAAAACACCATTAATAAGCCTATCCTCTCACATCATTCCCATTATTGAAAGAACTCCTGCAACAGAGAATAAATTTGTTCTGCCGCAAAAGCAGTTCTGGCATACATGCTAAGCTGATAAATAAACTAAAATACACAGTATGAATGGACAACGTTTATCACCTGGTGCCCTATGCTATAAGGGTTATTAATTAGGGTTTAATCATTTTTCTAGCAGCACACCATTAGTCTCCTGTAATCACTCACAGGTTTATACTGATGTCATCAGAGCTCTGAAGCAACGCTTGATCAAATAAGCACTCCTCCTATAAGTTATTTCTAGTAGATCAATTGGTGCCCTATAGAGACTTTAAACACCATAATTAGTCTGTGCAGATCAATAGTATCTCTCTTTTTCTCTAACTCTGTGACTTGCAAAGTGGGTAGAGGTTTGAATCTTCCAAAGAAGTCAAAACAGAAGGATATGCGGGAGTTAATGTATAAAATGCATGTTTAATTTAGCATATTACTCTACTGTTTTCAGTCTAAAGCTGTTTAGTACCAGTTTTTATAGTTTATATTTCAAAGTATAGAATCAAAATGATCACTGATTGTTATCTAGCTGGGCTTGGTGTATCAAAAAACAGTTTGAGTTGTGTTTCTCATATTATTTGCACACTGACTATTTCTACAACAGAGCAGGATGTATCAATTAGTGAGTCTTAATTACTCATTATTCCAGTTGCACATGAATTGAAGTACTTTTCTGATTAAGTGCTGTACAAACTCAAGCTGGGTGTTGTAGGATTTGTAGACGGACTTGTGGAAATTCTGCTTTACGTTATTTACATGTGAGAGCGACAAAGAAACATGGAGTTAATGTAAATATAGAACAGGATGCATCCCATGCAGAGTTTAGTTGCTTGCTTATGGTTGTTGAGCAACATTGAAACTTGCCAATTTTATAGAAATGTATTAAAGGAGTAATTCACTGATAGTTTACTGACCCCCATGTCATCCAAGATGTCCATGTCTTTCTCTTCTTCAGTCGAAAGAAATTAAGGTTTTTGATGAAAACATTCCAGGATTTTTCTCCATATAATGGACTTCAATGGGAACCAAACGGTTCAATGACAGTTTCGTTACTCTCCTGTTTGACACTCGTTCATCAAAATGGACAAATCTTTTTTTCGAGTCATTTGGTTCATTCAACAAACGAAATGACTCAAAAAAAGATTCATTCATTTTGATGAACTAGTTCGAACAGGAGCGTGCACGAACGTGCATCACAGAACAAAGCAAAGTGAGCATTTGTGCTTATAAAACTTAATTTTTTGTTTATTTTTGAAATGACCAATCGTTTCACCAGAATAAGATCCTCATTGTCGTCTGGTGTCGTTTAAAGTCCTTCTGAACCTGCACTGAAACTCTCATTTGGACCATTTGAGTCCCAGTAAAGTCCATTATATGGAGAAAAATCCTGGAATGTTTTCGTCAAAAACCTTAATTTCTTTTCCAAGACCGAAGAAAAGAAAGACATGGACATCTTGGATGACATGGGGTGAGTAAATTATCAGCAAAAGTTTTCTATTACTCCTTTAATGTACACTCACAAGTGTATTGCATTGCAATTATTCAATAATATTAGTTTTACTCCTTCTAACTTGAATGTTATGTACAATTTAACTTTTTATTTGCATTCCACAAGTTCCAAATTTTTTGAGGGAACTTCAATATAATGTTTTTTTCATAAGGATATGGTTAATATATACCATAAATCTACTGATACTATGCTTCAGATTTTGTTCATACAACACATTCCTATTGCAAAGTTCATTGACATCTGCAGTTCATCACCGGCGAAATCCAGCGTCTTGTTTTGAGTGATAAATCTGTCGGTGGTGTGAACATTACTCAGAAACGCTGGCTAGCGGTGCGAACTGAGGTTATTAGTTCACAAGGCCGTGAGCACTGATGCCAGTGAGGCGAGAGATCGTAGAGGGCAGATGGTGAAGAGGTTGAACGGAGATCTCCGCGCCGCCCCATGGCCTGTACCCTGGTGTCCATGTTGGGTCGACCTTGTTCTCATCTTCTTGTTTTCACCATCAAAGCACAGCAGCTCTTTTGATTAATGAGAATCGTCCACAATACTGGGTGGAGTCTGCACATTCAGTCTCCTGATGTGTTATTTCCGTCTCTAGGCAGGGAATTTTGTGTCATTTCCATTTCAAAGGTGGAGAAGAAAGGCAAAAGCACTTCTTTATAATCACATGGGTCTGAAATTGTATCCCAGCTTGGATACAAACCACAGGGAAATTCTTGAAGGAGCTTTTGTTGTTTCCTGATACTTACACAGAGCCATTAACATCACCTGATTCCAAGCACATGATATATGATACGTTTTGCTTTGGACATTCGTGTGCGTCACTGCAGCCTTCGGCAGCCGGGACTATATAAGTGGCTCAGTTAATCTCAAAAGAGCAATAAAACCTCTCATTTGATGCTCTCCTCCTAGACCCATTTGCGCAATTATCTTCAATCGCCTTCTCGAAGTAAGTCTTCACAGTCGAGGAAGGAAATTAACCGAGTTAGAGGACCAACAAACCCTCCTGAATACACAATTTAGCTTTTAGAGGAAATGCTGGCTGTCTAGACTGAGGCGATAATATCTTGTCATATTCTCATCCTATAAAGGAACTCATAAACTTATATAATGCGGTTCTCTTCACCGCATCACAGGTTTGACCTCATATTCTCTTTTAAATGAAGGTAATCTTCCACTCTTGGAACACAGTTTGCAGAGCAAATTTTAAGGAAACTGAGTCATCTTGACTAACTGATTAAAAATACACATTTCTATTATTGTTTCCAGTGGTTTTCCACTCATTGGAAGGTACATCGCTCTTTAGTATCTCAAGTGTTTTTAATGAAATAGAGGCTTTTGCTTTTCCCAGTCCACTCATATGTCTGTAGTGTTTCAAAAGTCATAAACTGTGTTCAGATTTGGCAAGATACCAACATATGCAATCAAATGTCAGAGATCTGAACATGAACTTGAGCATTTCTCATAAGAATTAGTCTCAAAATCAACATTTGCTCAGTTTCAGAGTAAGTATAAGTCATTTGCCCTCAAGCAAATACAATGTGCCCTGGATCCTCTTTGTGGTCACATGGACATTTGAGATCTAATCTGAAGAGTTGTGAAAGTGAGATTTGTTTGTGAATTCATGCTTTGACGGGAAACCAATGCGGCTTTTAAAGTTTCTCAAACAACTTTTTACTCTCTGGATTTGTGGAAAACTATCACATATTGTTGCTTTTGAAGATCCAGAAACCAAAACGCTTATCCATAGACCTTCATCAAGAACTTTTTACTCTCTTGTTCTGTGGAAAACTATCACAAACTGTTGCTTTGAACATCCAGAAACCAAAACGCTTATCTAGACCTTCATCAAGAACTTTTTACTCTCTTGATTTGTGGAAAACCATCACATATTGTTGCTTTGAAGATCCAGAAACCAAAACGCTTATTTGTAGACCTTCATCGAGAACTTTTCACTCTCTTGATTTGTGGAAAACCATCACAAACTATTGCTTTGAAGATCCAGAAACCAAAACGCTTATCTAGACCTTCATCAAGAACTTTTTACTCTCTTGATTTGTGGAAAACCATCACATATTGTTGCTTTGAAGATCCAGAAACCAAAACGCTTATCTAGACCTTCATCAAGAACTTTTTACTCTCTTATTCTGTGGAAAACCATCACAAACTGTTGCTTCGAAGATTCCAGAAACCAAAACGCTTATCTGTAGACCTTCATCAAGAACTTTTTACTCTCTTAATTTGTGGAAAACCATCACATATTGTTGCTTTGAAGATCCAGAAACCAAAACGCTTATCTGTAGACCTTCATCAAGAACTTTTTACTCTCTTGATTTGTGGAAAACCATCACATATTGTTGCTTTGAAGATCCAGAAACCAAAACGCTTATCCGTAGACCTTCATCAAGAACTTTTTACTCTCTTGTTCTGTGGAAAACCATCACATATTGTTGCTTTAAAGATCCAGAAACCAAAAACGCTTATCCGTAGACCTTCATCAAGAACTTTTTACTCTCTTGATTTGTGGAAAACCATCACATATTGTTGCTTTGAAGATCCAGAAACCAAAACGCTTATCCGTAGACCTTCATCAAGAACTTTTTACTCTCTTGTTCTATGGAAAACCATCACATATTGTTGCTTTGAAGATCCAGAAACCAAAACGCTTATCTGTAGACCTTCATCAAGAACTTTTTACTCTCTTGATTTGTGGAAAACCATCACAAACTATTGCTTTGAAGATCCAGAAACCAAAACGCTTATCCGTACACCTTCATCAAGAACTTTTTACTCTCATTATCAGCCCAAAACGGCCTTGATGAGCATATAGGGACTCTTTACATTGCCTCAGCTAGTCTTCAAGATAAATGACTAGTTTATTAATAGCTCCTTTTCTGCACTAATGAGCCACCGCCGGCCGCCTATTGTGGCATCACACTGGTCCTGCTTCACACTAATGTTATTGACCGACTCTATTTGTGCGTTCGAGTGCTGTCAGATAGGTTACAATAAGCAGGCTTGTTATGTAAACATTACTCTCTCTGCAAATCTATAGTCCCCGTACATGCGGCTGTGAATCATGAGTGTGTGTTTGAACACGCATGACCCCGAAGCCGCGTGTGTTGCGTCACTGCGCGTCAGCATATAACGCCTGCATGTGGGTTTATCAAGTTGAGCGAAACCTGAAGGGAAAGAGCACGTCTGGCGGCGTTAATCGAGCGCTAGGTGTGCGGTATTAATCAGAAGGCTTCAGTCTAGAGCTAAACGACAACCACGGCAGCAGTGCATCAAAAGTGCAGACACATCTCAAGCATGTCAGAAAGTCATGACAGTTCATGTAACAACACAGACACGGTTGCATACTCACAGGAGTGGCTGGAGTCTGCAGGAGGCAAACAGTGTAGCGTCTCACTCTACTCTTCCTTCAGTGTGAAAGGGAGGGAGAAGAGGAGGAGGAGGAGGGAGGGCGGCCTCCAGGTCTGAAGGCAGTCAGCGCACCGGCACACAGATAATCCAACCCTGGAGGTGTCTTATTTAGTCTGCAGCACGCATGCATGGGTGCATGCAGTAGACACAGGCACGGGCGTTTATCTCGCGTCCCTTCTCTGCCGATCCCTCCTACTTCTGCTCATGAGAGACCCTTCTGACAGGAGGAGATGTGGGAAACATAACAGAAAAATAAATAAAAAAATAAAAACATACAGGAAGCAAATGTGTCTCACTGAAGGATTTTATAATCATGCTGGGTCTCCACCCCACTTGGCTGTCTCTCCTCCCCTATTGTTATAGCAACGGCCAATCAGGAGCGCTTCATCACACAAGCCCTCTCCGCCTGCTGAGAGACTGTGATTCTTTCACACCGGAGCTTGTTCAATATGGCTGTGGACCAAAAGTGTGTGTGTGTGTGTGTGTTTTGTGGATGCTGTTAATTAGCTGATCTGTCTAGTGAAAGGTTAAACAACATTTTGCTGTCAAACTATTCTGCTTTGTGGTTTACCATCTTATTATAAGTGTGCGTTTCGAAGAGAGATATCAAACACTCGGCATAGACTAATTAGGGAAGAGCTTTGAAAACATGCAAGTCAGTTGTTGATTTAGGTTTAATAGAGAAATACACTCTTAAAATACCTAATTAGACATTGCTAAGTGTTTTTAAATGAGTGTTATTGGCTTGTTTTTCCTCTTTAATTTTCAAAAAATTTAATTTGATGCAACACTACATAATGACTTACTATTAGCAATTTTATTTTGAATGTAAGTATATTTACTGCGGTGTACGGTTTTATTCGAGTTATTTTTAATTATTTTTTATTACTTAAAACAAGTCTGACAAATAAAATGTGAAGAGTTCAGATGCATAAGCCTCTAAGTGCCATTTGAAATTTATACAAGCTAAAAATTATCATTCTAGATGAAAATTTCAAATGGTACTTCATAACTCTTCTTACACAGTTAAAGATGTATTATCTAAAAACAAGTATTAATATCTTATGCAGCATTGTTTCTCAAATAAATGTATCTTGTTTCAAGAAATGTTTGATATTTTGTTCAAAAAACGTTTAAAACACCATTGCAATTTTTTATTGTGTGAAACTCAAAATGAGACATTCTGTTGAATGTCCAAGCTGCTCTTTACCATACAATGAAAGCAGAGGTTATGTACTGTCATGCTCCAAAAATGACAAAAAAAGGACCATAAAAAGATAATAAAATAGACGATTTTACTTGTTTTTTAAGTCTGAAGCCATGCGATAGGTTTGTGTGAGGAGCAGAATGAAAATTAGGTCATTGTTTATTCACTTCAGAATATATATATCCCTCCTCGCTAACTCTTGAATCTCATTTAAGGCATTTCAGGATGTTTCATCCTCAGTGTTTTTTAGTTCTATTATAGCATTTATTAATATTTTGAATTTGCTTTTATCTTTATATTGTCAGTTTTCATTTTAAAGGTACAATATGTAAGAATTTTGTAAAAAAAAAATTACTTGCACAGTGTGATATATTTCCTGGAGTTGTGTACTTACAATATTCCAAAAGTCTCCAAAGATTTTTTTTATTTATTTCAGAGAAATTCCAATTTTAAATAGTGGCCGTCCCGGAAAAAAATGTGTTCTGTCAATGACGCAATATCCGCGCTGTCCTCGGTTCCGTCCATACTGCCATGGCCATGACGTAACCATGGCGACAGATGTGGACATACTACGTAGTACGTCAACGGTTTAGCTTTTCTTTCAAACATAGACCATGGCAAGCAGACTTTGGGACAAACAAGGAGAACTAAAATGAGGATCAATATCGGCGTGGCGTTTTTGAGATGCCGAGAGCTCTGCGTACGTGACTAACTTGGACTTGACAGAGCTTCACGAGTCACGACTTGACAGCTTTATTAGACAGGTGAGCAAATGTACATAAAACAAATCAATGTTATATAACGTTAGCTCAACATGATGAAATGTTAGAATATGGTCAGTATGTTATTCTAATGTTGATCTAGCTTACTGCTAGTTTTGTATAGCAAACTAACTAACACGTAGTACATTATAACTTTCAACACACATTTAAATGCCGTTTAGTGTGATAGTCTAACGTTAGAAAGTGAAGCTGCGCTGCGTTACCTCACAAGTTTAATTCATCTAATAAACTGACCTGTGTGAGTAATCCAGCACTTGCGGGTAGTTCGGTAGAATTAAATGTCCTTTTTCCTCTATATCTGCGGGACTCGCGTGTGATATCTGTCTCTTTATCGAATTCGCGATCTGCTTCATACCACTGTAATGTAAAAAACATGAATGTATGTTCTCATCCATAAACATTTATTAGATCCATCAGCTTGACAGCAAGTCCCATCATCACTGTGTCATCAACCTATGCCTTTGTTATTGTTGGAAACTGCGCCCTCTTGTGGAGAAAAAACCTACATATTGTGCCCTTAGGTGCTTTTGCCATTTGTATTAGTTTTTTTTTTTAATTCATATTATTTGTATTTCAGTGTTAATTTTAGGACTTCAACTTATTTCAGTTTAACATATCTACTTTTTGTTTTTTAAGTTTTCTACGTTTTTTCATTTAATATTTAAAATGCAAAAAAAGAAAGAAAGAAAAAAGTACTTTTCTGATGGTTTTGGAGCTCAACGGACACGTTCTTTAGTTGAACTGCAAAACATCTCTTTTTGTGTTTCATGAAAGAAAATCACAGGTTTTGAACCACATGAGGATGAGTAAACGATGTTTGTCTGAACTATTTCTTCAATTCTAGTATCTGTTCCTTTAAAAGCAGTTTTGTGTAACTCCAAGGGATGTTGAACAAAAACCCTGTCAGATCTTGTGCGTCTCACAGCGGTAACAGTCTGGTCACAGTTCAGACGTTCAAACAACTTTCAGCTAGTTTCAGACATGAGGTTTGTTGGTGTTTGCATGCATATGTGTGTATTTACCCGCTGTATACATACATAGCACACTGACATTTAGCAGGAGACTTCAGAGGCAGTGACCCAGAACGAGTACTCAGCAAAAATTAGGCATTCAAATGAGCTTTTCACACCTGAATTGGTCAAAGTAATTTCACTGAAGTGAGGTTATGACTTAATGAGGTTATGACATGCTTAAAACTGAAGCATGTCAGCAGCATTTATTTTTGATATTAGAAGGAGTCAATAATTGATAGAGGTGTTAACAGAAGACCTACAAGGCTTTTCTGTACTTTCAGTACAGTATGTTCTGAACACAATTATTTTTAATGAAACTGGCTTTCTGAAAAGTTCTCAGTGAGAGATCATGTACAGTTAGACGGTCATTATCGCAAAATAAGCCCTCAACGCTGATGGGAAGTGAAGCGTATATAATGCAGACCTTAATTATGACATTTTGTTTAATTGCACTCAAATCTCTTCTCTGCTGTCTGTTTTAATGCACTTCCAGTTCTGCTGTAGAAATATACTATTGTCTTGTGAAGTTTGGTCTGGTAGCACTTCTGATATTGTTTTCTTTCTTGGATTAATCAGTTCTGCTTGTATTATCCTGATTTGCAAGTCACTTTGGATAAAAGCTTTTGCTACATGAATAAATGTCAATGTAAATGAAGACTTGGCCCTATTTTACCCAGCATCAGTTCGACGAACGATCAATTGATAACTTTTTTTAAAGGTTACATTAAAGTAACTCATAAGTAGCCTTCTATATTTTATATTAGTAAACTAATTTGGATCATCACTCACAGTAGCATTAAATGCCTTTTTTGTACTATAGACTATTATTATTTTTAAATAATATATTTTTAGTACGGCTGTCAAATTATTAATCACGATTAATCGCATTCAAAATAAAAGTTTGTGTTTACATGATATATGTTGGTGCACTGTGTATAATTATTTAATATATATAAATACACACACATGCTTGCATATATTTAAGAAATATTTTCATCTATATACTGTATATGAGATTTATATATAATTTATATTATGTACAAATATAAATATTTTATATATAATTTTTTCTCTTATATATATATATATATATATATATATATATATATATATATACACATAACATATGTAAAATATGTGCACCTACATATATTATTTAAACATAAACTTTTATTTTGGATGCGATAAATCGCGGTTAATTGTTTGACAGCCCTTATTTTTAGATAAAAATTACATAATTACATAAATGGTGTTGTATATATTATTATTAATATTATGAAGGTAAGCAGAATATTGTTATTGTGAGTATTTCTAACCAAGCTGTAACTATGGCAAATAATGAAGTGTGAAAAGTACAGTATTTAATTGTGTAGATACATGCGTTCTGAAAACAACAAAACAATTTTATTCCAAAAATGTTTCAAATGTAATTTCATTCCTCTAAAAAACATATCAAATCACACACTGGTAGTGTCGCAGTACTTTTCTGTAAGTGCATCCATACTCTTTAGTTATTTAATATATTTATATTTATAACTACTAAACTATACATTCGACCTTTAAAAAAACAAGTACTTCTATTTTTTTATTATCATTTTGAATGTATGAGAATGAGGTGATTTGCAACTGTGATTGTTTACACACACTGACAGCTTTCATAAGTCTGATCGTTTATCAGCTTTGATGACAATAACAGCTTGAGGTAGGTGAAGTTAGTGAGGCGTTAAGATATCTGGCCCTGTTGAAGCCATCAAACGCCTCTGTGCTGTCAGGACTGAGAGGATGATAGTATCTCATGCTCCTCTGTGATGGAAACTCCCGAACACGCATCAAACAACATGATCAAAGCTTGTGTTTGCCTCATAACTTTGTTGTTCCTGTGAGCGGTATGAATATGTTCAGAGTAGCTTTTCCTTCTTGATTTCAAATGTAAGATCTTTGTTTGTGGTTGTAAAGGCAGCAGTGAGGAACTGATGATGAGCTGTTTCTGTAAAAGTTTAAAACCGAAAGGCTCTTTTGACATTCAAAATGGACCGGTGACCATTAGTTGGTCATGAAGGTTGTGTTCGGCTGATTTGAATGATGCTTATTAGATGAATTGGTCTGAAATACCAACATAAATCAGTCCTTTGATTTCGTAGCTGCTGCTGACGATGGGAAAAGGAAGAAACTATATCTGCATTATAGTGTGATGCACATATTTAAAACCATGACAACCTAATTCATCTACCCTTTGTTTTATTGAATCTGTTACATTTATTATACGTTTTGCTGAATGTACACAATATGGGAATACATTTCCATTTTCTTCAAAAGATCTTGATCAGAATAGCATACTGCTAGACTTGCTATATTCTCCATTTCGGTATTTTTATACTTTCTTGGGTACATTTCTGTAATAAAAATTTGGTAACACTTTACAATCAGGTTCATTAGTTAACATTAGTAAATGCATTAACTAACATGAACTAATGATGAGCAATGCATTAGTTACAGTGTTTATAAATCTTTGTTAATGTTAATACAAATACAGCTGTTCATTGTGCGTTCATAGTTCACAGTGCATTAACTAATACAGCCTTTGATTTTAATAACGTATTAGTAAATGTTGGAATTAATATTAACTAAGATTAATAAATGCTGAAGAAGTATTGTTCATTCTTAGTACATGTTAACTAATGTAGTTAACCAATGTTATCTAATGAACCTTATTGTAAAGTGTTACTAAAAATGTATCTCCCTTGTTAACCAAGTCACTTCTGGGAAAACATTTTTGTGAATATTGAAATGAACCGTGCTGGATATATTATTTCAATATACAGTATCATTATTTCAGTCTTTGTTTACACTAGTGATCAAAAGTTTAATGTTTTTGTAAAGAAGTCTCACCCAAGGGTGCATTTATTTGATCAAAAATACAGTATAAACAATAATATTTTGCAATATTATTACAATTTAAGCCTTAAGCCTTCTGTAGCGACCCGGAACATCATTTTCTACCCTCCTTCTCATTCATTTTTTAAAAAGTCAGACATTAGTATTTCTCAATCGTTTCATTATAAACAATATTACAAGAAAGCTTGTATAAATAATGTGTTCTAATACGTTTTTTTGTAAAAAGTGCATAGGGTCGCTTGCGCCCGAGGTATGTGTGTAATAGTATGAAAAATGTCACAATTACCGCATAAAACATAAGATTATACAAATATCATAAGCAAAACATCCAGTGGATTGGCTATTTATTCTGCTATTGACTGTATGCAATTAAATATTAGTGTCACTGTCACCTGATGGATCTGGATCTGGTGAAGAAGCTGTCAGCGAACCAAAATATTGATTTTAAAGATGATAGCTTTGAGAATATGCAATTTATTTGCAATCAGTGACAGGATCATTTTTAGTTTTTTAAACTCTTTATCAATATATGAAAATATGCGTAAATCTACTTTGCAGCACTAGATCATTCAAGCTAAACATTAAATCTGACATGATTATTTTGAGGTGCGTTATAATGTCCTGAGTCACTCAGACGAACAACCTAGAAAACTCTGCTGACAAAGGCCACATTTACTTTACATGGTTCAAGTGACCTAATTCAATTTTTTACCTCCCATGTGGCACAGATCAGATATGACCCACAAACATGTAAGCAGGAAGAAGCATGATTGAAGTCCAATATATGGAGAAAAATCCTGGAATGTTTTCATCAAAAATCTTAATTTCTTTTCAACTGAAGAAAAGAAAGACATGGACATCTTGGATGACATCAGGGTGAGTAAATTATCAGCAAAAGTTTTTTTTTAAAAGTGAACTACTCCTTTAAGAAATCATTGTTTTCAATCAATGGAGAAGCTCTCACTGAATCAAAATATTTATTTTGAAAACGTTAAAAATGAGAATATGTAGGGCCCTATAAAATCCGTTTTATTTTTTCCCAAATTCCATTTTATTTTTTCCCAAATTCCGTTTTTTCCGTTTTAATTTTTGCAAATTCCGTTTTTCCGTTTTAAATTTTTGGGAATTAATTTTTTTTACCCTTTACTGTTATTTTAGTTTTAAAAAGAGTGTGCTTTTTATTCCGTGATCGCGGAAATTATAGGGCCCTAAATATGGTTGAAATCGCAAATATGAAAATTGAGCCAGATGCTGAATGTAGGGAAATGAGCTCTGACAATGACAGTTATGATGGTAAAAAGCATCTGCTCAAATTGTACCCTTCAAATTTCCTTTCCAAAATATGCTTTTTTTTATCCTTTTGCAATTGGTGTTAAAACATCAAGAGAGCTTTATACTGTTAGAGAGCCATCCGTGTTGGATTTAAATGCGGGTCGCTGAAGGACCCGAATGTGTAATAATCATTGGAGGAACATTCAAGCATTTAAGGGTTAAAAGAGTCGTACATCATTGAAAAAGCGACGGTGGTGAATGACGTCAACTCAGGCCTTTCCAAAAGTTTCTCATCTGCACTGGAACTTTGGAAAACCCCTGAAAACGCTAGTGTGGACCGAGAGTAAAAAATGCCATTTTCAAATATATCTGGATTCATGTAGACATAGCCTCAGGTGGACACTGACCGCGATCACATGACTCTTTTCAATGCAACAAAGGCTCTCCTCTTCTTCTTTTTCTCTCCGCCTTAAGAGATCAATGTTTTTCTGACCTTTATAGACGGTGCGGAATGCAAAAGCTTTTATTGTCATTTCAAATCGCACAGTTTGGCCTAAGCTTTTCTGGGTCAGTACCACAGCTTTTACAGAGACTCGCCAAGCGTATTGTGTAAATGCAGATATCGGATATGGGTCACTTTTAAAAGACACTGTAAGCTGGTCATGAGAAAAGAAATCAGTCAACAAATCGCAAGACCTGCAGTGTAAACGGCGGCCAAGAGACGGAATCGACTGAGTGACCTTGTCGAGAACGAAAGAGAAAGAGATTGAACAGCAGAGGGACAGAGTTTCTCCCCACAGGCAACATGCTGAGATCTGATTAGATCAGCGATGCCCTTCACAGTGGACTCAGATCCGAGCTGGGACAAGCGAACGCTCCGGAAAATGAAAATCTATTTCAGGGGGGACCGGGCACCAAACGGCCAGGGTTAATATTTAATGAACAAACAGAAGCGTGATGCGGTGGCAAAGCTGCAGGACCCGTCGATGTTTGCACAAGAACAATCTGCAGCTTTCTTTAAAGAGCCGCTTTGATTTATGCGGTGAGAGGAGACGCCCTGGGAGAGAGGACACGTCTGATGGAGTTCTGTGCTGGGAAAGCATGGAGTCAGCACATTGACTGGATAACAAGACTCTTCATCAAGCTTTTCTCCTGTGAGAGAACTTGTTTCAGTGGCTTTTGATCGATTCAGCTGTATTCTTGTTTGGGAGTGTTTCTTCTTTGTGGTGGTGTGTGCATTGTGCGCACAGTGCCTGATGGGACGCCTGCTGCTCTTCTTCAGAATTTTTAGTGCTCGTTATGCTTATGTTAAACACCTTGGTTTGTGCACACTAAAGGCCTGTTCACACTGGGACGAATTTCACTTGCAGCGTTTAATGCCTTGTGAATAAACTAAGGGCGCCAATATGAGTGTGCATACCGACGTGAAAAACGACACGCGTAAAAGCGTCATTTTTTAATGAGCTCAAACACAAAACGGTTGCCGAGCACAAATACATAACGCGAAGAAGATATACGCAATGTTGCGTCTACACTGCTGGGAAGAAATAAGACAAGGAAGATGCAAGGCATCTGGTCTCGTTGGTGAAGAACTAGGGCTGGGGTAAACGGTTATTAACTAAACGATTAGTTGGACGATTATTTAATCGATTAGTTGACTAATACTAACGACTAATTGGACGACTAATATAACGAATATTTTTCTGCTGCTTGATTAATAAAAAAAACAATGAATCTCAAATACAATACTAGTGTACTGATTCATGAAACTATAAGCTGGCTAAAGTTAGTCTAATGTTATGTATTTGAACCGCCAAAGCAGTGTTATTACAATATTTTTTACAAACATTATTTATCATAGAGAATATTTAAATACTAATATCAGCTGAGGAGGAAAACGGAGGCGGAGTTAGTGGTGCGATTGGAGGCTGCTACTGCTGGAGATGATTCGGGTGAGGTCTGCGCACCTTTACCGATCAGAGCGCGCGCTGACACGGAGTATAGCCTTGTTTATAGTCGACGCGTCGGGTGCGTAAGACCGGGAAGACCCCATTTCGCTTGGCTGTACACGCCTTTTTTTGTAACATTGCGCGTGGCGCTGCGTCCGAAGGATGAACGACTTCAAGTCGAATCTGCCCGAGCTTGTACGTCTCACCACATCGGCACCCAGTTTGCGTGTCTAAATTGCAAAGTTTTTACCTACGTATTTACCTTTAAGTTGTATGAAAGTAGAACTATACACTCTTAGACATTCTCCACATATACGAACACAGTGAGGACAGTGTGGAAAGGATTTGAAATAATAAAAACTAAAAATGATTACATTTTATATCTATACTATAACAATACACTAACTAAAGGCTAAGTTAAAAAGGTATGTTTTTAAATTGGACTTAAAAATGTCTATTGTTAGTAAGTACATAAGTAAGTAAGTACAGCTCTGTATACAAGCAAATCACTAGGGCTTGTGTAATACATGTTTAAAAACTCTGCTCTCTTTTTTCATATGCTTGTCTTTGTTTTGTAAATTGTGTTCGCATAGCCTACATTTTCTGGCTTTGGCGGCAGATTGCATGTAATAAAGTAATAACTGCTAAATTTCAACATTAACTGGCCTGAAGCTACTTGATTATGAGTTTGAGCAAGTCAAGATTTCGTTTAAAGCCAACATGAAAACTGACATACAAATTGACCCCATTTTACTGTCTTAAAACATGCGTGATTGATCAGTTCACTCTATTCTAAAGAAAAAACATTTTCTTCACAATAACTTTCTCACCCACATAGCAATTTAGACTTTCACTCAGAAATGGGCCACAAACATCTTGTTGACTTGAAACTATTCCTTTAACTGACTTTAATAATACTACTGTCATTTACTGTATCAGAGAAGAGCTGAAGATAGCTGTAAACATGCACTGAAAACAATAAGCTAGGTTATTTATTCTTTGATTAGAGGGAATGGGTGAATTGTGTGCGCTCTATGGTACAAGAAACATAATCACTCCATAAGTTCAGAAAATAAGAGTGATTATTCTCCAGGTGGAAATTCCATCTGAACCCAACCGTGAGGTGAGCCGAAGACAAAGGAACAGACTGTGTTCTTGAGATTCCTCTCATTGGAGATCTCAGTGAGGGTTAATTCTGATTAGTGATGCTCTTGCTCGGCAGGCCACATGCACACACTGCGTTCAGTCAGGTTTTCTGATGACCTTGGTGGTAATAAAGGCTCCATTATCAGACCGTGATGTCATCGTTCTGTTACACTGCGTGAAGATGATATATTGTCGCAGGCCGGAACAAAAGACATTTCACAGTGAGAAGAGCGAATGGTTAGCTCAATATTCTTGAAATACACTTAAAGGGATGGTTCACCCAAATAAGGGCAAAGAGAGAGACATGTACATATATAAATAGTTTCATATAGTTCTTTTGTGCTTCATTTCAAGTTTTCTATAGGGCAAAGACTTGCCTGAAACTACTAGCATCACATGAGAGGTCGCATTAACTTTTGCAGATCAAATGCAGTCACATTTTTAAACAATTATTCATTCATATAATTTAATATGTAATTTAATTAGTATTCATTTAAATGAATAATCAAGTACAAAACTTGTTGGCTTGACTTATATATTTTTTTATAATAGAAAAACTGTATTTTTTATACTGTGGTTTTGTAAGTTGTTGTTGGGGTGTAAACAATGTAAGCTACTATAATCAATATATTTTTTTATAATGTATTCATTATTTCTTGGCGTACCCTTATCATCATCTTTGTAAACAAATCAGTTTAAAAAATTTGGGGCTGTCAAACGATTAATCGCGATTAATTGTATCCAAAATAAAAGTTTGTGTTTACATAATATATGTGGGTGCACTGTGTATACTTATTTTATATATATAAATTAGGGCTGGGCAACGATTAATCACGATTAATCGCATCCAAAATAAAAGTTTGTGTTTATATAATATATTTGTGTGTAGTGTGTATAATTATTTTGTATATTTAAATACACACACATGCATGTATATATTTAAGAAAAATGTGTTATTAATATATCAAATATTTATATTTATATATAATATTAATTATGTATAAATATATATAAGTATATACATGCAAATATTTCTTAAATATATACATGCATGTGTGCGTATTTATATACAAATTAATTATACACACTATACCCACATATATTGTATATATATATTGTATATATATGTAAACACAAACTTTTATTTTGGATGTGATTAATCACGATTAATCGTTGCCCAGCCCTAATATAAATACACACACATGCTTGTATATATTTAAGAAATATTTTCAAGTATATACTGTGTATATATTTATATATAATTTATATTAAATAAATATAAACATTTTATATATAAATAATATTTTTTTCTTAAATATACATGCATGTGTGTGTATTTATATATATAAAATAATTATACACAGTGCACCCACGAATATAATGTAAACAAAAACTTTTATTTTGAATACGTTGAATTAATCGTTTGACAGCCCTAAAAATTTTATAAATGAAAGTCTCCACTTAGGATCGCATTGCCAACTCCACTCAAATACAACACAACTATTGCTCTCGCTTTCACTTGTTTTCTTCTCCCAAAAGTGTGTGTCTCATCCGTCTTATTGCACAAGTGAGAGCAGGACTCTCTCTCAGCTCTGTGTGGTTGCGGCTCAGCAGCGCCGGCTCCAGGTTTCACAACGGCAGCTCTGAGACACTGAGGGATGAAAGGCACTAGCCTCTCTTTTAACAAAAGCATTAGCTGGCCTTTGAATTATGCAAGTTCCACACTTCAAATTGATATATTTTTTAAGTCAAAGAACAAAAGAGATGAAAGGCAAAGGAGTCCCTGTGAAGAGGACCATCTTCATTTAAAGATGAGGCTCGACTTGAGACAATAGAAACTGGCACAGTATTGCATTAAACTGGCAAGGATTCCATCCATATTTGCCTTTTCTCATATGTCAAATGTATGATGAGTAACAGCCGACAACATTAACTGTAAACTAGCATTTCTAATAGTTCTGATTCATGTTATTAGATTATACAAGCAAGACTTTAGTCAGAAGACACCGCATTTAATTGGATGACTATGAAAGCGAGGTTGTGGGGGATTGAATAAGTCAGTCTCACGCCACCACACTTACTATATCAAATGGAAATCTGATCCATTTTACAGATTCTTCTGGACAAGAACCACCCACTTAGACAGGAAGTGACAATCTGATTGACATTTAAAGAGATCAAACAATGTTGGTTTTGTTATGTTACTTACTATTACTATTAAAGATGTAGGCTAATCCAGTCCTTTCTCTTAATAAGTGGTTGTTATAAAGCCACTACCTTGTAAACACGACTTTCCAGATGGACCAGTGCATCCCGGACTTCCGACTCCTGGAAGATACGTAATGCCAGCCAATCCATTTGGAACTGCCAAATACTAACTCTGGCCTTCTCGTCTCTTCAGAAATTTTTGGACTAAAACGCTCAATTTATATGGATTTGTTTTACAATCTCTATTAACTTTTTGAAACGTCAAAGAAAGTGGTAGTTATAGCTGTCAATAGAGTGCCAAAGTGATGACATCACTCTGTAGGCCAAAACTCAGAAGCTAGCGGCGCATGGGTTCCCTCAATTGAAAAGCTATGCATTTTCCCCATAGACTTTTGGAAAATCGCAGAAAATAAGATCTGTGTTTAACAGAGTTGTAACCCTTACATGTTTTGTTTATCAAGATAATCTTTACAAGTTAATCCAAAATGTACACATTTTGAAGCATATATAAAGTAAAAAAACAAACAAACAGACACAATAAAGTAAAAAAAACACAAGCAGGTTATAACTTTGTGTTCTATGTCATAGATCAAAACGTGAAAATATCTAGAGGCTTTGTTTACCACAGACCTTATTTCAGGCGATTTAGCAAAAACCCATTCAAACATCCCATAGACTCCCAAAAATCCCTAAAATGCTAACTCACTTCCGCGTTTCGGCCTACAAAGTGACATGATAACTTCGGCACTCGATGGAGGGACAGAAAGCTCTCAGATTTAATTCAAAAGATCTTCATTTGTGCATTTGTGTTCTTAAGATGAACAAAAGTCTTACGGTTTAGAACAACATAAGAACATTTTTGGGTCAACTATCCCTTTAAGAATTTTTTTTATATTTTATCCTACCTGGAAAATAACACATGCACACTCTTTTTTGCATTGCACAGCCTTAATTGTATTTACGTCAATCTAAATAACTCAGTTTACTCTAATTTGAGTCAACAGTGTCTGAAGCAAACCTTTTGTAAACTTTTAAATTTGGTGTCTCTCCACTTATTTGTAGGGTGACATATTTCACATACAGTAAATGGCAGTACATAACTAGCATGCACATATGGTAACCTGCAAAAGTGACACATTTTTATAAATCTTTGCTCACCTGACACTTATTTTTAACATGCATGTCCTTGGCAGAGTTATCTTTAGGGTTTCAAATCCGTGTGTTTAGCATTAGTTTGTCTCTGTTGGCAGCAGTCCTCTCATTAAGCTGATAGAAGCTCAAAATAGTCCACGTAGACACCTCCCCAACAGTGTGCGAATACACCGAGATAATTATGGCTGTTTTCAGTGGAACATTTGTTTGCAGTTTTTCCCCGGCTTTTATCTGTGGGAAAACCAAGCAAGAGCCTCGGGAGATGCCGAGACGTTTATTTCCTTCTGTAGAAAGTTTTTTTTTCCGGCTTGCGTTCTGATTCTCATCAGAACAGGACAGATGCGGAGCGGGGAGGGCCGACGGGGCTCCGTTAACAACCCAAAATCGAATCTGTTGCATAAGAGTGTGGGGTTACGCTGAGTGAATGATGTACGCCCAACTAAAAGCAACTCTGAGTAGATATTGCTCACTGGGAATAAACTGCATTACAGCTAGTTTGTCTTCATTCTCCCATTCCATCATTTCGCCTGTCACTTTACACTTTCTTTCGTTTCATGTAACGTATTTACACCTGCCGTTGTAATACATGTGCTCTTTAATGCCTTGGAGCACTAAAAGCACTTGTGCAATAAATTTGTAATGTTTTATGCATGCTTCTCTTTAAAGCTTCCAATGCGAGCGTTTCCTCGGCAAAGACGTTTAATGTCCTAGATCACTCTCTCGTTTCCCCAAGCCTTGTTTTCTGTCTTGCTTTTCCTGCTGGAATTTTTTCGGAAATGCATAATTTCATGGTTTTATTCTTTTTTAAAGTGTTTCTCCTTGCAATGAGATTAATGGAGAGTCCCTTGTCTAGTTTTAGTTGCCTAGAATGAAATTTCTCAACGTAAACTCAAAGATTTCTCATCAGATACTCTCAAGAGCAAAAAATATCTGCAAAAGTTGAGGCTTAAATGTTAAGTGTCATTTCTGCTCTGCTATTTTAGCATAAAAGCCTTTAGGTCTCAGTTGCTGTGAAATGCAACAACTGAGCAATAACATGTTCCTCTGGGATTTCTCTTTATCTGTCCTCTAAACACGTCTCTACCCCCTTCATGCATCGGCAGGCTTTGAGTTCTCTGGCTTTCTCTCTCTGTCTCATCTCTCTCCTGAACCCTCTCTGCTCCACATCTTAAACCCAATCAACAGCTCTCGCTTCCAGCCTGCGAGCAAGATGTCTGACCTCAGAGAGCGAAAAAGAGAGGACCGATGAACAAATGATAGAAATGAGGCAGAGGTTGAGAGTGGTAGATGGATATCAGGAGAGAGAGAGAGGGAAGGGTGGCGAAGGGTTTAGGAAAATCAAAGGATGATACGGAGGAGAAACGGGTAGAAGAGGACAGAGAAAAAACAAGCTGGAACAAACAAAAGACGACTTACAAAAGACCTTCAATGTTTTCAAAGACAGAGAACAGGTAAAATGTGCCCCAGTCTAGACTAACACGCACTCTGGAGATTTAAATGAATCCTGTTTAATTATCAAAATCAGCTATTAAATATAATTTATGAAGAGGCCACAGAGGTACAGGATTTATCATCAATTATCATTTTAAACTTTACAGAGGTTTTAATTAGTCGGTGGATTGGATGGATGGATGGATGGATGGATGGATGGGTAAACATATCGATGGATAATTAGTCAGATGGATGGATAGCCGGATGGATGGATAGTGGAATGGATAAGTGGATAGTCGGATGGAAGGATGGATGGATAGATGGGTAAACATATCGATGGATAGATAGTCAGATGGATGAATAGCCGGATGGATGGATAGATAGAGTGAGATGGATGGATAGAGTGAGATGGATGGATAGAGTGAGATGGATGATGGATTGATGGATGGATAAGTGGATAGTCAGATGGAAGGATGGATGGATAGATGGGTAAACATATCGATGGGTAGTCAGATGGATGGATAGCCGGATGGATAGATGGATGGATAGAGTGAGATGGATGGATAGTGGAATGGATAAGTGGATAGTCGGATGGAAGGATGGATGGATAGATGGGTAAACATATAGACGGATAGATAGTCAGAATGGATGGATAGCTGGATGGATGGATAGAGTGAGATGGTAGGATTGTGGAATGGATGGACAGAGTGAGATTGATGGATAAATGGATAGTCAGGTGACTGGATGATAGATAGATAGATGGATGGATGGATGGATGGATGGATGGATGGATGGATGGATGGATGGATGGATGGATGGATGGATGGATGGATGGATGGATGGATGGATGGATGGATAGATAGATAGATAGATAGATAGATAGATAGATAGATAGATAGATAGATAGATAGATAGATAGATAGATAGATAGATAGATAGATAGATAGATAGATAGATAGATAGATAGATAGTGAGATAGATAGTGAGATATATAGTGAGATAGATAGATAGATAGATAGATAGTGAGATAGATAGTGAGATAGATAGTGAGATAGATAGTGAGATGGATTGAAGGATTGGATACATCTGAGGCTTTATCTATCGCTTTACTCCATCCATCCATCCACCCTCCCACTTGACTATCTATTCATCCTTCCACTTGACGATTCCATCCATCTCACTATCTCTCTATCTCATCCCATCAATCCCTATTTCTATAGAGATAGTATGTATTTCCTCTAGTCTACACTAACATCCAGCCATCCATTGTTTTTCTTTATCCATCCATGGATAAAGGGATAGTCGGTTGGAAGGATGGATGATAGATACAGTAGTTCGGATGGGTGGGTGGGTAGATGTCTAACTCTAGATATGTCTATCTCAATATACAGATAGTTGGGTTGATGGGTGGATAGAGAGATGCATAGTCGAGTGGAAGGATGAATTGATAAATGGGTAATCAAGTGGTTGGATAGGTGGATGAGTGGATGGATAGAAAATTGATAGTTGGGTAGAAGGATAGATAAATTGATAGTTCGGTGGTTGGATATATAAAAAGCCGGTTGGATGGATGGATGAATGGATGGATGGATAGATAGATGTTTAGATGAAAGGATGATAGATAAATAGTCTGATGGATAGAGATAAATCGACAATCAGATAAATCGTTGGATAGACAGACAAGTTAACATGGCTGGGCGCATGGATTTTTTTTCCTCATGCAGCAGTGCTATAGAAATGAATTAAAATTATTTCTTAAAAACTACAGAAATACTTTTGAGGGACCATTGAGATCTCAGGCGTGCAGCTCTCTCTAGTATAAAACAGGGTTCCTTAAATCTGGCCCTGGATCTGTAGCTCTGAAGATCTGGACTAGCTTGATCAGGGGGCTTTGATTAGGGTTGGAGCTCAACTCTACAGGGCAGAGGTTCTCCAGAGATGGATTTGAGGAACACTGGTGTGTAAAAATAGTCTCTTTACTGCAGGTGAAGTGGCAGAGATGTGATGTGTGTGAGCTGATGTCAGACTCCTCCACTAGATGGCAGACCAGTGTCATGAGCCTGTCCTTGTGGAGCAATTCAAATATCATCTGCTGAAAAAGGCCATACAATCACACTTCTATAAAAGCCAGTCATATTGTCTGTATTACAGCATACAGAGATATTGGAATTTTTTTTTAGGAAAAATATGCTGTGGTGCCTTTCTGATGATACTGAATATAATAGACCATCTTTCTCATGAAACCATGGTAAAGCAGAATGTGTAGCCGGCAGACATATCTTGAGCATCGAGGAGATGTATAAAAGGTTTGAAGAGACTCTTTTATGTGTTCTGTGTGTCTAAAGTAAGAACAAGAATTGAAATAAGATACAGCAGACATTGCAAATCAAAACGCAGGAAATTGGGGTTTGAAATCGGACAAAAGTCCTTTGATTCCTCGAGACGCAGAGGTCAGTGCTTTGCAAACAATCTTCCCACAATAGTCTTTTAATGAAGAGTGTTTCCAGCTTTCCGCACAGTTGGTTATAAGATTGGATATCTAATAGTGCCACCCCCACTTTTCCATAACCATAACAATTCTCAACTGTCTGTTTGAATAATTTCAGGGGTGTAGCATCTCGCTAAAGGCTATTTAATTTCACAGCGTATTCTCTGTTTGAAATTGATTCATGAGAGGACCTGATCTGTGTGCGGGAATACAAATGCAGGCTTTTGGTTGCCGTCAATAGAGTGCCAGACTTATTCGAGATGCGCCGTTTCATTAAAACAAGAAATTTGAAAAATCCCTGCCACTTAATTCTCTGAATCTGCCGAGGCTTGTCGTAGGATTATTAACTAACGGATGAGAATTAAGAGCACCGGGATGCATTAATGACGCTGTTCGTTGTTGTTATGTTCACAATGCCTTGCACATTATGGAGAATTTGCGTTTGGCCTGGACTCAACATGAGAAAATTGTCCATCCAGAGGAACGTTTATTCTCATTTATTGAGATTTAATGGCGTTTTTAGACATATTTTATGTAGGTATCAACTTTTTCTCATATAGCTCCTTTGGAAAAATAAGATTATTTTAGACATACATGAAGAGTGCAGAGCATTGAAATAAATGTGGGCTCAGATATTATCAGTTCATATTGAGATCTTTTGATTCTGAGCTTAGTGTGAGTTCTTCTGAAATGCTGGAGGAGATATACGTGAGACTTCTCAGGAGGATCATCAAGGAGCAAAGCTCTTCATTTGCTTTCCGTTTAATCGTATTGCTGTCTAGGAGACAAAGTTCGACTGACAGATGGATCTGACTATCCATCAATCTATATGACTCTCCGTCCATTCGTTCATCTAACTCTTTATCCATCTGTCCATCCGACTCTCCATCTATCCAACTCCATCCATTCGGCCATCCAGCTCTCCATCCATCCGTCCATCTGACTCTCCATTCATCCCTCCCTCCATCCATCCATCCATCCATCCGACTCTCCATTCATCTGTCCATCAGTCTCTCCATCCTTCCATCCATCCATCCAACTCTCCATCTATCATTGGACTCTCTATCCATCCATCATCTATCCATCCATCTGACTATCCATCAGTCATCAAACTCTTGATCCATCCATCCATCCATCCATCCATCCATCCATCCATTTGACTATCCATCAATCATCATACTCTCGATACATCCATCTGACTATCTGTCCATCTATACGACTCTCTTTCCATCTGTTCATCTAACTCTTTATCCATCTGTCCATCCGACTCTCCATCTATCCAACTCCATCCATTGGCCATCCAACTCTCCATCCATCCGTCCATCTGACTCTCCATCCATCCGTCCATCCGAACTCTCCATCCACCCATCCATCTGACTCTCCATTCATCTGTCAATCAGACTCTCCATCCATCCCTCCCTCCCTCCATCCCTCCGTCCATCCATCCATCCATCCATCCATCCATCCATCCATCCATCCGACTCTCCATTCATCTGTCCATCAGTCTCTCCATCCATCCATCCATCCATCCAACTCTCCATCTATCATCGGACTCTCTATCCATCCATCATCCATCCATCTGACTATGCATCAGTCATCAAACTCTTGATCCATCCATCCATCCATTTGACTATCCATCAATCATCATACTCTCGATCCATCCATCTGACTATCTGTCCATCTATACGACTCTCTTTCCATCCGTTCATCTAACTCTTATCCATCTGTCCATCTGACTCTCCATCTATCCAACTCCATCCATTCGGCCATCCAGCTCTCCATCCATCCGTCCATCTGATTCTCCATTCATCCATCCATCCGACTTTCCATTCATCTGTCCATCAGACTCTCCATCCATCCCTCCATCCATCCAACTCTCCATCTATCATCGGACTCTCTTTCCATCCATCATCCATCCATCCATCTGACTATCCATCAGTCGTCAAACTCTCAATCCATCCATCCTAACCCTAACCCCATCCATCCGTCCATCTGACTCTTAATCCATCCGTCCATCTGACTCTCCATTCATCTATCATCAGATTCTCTTTCTATCCATCCGACTCTCCATTCATCCGTCCATCCGACTCTCCATTCATCTATCATCAGACTCTCTATCCATCCATCTGTCCAATCCATCCGTCCAATCCATCCATCCGACTCTCCATTCATCTGTCCATCCGACTCTCCATTCATCTATCATCAGACTCTCTATCCATCCATCTGTCCAATCCATCCATCCAACTCTCCATTCATCTGTCCATCTGACTCTTAATTCATCTACATCATCAGACTCTCTATCCATCTATCCATCTGTCCGTTATCTATTTACCAACTGAGAAGGCACAAAACTCACCTTGTCTTTTTATCGGCTGAAATCCAGTGACATTTGGGGCCGGTGGCCACGTCATTAGCAGATCGACCTCTGTGGGAGCAGGTGGAGGGGGTAGACTGTGGCTCTGAGTCAGTGTCAGGGGCAACACCGTGGGCAGAATTTTAATAAAGCAGCTCGCCCATGTGTCACCACCGTCCTTCGACGCTCTCTCTCCATCTCACCCGGTGAAACAAGGGATGACACATAGACAGAGCGTCCGCGTGTCCCTGTCTGAGCCCGTCCCTTCCTCCCCTGCCACCCCCGGATGCATGGTGGAGAGCGTTTTGTCAATCCTCAGAGAAATCTCGAGGTCTGAAAACTGGAGCTGTAAGCCAGTCACATCCTGTCTGAGGGCCAGATCCTCAGAGCTTCTTACTAGAATTTATTTATTTTTTTCAAAAGCTCAGTTTCAGTCCAAGCGTAAGTCGCTGTGTTGAATTACAAGTGAGAGGAGGGCCCGTCAAGTGAGATCTGTCACGTCAAAGACACTCGATGCGAGTTAATGCTGATAAATGGAGCCCTTCTGCGTGGCGTTTTTGATCCATGAAATGACATGAATGAATGTTTGCTTCACACAGACGCATTTGCTTTAACCCGACTGTCATCTGTACTGATTAAAACACTCTGACTGAATAGAATTGTTGCTCATTTTAGCATTAAACGGTGGTTTTCTCGGAAGTTGCTCGTTCTGAACAAAAATAGACCACGTTTAACACAGTTCAAAAAACTATAATTATTTAACCTATTAAGGCACAATTAAACGATGCTAAAGAAGAGATAAGCAATTCTTTTAGCAGTTAACAAACTAACATAATCGGTCAAATCTGTGCTAAGTACATTAGATCTGGAAAATGGGATGTCCTCATTCTAAATAATACAAATGCACATACTACTCATTATCAGAGTGATCAGCTTTAGCCTGGTAGTTACCTCTTCTCAGCTACACCATATTATGAATAATAGTCTGCAATTCTGAAGATTTCACAGGGAAAAGTGAAGGGGGAGGAGCACAGTGAGGGGGCGGGGCCAAAGCACATGATTAAAGAGGACGTACAGGATATTTTCGCTTCACCTTGTGCTACAATAAAGTTTAAAATAATTCAGTTTGTCTAATTGATAACGCTCAATGAATAGGATAACCTATCCTCATCAGAAAATTATTTATCAGACATTTTTTACTGGGGCACAGCAAAACTTTACTGAGGCTTGTGTCCCAGTAAAATGGTCTAGCATTGCCCCTGGGGGAGCAATAATTTACTGTGTGCACATTCATCACTGTTTATGGACTTACTGATCAATCCCCTAGACTTGCATAGTAGGACGAGCCTGCAGAGGCAGAGCCAACTACATAGCAACACCTTGGTGAACACCTTAACAACTGTAGCAATGACCTGTTAACCAGCTAGAAAATCGTTTTACACTCACATTTTCTTCAGAAAATGTAAAAATGGAAGAATCTTGCAGAATTTTTGGTTATTTTTTTAAGTTATATTTTCAATGACACTGATGACTTTTATTAAGTGTGGTATTTGGGGTGAAACTATAGTTTAGCATGGTAAATCTTTGTAAGGAAATGAACTATTTAGTTGTTTTTCTAAGTTATCTTGGGGCTTGAATTTGTTAAAATTGATTTTGAATGGAAATAATTGGACTGGTTGTGTCTGTTTCTAGAGCTGTCAAACGATTAATCGTGATTAATCGCATCCAAAATAAAAGTTTGTGCTTGCATATGTGGGTGCATTGTGTATAATTATTTTGTATATATATAAATACACACACATGCATGTATATTTAAGAAAAAAAATATTATTTATATATAAAATATTTAAATTATATATATATATATATATATATATATATATATATATATATATATATATATATACATATATATATATATATATATATATACAGTATATATGGCCTACATGAAAATATTTCTTAAGTATATACAAGCATGTGTGTGTGTATTTATATATATATAAAATAATTATACACAGTGCATCCACATATATTATGTAAACACAAACTTTAATGTTGGATGCGATTAATCACGATTAATCGTTTGACAGCCCTATCTGTTTCTCACGGCACATAAACACAGTATGCTTTTATAGCTAGTCTGAAGAGTATCTTGATTTGTAATTTATGCTTTATCTGGATTTTATCATTCTCGTGCCACCGAAAATGATCAAAAATATTTTTTATAGCTTAACATTTTTGTCTTTTCCAATAAAAATAGCATAAACATTCTTGTCAAGACACAATATTGACATTGGCAGATATTTTCTTTATTGTGTAAATAAAAAAAAGGTTTGCCTCTCAAGTAAACAACTTGATTTAAGAATGTTTATGAATGATGGAAATCATTTTTATATATTTATGCTGGAAAACAAGACAAAAACACTTAGTAAGATAGTTAAGTTTTGCATTAACCATCGATAATTATTGTCCCATCACCGTTTCCATAAAATCGAATTTTGCAATTTCCAATTATCTTCAACCGTTCCTTAATTAACACCGCAGCCAACTCACAAATTTGCAGCTCTGATAAAACCGAAACCCATGCATACTTGATCAATATGATCATTATTTAAAGGTGATGTGGGTGATGTTTATGAGCAGATGCTGCTGGCAAGACTCTGTTTGGTCGGTAATGGGGTAAGTGTTAGAGAAAATGATGCGAGTGGCACAGAAATTGTTTCACCTTTAATGATATCTGGTATAATATGATGGGAGTGTAATGTATTGTATAAATAAAACCGAATGAAGTCAGATATGGTAGTATCTTTCCTATAGGGATGTTGTGATTCTCGACACATCCCAAACCCCAGGAGTTCTCCTCCTCTAAAGTTTCACTTTGAATCGTACAGTAAGTTCCTCTCTTGAAAACTTAAGTATCTCTCTGACAGACACTGCAGCCCAAAGCTTTATATAGAGCGGACAGAGAAGAAACATTCTGCTCCGCTCCGATTGTCTGGATAACAAAGAGAAATGGCAGACGGTGTCAAACTTTCTCACAGCTGCCACATGATAACTAGAGTGTGTGTGTGTTTGTGTGTAATGTGTTGCCCTAGGTCACATGTCTCCATGTCTATCACACCAGTAAAGTAGATGTCCTATTCTGCACCTGATTCCCTCATATAGAGCAAATGAAATCCTGTAAAACCCATTTCGTAGAGGACACACTCTGATATCACAGTAATCGCACTCGCCGAGATGCGGTCTGACTGCAGACACGTAAATCCAATGTTTTTTGTTGTTTTATTTCATCATTTTAACCAATGAGCGCATTCCATCCGTTGTGCGATTCGTCTTAGCTGTCAAAGATCTCCGAAAAAAGGGATGAGACATCTGTCTGGGTTTTGAGATGGAGAAGAAAAGGGGGTGGAAAATTAGATGGAACTAGAGATACTGGGGGAAAAGTAGCTCCTTTTTTTGCGCTCAGTTTATCAGTGAGACGGAAAGAGACAAGCGGAGATAGACGGAATGAATGGACGAGCTGAAAGGGGAGTGAGAGCGATAGATACACGGCTTTAAACGACAGAATGTGTGTGGGAGAGAGATAACACGAGACAGGGATGTCACTGAGATGGAGAGAGGGATAAACGCGAGCAGGGACATATGGAGGCAGAACGGTGGAGTGTGTGTAACGTGACGCATGTAAAGGCACATACTGTGCACACTTAAGGGAGTAGTTCAAATAAAAGTTCAAATGCTGGGCCTACACTTAGAAAAAAGATCTATGTATGAAGCATAGGGTTCTTTACTCAACTCCAAAGAACCTTTTATGCTAAAAAAGCTTCTATAATGACAAGAAAGAACCCTTTTGGCACAAAGGTTCGTTATAGGCTATTATTCATATTACATTATTCTGTAACATTTTGTAGTTGTAATTAAATTATTGTTTATTAAACTGTTGTAGTTACTTAATATCACATTTTAATCTTGCTGATTTTTGGAGGAGAAAAACTGAAATGGCGATATTGTGTGATATTGATTAACTACATAAAATGATATAAATATATACATTTTCTAACCCCCATATCTTGAATTTTGTGATCATTCAGATGCATTCATAAATACGTTTTAGGGTCTTGATGTTTGTCAATAATATGAAATATTTAATCCGGAAAGGACAAAACAAATGATAATATTTGAACCCAAAAGGTTCCATATAGAACCTTTTTCCTGGTTACAAAGAACTCTAAATATTGAACCCTTAAAAAGGGTTCTGTATAGAACCTTTTAGGGGTTCCAAATACGTAGCGCTGATAGAACCTTTTAAGGGTCTATATAGAACCGATTGGGTTTTAACATTAGGAGGGAGATTTTGAAGGATGTCATTTTATTCACATAAACATGGAAATTCCAGATTTTATAATATTTTCGATATTAAAAGTTGTCCTTGTCAGTCTGTAGGGAGTGTAGCCTATATGAATGTGATTTCACCAAGTACAACATGTTTGTTGATCCTGGAACAATATTTCAATCAACTAGATTTGATGGACAAGTTTATGGTTAATGTCAAGTTTAGGTTTACACCAGGGTTTGATGCTTACATCAGTGTTATCCACCTATTAATTCCCTCTGGATTTAGGGATAATTTATGGTTAGGTTTTTAAACCATTCTTAAAGGTTCACTTTTAAAAAAAACTTTGCTGATAATTTACTCACCCCGTGTCTTCCAAGATGTCCGTTTCTTTCTTTCTTCGGTCGAAAAGAAATTAAGTTTTTTTTTATGAAAACATTCCAAGATTTTTCTCCATATAATGGACAATGGACTTCAATGGGAACCAAACGGTTCAAGTATAAGGGTCTTATCAACTTAAGTTTAAGTTTTATAAGCTTTAAGTTTAAGGTTTTAAGAAATACCAGAAATACCAACAACTAAAGTAATTCACAGAACACACTGTTTAAAATGGGATTATCAGAATCAAATGTGAACACTGGAGTGTCAATACACAAGATGATTACTTTCATGCCATCTGCTCTTTCCCCCAGTTACCAAATTTGGGAAAGAAATTACAGGAAAATGATCTGTTTACTTTAAACGTAATATCTCTGCAAAGTTAAACCCGTCATTATGTCTTCTAGATTGCACCATTACTGAATCTCTAAACATTAGTGTGCCCCGAGAGGTGAATTAATGCCTCACCAAATACCTATATTATGTAAACTACGCATATCATGCATGTGTCAATGCTATTGAATACCCTCTGAATATACTTATAAGTTATCACCTGTATTAATATATTAGGAAATGTAAAGGATAAAGACATCTGATATATTACTGGTATTGTTTTTCTTTTTTACTAGTATATTATGTATGTGTAAGGCATGTACGTATATGCCTAAGACATTTTATTATTAATATTGTTATTAAAATTTATATTATTAGGTATATGGTTATATATAACTATATGAAGGTTTGTGCATATATATATATATATATATATATATATATATATATATATATATATATATATATATATATATATGTGCATATATATATATATATATATATATATGTAGATAGATAGATATATAGATATGTATATATGCATGTGCATATATATATATATATATATATATATATATATATATATATATATATATATATATATATATATATATATGGTGATAAAAAGAAAAACAGAAAAGGAGGAAGAAAGAAAATGGACAAAATTATCTAAATATGTAATTCAAAGTAATTGCAGAATATATATATATATATATATAGATATTAAGTTTAGCTTTATGTATCTGCATATACATCTTAAGACAATGTGAAGAATGATTTGCACAGACATAAAATTCAGTATTCACATAAATCTTTAAGGCTATGTTATAAATTCCAGAAAAAGGACCCAGAGAGTGTTTTCAGAAACAAATCATAACGTCCTGCTACTCTGGAAATTGTGTGAACCGTTCCTATAAAGGAAATGCAGGTATAGCCCATATCTCACTGGATGCAGGGAACTGGAGGTGTTTAGCAGGATTTCATTGCTTCTAAATGTCGAATGTGTGATGTGAATGTGATGCAGGTCTTGGTCACTTCAGAGAGAGGTGAGGGCCAAACAGACAGCGGGTGAGCAGGGCATCTCGCCTCTGGTAATGAAAGCAAGGGATTCTGGGATGGATTGTGCATCGAGGGGTAGAAAGAGAAAGATGGGGAGATATGTTATGATTGACAGCGAGAGAAAGAGAAAGTGGGCTTGATTCAGAATGATTCCTGCTGTTCTGCCGGCTGCACGTCCTCAGCCTGTCATATGTGCACGTGTTGAGGAGGATGTTGAATTCATGAAGCCGTAGCCATTCACCCAGCGCTCGCGTTCACGTTACTCATCGTGTGTGTGTGTGTGTGTGTGTGTAGTGCGGGGGCTCCCGTGTTCAAACAGGAGATTCTCTCCCACTGTTCTCTTTCCATTAAAAACCAACTCCCACTGCTCAACGAGTGCCACGCGCAGTCGACCGAGGACGGCCAAGCGCTCCGTGTCTCTAGACTGCGAGTGTTTGACTCGTTTTAGAAAAGTGTGAATCTAATCTCATGTTTACGTTTAACAATCAGCATAAAATGTGAAGCTGTAGATGTGAAAATCATGCTTTTCCCATTATTGTTGAATCACGGAAGATACACCAGTTACTTTTGCCAAGAGATTTCTATTTGTTATTTAATATACATGTGTCAGACAGAGAGAAACAGGCATGTAAGTATAATGCTACAGATGAGGTCTTCATTCCAGATTTCTCTGTTCCCCATTTCTTTATTCCCTCACCCATCATTCCTTTATGTTTCTCCTTCCTCTCACCTCGTCATGGCTTTGTTTCTCTGAGGTGGTACAGTAAGATTGAGCTTATATACACCACTCTGCAGTGTCGTGCCTGAACGCGTTCATATTTTGGGCGAATGTGAAGTGAACGTACTGTATTACTGCCTGATGAAAGTTACTGTGAATGCGTTCTGTAAAAGTACGCTCTCTGTTTACAGGAGTAGTTCACTTTTAAAAAAAATGTTGCTGATAATTTAGTCACCCCCATGTCATCCAAGATATCGAACTCAAAATGAACTAATCTTTTAAATTTCATTTGGTTCATTAGACGAACGAAATGAACATGTTGACTCTGGAAAAGATTTGTTCATTTTGATGAACAGAGTTCGAATAGGAGAGTCACGAACGTGCATCGCAGTACAGAGCAAGTCGACCATTTGAGCTTATAAAACTTAAACTTTGTTTTTTTAAATGAGCGATCGTTTCGCTTGATAAGACCCTTATTAATCATCTGGAATCGTTTAAAGCCCTTTAAACAGTTTGCAGTTTGCACTGAAATTGTCTTTTGGACCTTGAACCGTTTGGTTCCCATTGAAGTCCATTATATGGAGAAAATCCGGGAATGTTTTCATCAAAAACCTTAAATTATTTTTGACTGAAGAAAGAATGACATGGACATCTTGGAAAACATGGGGGTAAAGAAATTCTCTGCAAAAGTTTTTTTTAAAAGTGAACTACTTTTCTACCTTTAACTTCGTACAATAGGTGGTTTGCAGTCACATGATTGTGTTGACGCGGACTGCAGATGGAGCGCAATGGACAAGATGGAGGAAAATCCGTACTGTACTACTTGACGCTATTACAAGAGAAATATATAAACAGAAAATCGAAACATATGTTGGACGTGATCCTTACGTTATGAAGAGGACCAATTTTCAACTGAATTGAGAGATTTGCCTGCCATCGAGGCTGTAGATATCAACAAGTAACTCGTCTTACAGACATGCTTTGACTTTACAAAGTTCAGAAACTAGTATGTTACACAAACAGCCACATAAGTGTATTTAAACACCTGAATAATGTAATTATAAGCCACATAAATAATGTATTAACTCACATTTGACGAAGTGATAACTGCACACTGTACAAACACACGGGCATTTTCCCATTCAGCTCCTCCCGACCGCAGACGTAAGTTAGGTTTACAAGGCATTTTTACCGGTGATTTTATGTCAATTTCGTGTATTTTCCCCCTTATGAACAACAACTTTTGGCACACGATAAAAACTCTTCGTGGTTTGATCGAATTTGAGCAACCATAAACGACACAAAACATAGGCATTTGAGTGTGTTATAGTGCTTCCTAATATTGAAATTCACTTCCTGCCCTCCATCTGCGTTTCGCGCCATGGCAGCGCAGTGGCGTGACGTCACGTGAAAACAAGCTATAGGGTGCCAGATTTCTATAGAGCCTTCCTGGCAAAAACACGGCTAAAACACACATGAAGAGTCTTTAATATGAATATGTATATACATAATAATATGAATATACATAATAATATGAAAATGAATATAGAAAAAATTGTAAATACATTAAACAATAAAATGTTAGTCTTCACTGTCCTCTAAGAGAAGAACAGACCATCTACAATAACTGATTTGTAAAACTTCTGGTAACACTGAGTAAAAGGATAGATCACTCAAAACTGAACATTTTGTTCCAAACCTGCAAGATTTTCGTTGATCTTCAGAGCACAAATGAAGATCTTTTTGATGAAATCTGAGATCTTTGTCTCTTCTGACCACTTTGAAGCCTCAAAAAGTTCATAAGGAACCCGTAAAACTAATCCATGTGAATCAAGCGCTTTGGTTGAAAAGACTCTATCGCTTTATATGATGAACGGATTGAATTTAGGCTTTTATTTTTGGGTGATATATCCCTTTAAAGTTGTACATGTAATGCATTATAATGGTATTATAATGAATGTTATAATTCATTATAATTTGCTCAGATTCCTTGTTACATCTGAGGTTTATCATATGTTTTAATGCATTACACTTTCTAAAGGTGAAACATAAGGATTATAATATATATTGACTGAGGCTATCATGAGGCCATCAAATGCATTTTAAGATTCATTAAAATACTTTTGGTAAAGTGTTACCGAATGCCTGATAGGAGTAAAATACATTTTGACCACAAAGTAATAAGCTGGCCTGGAATAAATGCTGCATTCAAAGTATACAGAAAAAATTGTGGAAAATTGGTGTGTAGACTATGTGATCAAAGTTTCTGTCTGATCAAAATTAATGAGTACTTTAAAGCAAGTCAGTTCACTGTGTGTCCATACAGTATTATTAACACCCACAGGGAGCTATTTCAACTTATACAGAACATCTTCTGTAATTAAATGTGTAAAGTCTGAAATCTCTGTAACTTTGCCAAAATTGTATTAATATTTTAAGGAATACATTCTGCCAATGGTACCATAAATTGTGTTTCTTTTGATGAAATCAAGCTAAAAAACTGTACAAGCTCATCCAGCTAATTTACTCTACCGTTCAAAAGTTTGAGATCGGTCAATTTAACTTGATCGCTTTATATGATGAACAGATTTAATTTAGGCCATTATTAACATTAAACATTGATCAGCGAACAGAAACAGAAGCTTGAACGAACCTGATCCTGCTTGATGAGTGAGAAAAAACTTAGAGTTGAACCTGAGTTGAACTGACCGTGAACTCAGCGACCTGGAAAGCGGGCGGGGTAAGACGGTACGCCTTTTATTTAAAGGGGCCGCATTGAAATGACTTGCTCACAGAAGCACATCAGAAAAGGGGTAGAAAAGGGGTCTGTGGAGCTATAATGAGTAATTCAGACCCAAGCATTGCAGTTATGCTTTATATAGACCACAAATGTATGATTTATAAGTAAAAATGAATGATTTAAAAGCATTATATGTACCCTTTAACACACAAGAATGAACCTCATTGGTTCTTGCTAAAGCTCAAACGTGATGCGTAACATGAGAATGAACCTCATTGGTTCTGGCAGGTCACGTTCAAACTTCCGTTTACAACAGCTGATGTGCGAGTTGATGAATATGAGTTATATATTCATAATGTGTGTATATATGCATATATGTAAAGCATATAAATCTATCATGTCTCGTCAGAAAATTTTGACTAAACTGCTCAATTCATATGGATCCATTTTTATGACCTCTTTAGGAACTTTTTGAAGCGTCAAAGTGGTAGTTGCGTAGCTGTCAATGGAGGGACATAAATCTGTCAGATTTAATAAAAATGTTCTTAATTTGTGTTTTGAAGAACAAAGTCTTATGGGTTTGGTATGACATTTTGGTAAATACATTTTTGGGAAAGTTCTTTTTTTCCAGGTAAAAATCCTTCACTTGATAAACAACGATGCATAAGATATCAAAACTTATTTATATGTATGTATTTATAGATTGTGTTTTGAATATTAAGTTTTTTAATACTTGTTTTATGTATAATAAGAAAAAACCTGCCAGTACAATAATCAAACTAGACTTGGATTCAAGATACAAGACAATATCTTATGCACTGCAGCTTTTCAACTAAATGCATTTGAGTTATTCTTAATGAAAAACTCATTGAAGTCACTCAACTTAACCAATCAGATAAAAACCGCCATTTCCAGATGGTGCCAGCCATGTTTGTGTGACCAGGCGGACTGTGAATAGATCGTGTTGTTCGTCTGAGGTTGAATCTAGATTCTGGCTTGTCCTTCGAGACGATTTTTTTTGGGGGGGGGGGGGATCGCCGTGTGAAATGACTGGAGTGTACCGGCACTGTACAGTATACGATGCCCTTTTTGAAGCACGTAGGCTGGTGTATGTTCTGCCGCAGGCTTACCCACGCTGCCTCCTGTGTGTCATCAGTGAATGAAAGGCCCTCGTCTCGTTGGAAACATGTGAGGGAAGAGCGCGTCAGATCTCCGGCAAGCTCTGGCATCAATTATACAACTGACACTGGCGTGAAGCGTCTCTCTCTCAGTCTCTCCCCATAGCGCACGTAGCTTACGAAGAGCGTAATGAGTCATCCGTCTTAATTAACAAATGAATGGTAGAACGTCAGGGAGCGACTGTCATGCTTGTTTACGCGCCATCTTGCCCTGCTGAGTTTCGCCTTTGTGTCAAAGCAAACATGCGATATTGCCGACTCAGAACTCCTGTCACCCAATTAGCTTTGAATGATCGTAGCGGGAAAAAGCGCATAACGGTTGGCGAATACACCGGGGATGAGTCGAACAAAGAAGCGTCTCTCTCTCTCTCTCGTTCGGTCCCTCTTCAAGGGTCCCCTTCAGGGTTCCCACGTTGCTTTTCAAATGAATAGCCTGCCCCGATAAGGGCTATTTGTTTGTTTGCTGTGGTTTCCTAATGCGCGCCTGTCTATTCAATATCCATTAGGGCCCGGCGTGAGGCGCTTGGCATCCAAATGCAAAGTGACAAAAACACCTTGATGTGGAGTTTGTTTTCTCTCTTCCGGCCGTCGCTTCCTTTTGTTTGGGATGGAGACAAGCGTCCGTCTTTGTTAAGGTTGCTAATTGCTTCTCCAGTGGCGCGGCTGTAGCTTTAGCTGTCTAGCGGCTGATAAAGTATTGATTGTCTGTCTATGAGGAGGGGAAGAGTGTGGAAGGGGATAGAAAAGGAATTAGGTTCTTTGCACTTGCTTCTACCTGTGGCACAAAAGCGGTCCGAGTTCAGTTGAGAAAGGACAAAGCGTTGACCATTAGCTATCTTGTAGGCCATAGTTTTGCAACAATGCCATGTTGTGGGAACCATTTGCTCCTCCACAGTCGTAGAAAGAGCTGCATTGTGTCTGGAGAGGAAATTAAACGCTAATAAGCTCCTCGAGCCTGAAACTTTTGCCTTTGCCTCGGCTGCTGAAATTGCATCGGGTGTAGAGATAATGCCTTTTGACCTGAAAGAGCGATTGATTTTAGATTCACCTGAGAAAGCATTGAGAAGGCACGCCAAAGCAGTTAATGAGGCGCTTATTTTAGATTCGTGCAGAAAAGAAAAAAGAAAAAATGGCTTAAACCAAACCTACGTTCAGCTACTTTTTCTTCTTTTTAATGATTCATGTGGAACCGATTCACAATGATTTTGTTTGGGAGTAAAAATGAGGTGGGTGGCATAAATAATGAGTCATTAATGCAAAATTCAAAACAATTTGTAAATCGTAATAAAAAAAGATTTTTTTATATTTTAAAGAAAATGTTAGTGTTGCTCATGCAAAATCAGAGTTAATAATACATATTTATAATACATTATTAATTCATTATTATTAACATCCTAAAACCTCTTAACTTAGCAAAATCGGTGCAATTTTTTGTGCTGTCAAATCGATTAATCGTGGTATTGCATCTAAAATAAATGTCTTTGTTTAATATATGGGTGTATATATATTATTGTAATTATATATTATGCATATTATATGTCTCTAAATACTGTATAAACTTTATTCACACACATATTTTACAGCATATTTTAAGCATCATGTGAATGCAAAGACCTCAATACTTGGTAGACAATACACAATGGCGGTAACATTTGATGGGTCGTTTTTGTGTTTGATTGTCATTTTGAACAAAACATTTACTCCAAATTTCACAAAAATGGCAAGTTACTAATACTGACAACAAAAATCAATGATAAAACAGTGTAAATACAGCTGGAAACCAGTGAAAAATGAACCTCATTAATTATGCAAGGTCTAGTGCATGATGGGAACCCCGGTATCAGAAAAGTTGAGTAATTTTTACTTAATTTTATTTTGTTAATATATACACTTTCATTTCTACTGGCTTGAATTAAGTACTAATATGGAATTTACTTAGTTTTTTTTTATTCTTGCCTGAGCTAACTTTTTCATGTAAATTACATTGTTTTTTTCGTCAGTATTTACTTCACCAAAATTTTTTTTTTTACAGTGTATATGTAAACAAAAACTTTTGTTATATGCGATTAATCAATTTGAGAGAACTAATATAAATGTTTTTTATTATTATTAAACACACATTTTATTACAAACCTGTTACAAATGGACAGCCAGTTAGAATTACGCTAATTGAAGTTTTGCATGCTTAATTTTGAAACGGACATCACTTGCAGGTTCAGTAAGTGAGTCAGATGTTGATTCAATAACTGATATAGTGAAAGATTTGTCAGACTGAATCAAAGCAACCAATTGACAAGATCCATTTGGGTCATAGGAATCATTTGTCGAATATTTTCTTGCCATTATTTTACAGTTCAGTCTTTTTATCTCCTCAGTTCAGGCTGCAAGCTCACGACAGCAGAGATGCTGAATCAATGACTTCATACTCAAGATAAGGAGTAAGACTTCTCGTATAGTATGAGCAAGCAATAGCAAATCTTGTTTTAGCAAACACAACACCACTAACTAAAGACAGCATGAGACCACTAAAAACTCTTTTGAGTGATGAATTGGTTTTTTTAACTGAATGATTGAAACGAACCGCTTCGCTAAATAGCATTGGCCATCCCAGTGCTGATGTCAAATACCAGTGACATGATTAAAATCTAGTTTGGACCGGCAGCCTTTTAGCCTGTGTGCTTCACTGCAGCCCATTTGCTTCATCTCCACTTCTGTTAGATCTGTAGATGGCCCCAGAATCCCAAATATCAGCCTGGGATATCACAGAAAAGAGAAAGAGCTGTAGACACTAGGTTTTTACATTATCTGAATGAAAATGGGGGTGGTGACAGAGCGTTTTAGATGGTTGTCATCATCAGGGCATTACTATATGGTTGCTAAGAGTGTTTTTTTAGCATGTTGCTATGCGATTGCTTAGGTGATTGGTTCTGATTGGTTGCTTGTCTTATCAAGTACCACTAATCTTGAGATCTAAACGTAAGAGACTGAACCTTCCCATCCTCAGACTCCTCTCAAACGATGTGATTGTATGGATGGCTTTTTATGTTTTGTTTATGCGCTGGTGTTTGGGTCAGCCAGAGTTAGTGTTTGTGAGGCTGACATTAAGCGACGGGAACGACCGCTCGCCAAGAGAACCGATTGTTTGTTTGAGATCAGTAGCGGTCAGTGGCATTTGTCTAAGCTGTGAGTCAAGGAACAGCGTGACGTTGGTGTTTCCACGGGGATGAAATGACCTTACAGAGCCCATAGATCAAGAGTAATAGGAGACACCGGTGTCAGAACAACATTATAAACTTCCTAAAAGAGCAACTTGTTTCAGCTCAAACGTCATTGTATGGCTTTATTAGTAGGGCAAAGAACCACAGAAGCCTGCAAGGTAAGCCGAGAAACGGCTCAAGACTCAATATTAAGGATTTGGGTCATCCTTCATCCGATTGATCTTGTGCATGTGTTATAATGCATGTATATTTATGATATGTTTAACATTTTCAAATGTCATAAAGGTAAAGTTATCAGCTGGAAAATGTCCTGTGGGCGAAAATGCCTGTTGATGCTAGAGGTCAGAGGAGAATGGGCCGAATGATTCAAGCTGATAGAAGAGCAACTTTTTCTGAAATAACCACTCGTTACAACCGAGGTATGCAGCAAAGCATTTGTGAAGCCACAACACACACAACCTTGAGGCGGATGGGCTACAACAGCAGAAGACCCCACCGGGTACCACTCATCTCCACTACAAATAGGAAAAAGAGGCGACAATTTGCAAGAGCTCACCGAAATTGGACAGTTGAAGACTGGAAAAATGTTGCCTGGTCTGATGAGTCTTGATTTCTGTTGAGACATTCAGATGGTAGAGTCAGAATTTGGCGTAAACAGAATGAGAACATGGATCCATCATGCCTTGTTACTACTGTGCAGGCTGGTGGTGGTGGTGTAATGGTGTGGGGGATGTTTTCTTGGCACACTTTAGGCCCCTTAGTGCCAATTGGGCATCGTTTAAATGCCATGGCCTACCTGAGCATTGTTTCTGACCATGTCCATCCCTTTATGGCCACCATGTACCCATCCTCTGATGGCTACTTCCAGCAGGATAATGCACCATGTCACAAAGCTCTGAATCATTTCAAATTGGTTTCTTAAACATGACGATGAGTTCACTTGACTAAAATGGCCCCCACAGTCACCAGATCTCAACCCAATAGAGCATCTTTGGGATGTGGTGGAACGGGATTATAGCAAATAGCGCTGACTAAAGACACCATATATATATTTGATGAAAACCACTCATCTGTGTTTATATTTTTAAGCATGAAAATGTTCATTGTTAATATTATATACATAAATCATAGACTGTTACCAAAGCTACATATGGTCAATTTTCAATTTTCATGGTGTCTTTATTGTCATTGTTAAACTGCTTCTCTCTTTTTTTAAACACAACACTCTCTCTTAATCTGAATGTGAGTGAGCTTGGTTGCATAATGTGATTGTCATTCTCATAAACAACCAAATTCTGTCTGATGGTAAAAAGATGAAAACTGGACTGATGTTCTTCCATTGCAATATGTAAACCTCAGTTCTGTAATGAAAGAGACTGTATTATGAGCTTATGCATGTAAAGCTTTGGCAGCATTTATACATACACACACACATATATTTGGGACCATCTGATCTTTCAATTTCAGTGTTTCTATATAACGCTCTCTCAACGCACACACATTCCCACACACCCCCAAAAGTAACGTCCCCAGTTAGAATCCCATCAGAGAGAACAGGTCAAGAAGGTCAATATTTACAGCGTCAAGCCCAGATTGCAATTACCTTCATGGAGGCCAGGCGGCGAGGAGAGAGGAGGCGGTCGCAGAGCAGTTTAGGATGAGCCGTGATGCGATATCCCCCCACCCCCAACCCCAGATTCCTTCTCTTCTGATTGCGGTGCACCTCAGCCTCCAGTGTGGCTAACACTTGTAGAAATTACCTGACAGAACCAATTTAATGTTATTACCCAGCCACGTGCATCCAGCTGTCTCCGAAAGAGGCGTTCGTTGAGATATTGGAGCAGAGCCTCCCCCTCCCCTCCCTCCCCAATTTATTTCCCACAAATGAAAATGAATTATGCATTTTCCAGTGTCATTCTGGCACGTAAATGCCGAGAACACATTGGGCTGCTTCTATTACTCGCGAAGGCAATATGAGGCGGATACTTGTTGAGATGACACTGTTTAAATCTATAAACTTGCCACCAAGTTTTGTGAGCACAAGGCAGAGGTCATTTTTCACAGATTTTGGGTTGCACTTACCATTATATGGTTTAATTGTCCTTCAATTGGTTCAATTTGAAGTAAATTCAACCAATTGAAGGATATACTGTAGACATTTTATAAATACAAATGAAGAGTTCAGATGCAAAAGCCTCTAAATGCCATTTGAAATTTTCTTCTAAAATGACCATTTTTATCAAGCTTGTATATTTAAGTTCAGTAATTTCACTTAAATGACAATTAATAGGTAATCTTCATTGCTATTTAAGTGAAATTACTGAACTTAAATATACAAGCTTGATAAAAATGATCATTTTAGAAGAAAATTTCAAATGGCACTTAGAGGCTTTTGCATCTAAATCTCTTCAAATAATAATATAAATGAATGTTTATATATTATTTTATATGTTTTTATATAATATCTAAAAATCACATGCTTGATATTGCAAGCGTAATTGCATCTGCATGTTTATGCAGTCAAATGTGTTTTTAGATCAGATTATTACAGAGGCAATTGACATGCTCACTAAGTCACATAAACAGTGCAAAGGAGTGACAGATGCATTTTAAAGCAGGAGTGAATACTCCTAAATGACTGTTTTATCCATAGCGACATACATTCATTTGCATTGCATCAGTGCATGCATTCCCTGGTCTTTGAACTCATAACCTTGGCATTTCTTTTCAATTTGAGCTACAGGGATGGTATTGGCTGTATTATGTTCAAGTTTGCTATTAAAATCACCTTCCAGAAGAATAACAAAGGTGTAGCTTGGCTACATTAATGCCTCCACATTTTCAGTTCTCTCACACATCGCTCATTAGAAGCGGCAAAGCTTCATCGGCCTCATCAATACAAGCCTGGTGTTCTCGCATGAATGCGTTACGTCTATAACCGCCGTCTCCCTGTTGCAAACGGCCGCCCTTCCTGTGTGTGACAAGGTCGCCTCACATCTGCCAACTTAAGAATTCTCCTCACATTCTCGCTAATCCTTAGCATTTGAGCTGGCAATACAAACAAATTTAATTCCGCCTGTAAGACAGGCTTTTGTAATACCCAGCGGATTGTTTAGTATTCTAGCCATCATCCATCACTGCATCCCTATTCCCTATGCTGTCCTTTCTGTACAATACTGTAAGGAAGCGGGAAAGACTAGCATGCTAACCGTACCCATGAACGCGGAAAAATAATGTGGCCTTTCTTTTCCAGACGCTGAATCGTGATGCTTGGAAAGCTTTTATCTCCCGCTAAGCTGCATGGGACGCCTGCGAACCATCGTGATAAGAGAACCGTGAGATGGGTCCTGTGTGTGCTCTGGCAGTAAGTAGCTATTAGGGCGATGACATTTTAGTGGGGTCTTATTGACCGTGACATGCACATGGATGAGTTTGGCTAATGGGTGTCAGGCCCACGTTTTGGCACCCCACACCCCGAGGGCTGTCTAACAAAAATAATAGCCCATAATAGCCTGCTAAATCATCTCATTTTACATTGCTCTTTATTTTCGGCACTGGACGTAACACATATTTGGATCGGAAAGGACTTAAGACCTCAGAAAACAGGATGCTCTGGACGTTTCTCCATGTCATTGGTGAACCATGTTGTCAATTTATAAGGGTTGTGCACCATTATGAATTGAACTGAGAATGCCATCCAAGTTAAACTGAATTTGAATTGAGATAGCAAACAGGATGCACAATTGCAATTACAATTTGAATGCAAAACGAGTCAAATTGATTGAAATTCAAAGAAATTCATATACATTTTTAACTAGATAAGGAATCACAACAAACTCTGAAGAATGGTGACTTGACCAAAACTTGTTTGCAAGTTGTTAAAAATGGACATTATAGACAGACAGACAGAGAAATAGAGAGACCGATAGATGAATAGACAGAGACAGACATAGATAGATAGATAGATAGATAGATAGATAGATAGATAGATAGATAGATAGATAGATAGATAGATAGATAGATAGATAGATAGATAGATAGATAGATAGATAGATGGATAGATGGATGGATGGATGGATGGATGGATGGATGGATGGATAGACAGACAGATCAAGAGACTGATAGAGAGACTGATAGAGAGACTGACAGATAAATGGATAGACAGACTGACATAGAGAGAGACATGTTTGAGATATATATATAGAGAGAGATAGATAGATCTAATCAGTATATATTTAATGAATAAATTAGATGTTTTAATATTATTTTTCTATTGAATAGTTGTTTTTGTTTATATATTTAAATATTTAAATATATTTTATTATATATATCTTTAAATTTTATTAAATATTTAATTTCAATTAATATTTTTATTTTAATACTTTAATATATATATATATATATATATATATATATATATATATATATATATATATATATATATATATATATATATGTATGTATGTATGTATGTATGTATGTATGTATGTGCATCTACATCTACTGACACAGTATTTAATCTTTAATATATTTTATATGTTTACATTCTTATATTCTAATATTTATATATTTAATATTTCAATTTGAATATTTTCTTAATTATTATGGAATTAATTTCTGTAGACCAGGGTGGAAGAACATTTAATTTCCCAGAATGCAAGAAGAACGTTCACCTCAGTAAAATTCAACTCAAATTCCAGCGTCTCGTCTGTTATGGCCAATTCAATTCACATCCACACTCGTGAATTCAAAAGAAGCCAATTCTTCAATTCAGAATTTTGCTCCACCACGGCAGAGGTGTCGGATCTCATCGCAGAGGTTGAGGCCAGAGGAATATTGGTGACAGGAAAGACTCGAGTCACGGGCACTTTCCCCCCACGTGCCACCGGTAACGGGTCGCCTTGAGTGGTGGCAGTGCCACAGGCTATCGGAGTGTGAAATCGACACGGCGGTTCTCCATTACGCTTCATTTATCAACGCACCGTGCCATCCCTCACTTTTGACAAGTTTCTTAACCGTTGGAAAACAGTCAGGGGGGCATGAGGCGGGGGGAGGTGGCTCGAGCGCGGAGGGGGCAGGGACAGAAAGCTGTTGTGCCGCATCTGGAATGGGATTCTAATAAAGCCCGGCGCTGCCATGGAAACAGGAGGAGAGCTACCCCACATCCTCCGAGCAGGGAGAGACCCCAAGGAGCATCTCTCTCTCGCTCCGTCTTCGAGCGTGGCAAATGGCCCAGTGCCTCCGACCCATACAGAAGCAGGCGCCTCGCCAGCCAAAAGGGGCCAGATAAGGGTGCGTAAAATTAGCTGTGGCTTCCAGGAAAAGAGGGGAAATGTGCAACCTAGTCCCCCATGAAAGGAATTTCACACAGACGCCTCTATCGCATTTTCCCGCTCCGCACACCGTGACTGCCAGTCCCGCAGTCAGACGTCCACAGGGCGGAAAAGACGAGTACAAAGGGGGAGCAGACAATCAACGCTCGAGCGTGTCTGCTGCGGGTGCATTATGGGATTGGGTGGCACCAGTTCCTGCCTCTTTTTCCCAGTTTGCTGCATTTAAAAAGGTGGCACCTGCTGCACCTGCCTGGACCCTTAACGGATTACCAGGCGATTTGCTTGGTTAACTCGTGCACCCAGCTGCATTCACACAGCGCATCTTCTACCCAGAGTTCTCCTCTTCTGTTTCTCGCCTTTCAAGTGACACCAAACTGATGAAAGTGGAAGAAAAAAAAGAAGACAGCGGTGGCGGGGAGAGAGAAAAGGAGTTGCGAAATGAAAGAGTTGACTTGTTTCCCTCGAGGGGAGTTTCCCTCAGCCGGCGTGTGAAGTGATGCCCTCAGTGATTCATGGGAAATTTACACATCGAGTGTGAAATGCCCCTTGGCTCGCATTAAAGATTGGGTTTTAATATCTGACTAATACAAAGCCTTAATAAGATCCTTTTTCTGCCCCCTTTCCTGCTTTCCGTTGGGTTTATTAGGGAATTGATGAAAGAAGCAGCTGGCAAATATCTGGGTTCTTATTTATTCACAAATGGATTTGAAAATTGCCTGTATGCAAATGGCTTCGCAGAGCAAAGCTTAATTCCTCTTCCGAGAAAATGCAGGGACGCTTCCGTATTGCCCTCATCTGACGCAACCGATGGTGTGCTTCAAAAAATAATTGTTTACCTCTGACGGATCTTCTCAGAAAGCCTGATTAAAGCAAAGAGTATTCTTTATGTCTCCATTCCAGCATCCAATTGATGATGGCTCCTCTTTGTTCTCACTGTGAAGTTGTACTCGGGTCAGTGGAAACCACATGGGCCCCTGTGTCCCTCCTGCGTTCAGCTTTACAGGTCTCGTTGTTCTGAAAACGTCATACTACACAAACTTTCCCTGTTTTCGCTCCTCTGCGAACAGCTTTGGATGAAAGTCGGACTGATGGAGGAAGAAAGCGGTTGATTGGATCTGCCTCCTGCCGAGCTTTGATAATTCATAGCGAGGGGAGTGCAACAGGAAGTTGTTTAATATTCAAATACATTCTTCAGAATTCTAAAAGCATAGACGACAGATAACAGCCTGACTTTGCTGAGAGCCAGTGGGGCTCTTTTAGTCCAGATGTTGCAGAAATTACTTTTTGTGCCCCACTTAAAGGAGTCAGTTCACTTTTGCTGATAATTTACTCACCCCCATGTCATCCAAGATGTCCATGTCTTTCTCTCTTCAGTCAAAAAGAAATTTAGGTTTTTGATGAAAACATTCCAGGATTTTTTCCATATAATGGACTTCAATAGGAACCAAACGGTTCAAGGTCCAAAAGACAGTTTCAGTGCAAACTGTTCAAAGGGCTTTAAATGATTTCAGATGATGAATAAGGGTCTTATCAAGTGAAAGCGATCTGCTCATTTAAAAAAAAATATCACAAAGTTTAAGTTTTATAAGCTCAAATGGTCGTCTTGCTCTTGTTCTGTGATGCGCGTTTGTGACTCTCCTATTTGAAACTCGTTTCATCAAAAATGAACAAATCTTTTCCAGAGTCAACTGGAACACGAAATTTTGATAAACGCGTTCGAACAGGAGAGTCATGAACGCTCATCACAGAACAAAGCAAGGCGAGCATTTGAGCTTATAAAACGTAAACTTTGTTGTTGTTTTTTTCCGTTTCAGCTCACACAAAAAATCGCTGCAAAAGATGCTTTCCAACAGGTTTATCATAGTTTTTGTCCAACTCCATTGACTTGACTTGGACAAAAACCACGATAAAACCTCTTGGAAAAACCTTTTTGTGTGAGTTTCACGTCTTTGTAAACTAAGGATTGTTCCAGTGCACACATGCAACCATTGTGAGAGCTGGGGGTGCAACCACAGAAACCGAAAATTCTCGGCCAGAAGCATGTGTCTAAATTTCAATCCTAACCGTTCTATTTGATCAGAAACAATCTTAAAACAGGGCTTTAAGTGTAAAATACAGAACTTGTCCTTTAAAACCATTCCTACATCTTTCACGTATTGCATTTGGACTTCACTAAATCACTTGTTTATTTAATTTGTCAACTAACTATGTTTATTGCGGTTTATACAGTAAATCACAGGATAATTCTGTCATTTAATTAATGACATTTCTACCACAATGTTATTTCTACCACATCTTCAAGTGGAAATTACGTTGGAAATAAAATCCTTTGCTCCAGAACCCAACTCCTTTGCTTTTAGCCAAGTCTAATTTCATAGCTAGCATTTTGTAATGATAATGTACAGTATAATAATATTTTCACACTTTCAGCACAATTACAGCTTGATTCACAGTATAACTATTCTGTTCACAAGTGATATTAACCTGTTTTCTTCACAGTTCATGTCTCACAGCTCTTCAAACTGAGGAACTATTATTATTTCTATTATTTATTGTAGAGAAATGAGAAATCTTTTTCACCCAATAAAAGTTAGAGAATCTTAACATATTTTACATAAAAGATTACCGCACACCTAAACAAAAAACTAATATAAACAATAAAGAACTATCATAGCTTGTTAAAACAAAATATTTAATGAAACAACTTTAAATGTTGTGCCTTTGCAAGCTATGTCAGTGAGCGGGATTTTTCTTTAACTTTTTATAAGATTTCTAGTTTAATTCTAAAACTCTGAAGCACCAAAACCTCAACTACAAAAAAAAGTAATGATGTGGCATGGTTTTAATGTGACTTTCACATAACAAAAAGAAAGTCGAAAGCTAGTATTAATACATATTCCTAGGACATAAAAGTGCCTGTAGTTGAAGAGGCCCGAAGGGACGGTTAACATTAACATGCTATGCGGATATCTCGGTAATTCAGTTTCCTTCAGACTCCAAAGCAATGTTTATTTAACATATGGCGAGTCTAAAACATTCACACCTTTGCAGGGCCACCAATGTGACCTTCCCTGAAACTCCAGCAGATGTGAGTTGGAAAACCGCTAGAACGTGTGATCGCATTCATGGAAGAATGTAGTGAGAAAAATTACAAAGATGAAGTGAGTTAGAGACCCTGTTAAAGACACTTGGTGGACTTTCAAGATCTCTGGCATGTATTTGACACGCTCAAAGGCCTCATCATTCGCCCTCACCGCGACTGTGGCATCCAGCTGTAAAGTGGAGATGAAGTGTAGGATTACACCGATGCCTTTCATCATCACGTAACCTAACAGAAGCCGCATGAAAGGGAATACAAGGTAGAGCGATGGCGTCTGGAGACACCGCTGGTTGGTTCTGAGTGCGTGGGATGGCTCTGTGATGTGTCCTTCCCAATAATCCTCAACTATAAACTTTGCTGAGGGCTCAGCCGACGGAGGTGGCAGCTCTAAACCTTGCCTCCCCCCTTTTGTAATACAGAGCCATTGATCGAGGTTTGAGTCGGACGTGGAATGGGAAGAAAAGCGATCCTCCGGCAGCTCTTTGTTTCAGGTGTTGAGTCTTTGTAGGCGCTCTACCTGTCACCTGATTTCCTTTTCATCAGCTCCTTGATGGCTTCGGCTGTCGTAACGTGGCGCCAAAAATTCAGAGGAAGACGACCGAGTTCCCAGATTATTCCTTCAGCTTTGGACTCGACTAACAAGAGTCAGCTGTAAGCAGTCGCACTGTCATAGCGCCGCTGAAACGGGAGTGTATGCCGTGTGATCACTCGCTAAATCCCAGTTTAATTAAATGGGGGTTAGGTGAAGGGTGTCGAGGTGTGGGAACTGGAAGTGTGTGCATTCAACTTAATCGCTTCCTGTGGGAATCAAGTCTGAAGTGATAGCCAGTGCGGTCTCCAAATGACAGTTTTATTGCATTTATAATGTCTGTATACACAGCAGCGAGACTCGGATGGAAGAGAGGGAGACAAAATCGTTGGCTGTCACTCTCCAATCCCCCTTTTCCCCTCCCCGCGCCTCTGGCCCCTCACTTCTGTCAATCATATTTGTGAAAAGGGCACTGGCTCTTAATACGGTGAATGACAATGATTTTTTTCATAATAATAACCTGGATCCTCGGGAGGAGCGGGCTAGGGCACCCCTTTATATTCTGACATTTCAAGATAAGCAAACTTTCTCATAACGTCAACACGGATAACAAATACCCTAGAATAGCGCACAGTTGCCCTTTAGTGGGATTTGCACGGCTAAGAGAGTTTGAAGCAGTCTGATTATGGCAAGTAAAGCATCGTGCTGGTCAGAAGTTTCTCTGTTTTTTTGCTGTGATTTAATCTTAACTGAAAGCCGGTGAGTCATACTGTAGGTGTGTACAGAGGCTCACGTGAAAATAGTCTGTACTCTTACAAAAAAGACAAACTAACACCATGGTTCCTGACAAGAGCAAAGTGTTCTTGTCAGAGGTTGCTCTTTAGACAGTTATAGCTCATGTAAGATTAATCTGTTCTAGGCGCAAGTCAGTCAACTTTGGGAGAATGGGATTATTGATTATTGCAATGCACTGGGTCTCTAAATCTACTCGAAATAAATGGCTTTATATGCAAAAATAGAGTTTGGAGTATAAGCTGCTAGAACACTCTTAGAAGAAAAGCTTCTATATAGAACCTTAAAGGGTTCTAAAGCGCTATGTATTTGGAACCCCTAAAATGCAATGCATGTGAATGAATTCAGAGATATGGGGGTTAAAAATTAATTAATAAATATCAGCACGAAGAGTGACATTTCAGTTTTTTTCCTTTTTAAAATAAAAAGTTACTACAACAGTTTAATAAACAATAACTTAATTACAACTTCAAAATGTTACAGAATAATGTAATATATGAATGAATAATAGCCTATAAAGAACCTTTGTGCCAAAAGGGTTCTTTCTGTCATTATAGAACCTTTTTTAGCATAAAAGTTCCTTTGGAGTTGAGTAAAGAACCCTATGCTTCATATATAGAAACCCCAATGAACCCTTTTCCAAGAGTGATAGGACCAGGACAAGTGACCACATCACACCTACAGTATATTGGAGTCCTTGCATTGGCTCCCTGTTAGGTTTTGTGTAAAATACTACAAGGCTTTGCATGGTTTGGTGCCACAACATTTTATTTTAACTTTTAACCCTCTACACTCCAAGGCCTGATCTCCTCTCCCTGTTTTTTAACTGTTCCTCCTTACAAGCTCGAATGGGTGAGCCAGGCCTTTTTTTACTCTGGGATTAGACATGCTAAATCTTCTAAAAAATCATTTAAGAATAGCTTTTATGTGATTTTTATATATTCGTCTTAAATCGTTTTGGTGTATGTTTTCATTGGTCATCTTTACATGGTTTATTATATTTGATCTTTGTAAAGTGCTTTGAGATACTTCTTTTAGAGGTGCTAAAAATATTATCATTGCAATTGATGACTTTTGATTGCAAACCTGAGACACCGTTTGGGATTATGTTAAAGGGATACTCCACCTTTTTAGGAAATAGGCTCATTTTACAAATTTTAACTCCCCAGAGTTAAACCATTGGGTTTTAACGTTTTTGAATCCATTCAGACGATTTTCTGATATTTAGAAGAATATTAACTGGAATAGCAACCAACCAGAATGTCCTTGAGGATCATGGAGGTGACTTTTGAACAGGTAAGTGGGACAACCACTCATATTTCCTTCAGATAAATATATTCTTTTACTGTAGTAACGCATCCTGTGTGTGTCAAAAACGATGCTAGTGCTAAAGTTTTAGCTTTCTAAACTCAACCTTAAAAACTAAAAGAAACCCTGTTGTAATTGCCAATCGCCCTCCATCTCCTTTCCCAGAAGCGTTTGCAACTAAGGACTGTGGTTAAGAAGTGGATTAGTAAGCAACCACCTTTGTTGCCAACGTATCTTCAAAGGAAAGTATAAGGCCTTCCCTACAAGTCGCTAAATGTCGCTAGATGATGTCGTGCGTTAATTAGCATATTAATGACATCATCGCGTCACATCTTGGGTTCTGTCAGCCTAGTGCGTTTTCTCTCTAAATTAAAGCTCTTTTTAATATAATAGCTGAATGTCAAATAAAGCTGTTCTCATTTCCTATTTTTGTTTGTTGTTGCTCAGGCCATAGAACGAGTAGCTATAATATGAATGATTCAGTTTTTTATTGGCCTATGTGGAACATTATCTAAATTGAGAGAGTTAGGGAACCAGATGAACTAGGCTCTGTGATAGTGAGTGCTACAAGTAATAAGCACACGAATAAGAAATAAAAATGAAAATGGTCAAACTAAATTCTTTAATATAAAACAAAAGGAAAGCAGATAAGTGATAACTCCGTGGTAAAAAACACTGCTCATTCACGATCTATTAGGCCATTCACTGGGAAATGCAGCGAGAGAGTGGCGACAGAGAAAGCAAGACCCTGCGCTCGCAGGACAGGTACTGGCAACATTTACTGAGTAAGAAGACGTTAAAGCTTTTTTGAAAAAACGTCACTAAAGGGGTCTGAAAAGTCCAACACAGTCTCATGAAAATGCATATCTATACCACAAATGTCATTTCTCGTGGCATTTATACGCCAAAAATGTTTTTTGCGTGTATATGCAACGCACTAAAAAACCCTGGGGTAGGTTAAGGGGGGAGGGGGTGGGAAGTTCGGTGCGTATCTACACGGCAAAAAGTGCGGATCATATGCACGCAAAAATGCGTACCATATACATGTGTTTTGCCGTATAAATGGCACGAGAAATAACATTCGTGCCATGAATACAAACTTTCATGTAGAGTCGGGCTGGAAAGACGGTAAAAATAACGACAAAGGCACTAAGTTGGCAACATTGGCAACCACCCAAAATGTCCTACCTGTTATGAAACAAGTACTGTAAGAACCACTCAAATTTACTTCAGAAAATATAAACATTTAATTGTTGTTTTACTGTAGTAACAATAAGTATACCTTTGTGTTGAAAAATAACTATGATGCTAAAGATTTACCTTTCTAAAATTGAGCTTAAGAACTACAAAACCTGTTAATGTTAATAGAGTACATGTCGTCTCACTCTTTCCAGAGCAGTTCAAGAGAACCACGCTACTCTGGCCTCAAGGGTGAAGTGTGTCGGAGGCCATTTGAGAGAGAGAGACTAACTGAATAAAGTGGAACTGCCTCTTGAAGGGTCTCGGCTTACTTTTTACAGACAGATGGAGCAGAAAGTGAGAGAGAGGACACCTGCTGGTCCACAGCACTGCCCCCCTCCTGCTTCTCCTTTTTCTACCTCTTTCTCTCACTCCTGCATTAGAATTCAGCATCTCTTCTGCCTCGTCTGAGTGAGTGGGTTACTGAAGCGTGTCACGGTAAGAACTAGTGAATGATAATGAACCGAACGTATGTGAGAGGGAGAGGGGAGAGGGAGGAGATCGGAGAGGATTCCTGTATGCCGGCTCTCTTCTTGAATCGCAGATAGGGAAAGAAAGAAAGTGAGCGGGCGATCAGAGCGAGAGAGGATGGACGAGATTCGACTGAATCACCACCACCTCCACCACATTACCACTCCTTTCTCTGGCACGGGGGAGTGAGTGTGGGACGCCCCACACCGTTCCCTCTCCCCATCCTGTCCTCCACCGGCAGACCCACTTATCCGAATGATTTCATTCATCTCTTTCCCTCCTTTTGTCATTCTCATGTCAACCTCCCTCTGCTTTATTATAATTATTATTTTATCTGCCCCCTGTTTCTCTTTTCTGAGCTCTCCTACACATCGCTATCCCACTCATTTTGTCACAACCAAGGAAAAGAAAATGATTCGAGCCGCGAGCCGTGAGAGGCAAAGAGGAACGGCGGTACGAGGATAGCTCCATACGGATGTGGAGCTCAAAGCCGCAAGAAGCCGGTCCCCTCCTGATGGATTATCCCGAGCGGAGAACTCGGAGTGCGCTGAAAATCCGTGTGGGAGGGGGAGATGATCATTCTTGTTCTTTTATAACATTCAGATAGTTCTCAACTTGTTCTCCATTGTTTAATTCGATCTCTTGTTCGCGTCTCCGAACCCCCTTCCCACCCTCTCTCGTCTCCGATTTGGGACGTTTTGGCTGCTCATTGTAAAGAATTCTCGGGATTGTGCTCTGAAAAGCACTTTTGAATCTAATTAATTTTTTTCTGAGCCGAGACTCGAAAAGAAGCTTTTTTTCCCTCTTGGTTTCCCTCCTTTTGAGACCAAAATAATTGGACCCGTTGACTCTACTGTAACTGTGCCACAGGAGCAAGTTGGACCAATCCGGACACAACACCTGGTGCAGTGTTTGCTAGAGGAGCCCCTCAAATCACTTTATTATCTCTGGGAAGGGGGGTACAACCACCCAAGCCCTGGGCCTTACTGATCCAGATATGCTGGAGAGAAGAATTGGAGAAAGGGAGACCTCCAACGAGATGAAAGCCAAAGTAAACTCAAGTCCAAATCCGAGATCTTGATGACCCTGTCCTAACAAGAAGACACAATGAGGGACGGATCTGATCTTGAGACACTTGACAACCTTGTGAATCTGCTAAAGCTCACAAAACCAGCTAGAATAGATTAATTATCCTTCATTTCTTGTTTTAAAAATTAACAGGTGTAACACGAATTGGCCTTTTGCACTCATTCCGAGGCACTGAAGAAACTTCGACAAGTCTGGGAACCCCTTCTCGCACTGTATTGTACTTTTTCCCCAGCCTTTTCTTTACCTCCACCTCCCTCTTTCTAAGTCATTCTCTGGGGCACTTTCACTACACCTCCCCCCCCACTCCTCTCGGTAGCTGAAAGCTGCTGAACGCTAATCCACGGCTGTTTCATCAGATTCTCTCACTGATTTCTACATTGATTGGCCGTCTACTTCAGAACCTCTCCGACTCCCTCCTCTTGCTCTTTCACTCTCCTTCATCCACTTCTCACTCTCTCATCCCCCTCCCTCCTTCGCTCGTCTCTCTCTCTCTCTCTCTCTCTCTTGCCCTGCCTCATTGTCTCTGTGTGCGGCAACAGTGCCGCTGGAAGCCAGTCCTTTTCACTGCTCGCCAGACAGAGGAAGGCAGAGGTGAGTCCTGTCAAACGCATCCCGAATGCCGTTGCCCACCCTGTCTCTGACATCTCTCTCTAAATGTCAACATCCACCATCGTGTTTGTGTTTGTTTGCTCTCAAAGTCTCTTTTGTCGTCTCACACAACTGTGATTTTTATGTTTTTCTTCGTTGTTTTGTAGGTGAGTGTAAGCGTAAGTGTGTGCTCTGCTCTGGGTTCTGGCAGGTGCTTTTGGTGCTCGGATGCAGTTTTTGGCTGGCTACTAGAGCGTGTGTGTGTCTGATTGGGATGTGTTGCCACTCTTGGAGTGTTGCTGTGGTTGCCTTATTTCCAAGTTTAGCATGCAAAAAGCCTTTAGGTTCCAAAAGCTCTGCAGAATGAGAAAATCAATGCCCGGCGCTTCAGCTGTAGATGCTTTACATAGTGCTGCTGTATATGCATCCTTGCATAGACACAGGAATCACATTATTAAGTGCATACATGTGCATATATAAAAATGCACTTAAAACTTTTATTCGCAAGCACACTCTCGCACAACGTGTATTTCACTATGGCAAATTTAGGTGTATCCCCAGGGCTGGACGGAAATAGATCCCAAGCTAAATCAGGACAAGCACCAAGACTCCATGGAAAAAAGGTGTTACGCATGACAAAGCTTCCGTGTAAAAACTGAAACTGAATGAAAATACTGAATTTAATGGAGACGAAGAAAAGATTGATTGAAATAAGCACAGATGGCACGTAGATTCAAATGGGACAGGTTTTTTCGTGTTTTAATGCTGTCTCTCCATTTGTCCCATAAAACGGTGTAAGCTGTTCCCTCAGTATCACCTCATCACTAAATCGGATCACATATTGCACCAAGACCTTCATCTCTTATTGGGAGAGAGGAATCAAAATATAATATATGCAACATTTCATTATGACTTTTTGTCAATTTTCCATATATGCGTTTAACGGAAACCGTCTGCAACTATTTTCCGTTTTTTAGTGTCACATTAAAACCTCTTTGTTATTCAGATTACTAGAGACCTTGATGCTTTTAAGTTGTTTGGTTTCCATTGAGGTTTAATGCGGCAGCATATACAACTGAAGTTTATCTTCATTTGCTGCACGGGCGCCGATACAAAAGAATGACAGGTTTCCTTACTACTACTCACGAAATGTCAGCAAATGTAGCTTAAGCTCATATAAGTGGAACTCGTAGAGTCAAAAGACATCATAAAGTGCATTTTTCACAGCTAAACAGGATTCCCTCTACATTCAGGGTTTCCCTGCTGCTTCGAGATGGAAAGTATAATGTGTCTGTGTGTGTGAGCGAAGGGAAGGTGAGGGGAGGGAGTGGACACACATGCTGCGAGAGACGATTGACAGTAGCTAAATTGGTTCAGACACATTACGGTTGGATCTAGCCCTTCTATGCAGCGGGACGGACACCTGCGGAGGGCACGATATATGTTGTCGTCTCAAAAGCAGCAGGTCTTCTGAATCATGTCCTCTCTTGTGAATGCCTGTCTACACGAACAAAGGGCTCCAAAAGGTTGAGGGATAGTTGTGCGCGTACTATGTGGCACAAAATACAAGCCAGCGGTAACAATAGCCAGCGCGTAGTAAAAAATAGTGATTTCTGTGTTAAAAATACTGAGAGTGACAGAGTGGAAGCTTGGAAGCGACAGGGTCTGGCGGTCTCACTGAGACGCCGGTGTCCAGAGATGGCAATTCCTCCACACCTCCGCGCTTAGATACTTAAGATGACACCTCTGACAGCCCCGCTGTCAGTATCAGACTCTGCCGAAAGATTATCGTTCGCCTCGAACAATGTCTCCAAGTCCCCTATTGTCCTTTCCTCAACTCTCTGGTTGCACTCGTTTGGTTTTCAAGGGAACTCAGTGACCCTGAGGACAGGTTTCAAGACGCTGCCCTTAGTCCTACATGTAAACTTGAATGCAGAGTGGTAAGGTTTGCGAGTAATCGTTTAATGCTTTTTGGATTTATTTTGATGATTTGGAAGTCTAGCATTTGTAATTAGCTGCTTCTGGAGGAAAACAAAAAGATCATTAGAAAGGATTTTAAATTCAATTTTGGTCAGCCATTACGTCATTTGGTAGCCTGTTGATGTGGGCGTCGCCCTTTGAGAAGGCTGGCGAGACTTTTGCCGCCCCCATCCAATCGCTGTTTACACCTCCTCTGCCCAGCTGCATATTCAGGGCGTGGCACATTCTTCTCTGACAGACACCATTCCATCGGTTTACTCATTCGGCTTTCGGAGCCGGAGAAGTTAAAGTCATCGTTCCCACAAAAATGAAAATTCTCACAATTTACTCTTGTGTCCGTTACATTTCTGTATGACTTTCCTTTTTCCGGCCGAACACAAATATCTGAATAGCTTTCGAAATATAATTTTTGGTGTGTTCCGGAGAAGTCAAACAGGTTTGGAACAACATCATGCCACGAACCAAAATGCTTGGTACTGAATAGCAAGTATTTTGGAGACTTAAAATGACTGAGCCAGTTGGTGATCCTGCGCAAGCTAGTTTTTGGTGAACGGTTACAATGTACAAAAGTAGACCCGTCTGGGATGTCTTAAGCTCAGTTCAGCTGCGTTTTTCTTTTTTGGCAGACGAACATGACGTGATTGTGTTGTTCAGGGGGGGGGACCCTGTCTAGTGCATAGCAGCTGCTATTCTCATATAGAAAAGAGGGGGAGAGTTGAGCATCCTACGTTTGAATGATGAGAGCTCTCCAGCATACAGAAGCGTGGTCATACTGAGGCCCATTCACTCCCTAACATTCCCTGGCTCTTACTCATTTTCTGGGAAGAGGGGCGCGTCGCCCAGCAGCCTCCTTTGCTGCCTCCCTCCCCCGTTTTTATTTGTCCATTCTCTCATTTTCCCGATAATGACTCTCTCCCGTCAATTAGGCTAACTCGTCGCCAACGTTCCTGAGGTGAATGAATACATGATGATGCCTCCCCTGCTGGCCCCCTGCTCCTGGGAGGTGCGAAGAAAAAAAATCAGTGCGATCTTGCAGGGGAAGGCATTTGCCAGAGATAAAGCTAATTTAATCCGATGAAATGTGACATTTGGCGCGGACGCTCCCACTCGGCCAGAGTGCAGGTGCTGCATCAAGATTAATGAATCGCCAACAGCCCATCCATTCGCACCGAGAGAGAGAACGGAGGGCGCAGGGGGCAGGGCTGATGAGAAAGAATGAGATGGAGTGAGAAAGAAAGGGGGGAGTAAAGGAACAGAGGAAGAATTGTTGAATGCAATGGAGGACAGTGGTTGGTGGGAGGTCAGGTACTCGGTGCTGTGTTTTGTCGCTGGGGACCTGCTGCGAGAGATTGAGAAGGCGGCTACCTTGATTAGAAGTGAGAGTTCTTGCTCCCCATCTCTCTTTTTTTCTTCTGTCTGTTCCTCCTCTTCATTCTGCGAGCCCACTGCTGTTTCTGAACCCGCTGGTATAATGAACCAACTGGTATGAGAGGCTGTGGCTTGTTTTCTTGTCTGTGTGCGCATATGCGCGCGTATGTTTACTTGCGTAGTCAACGGCGCCCACGGTTGGTGAGGATTTCCTCGCGTGAAGCAACGATCGGTTTTCCCCTGCCAAATGAAGCAGATTGGCACTTTCGACTCATGCCAGAGCATAATAAATACTTACTGCTTCTCACGATTACTTCTGCTCTGAATTTCATTAGGAAATGAGGCCTATTAACACTAAACGAATAGCTTTTCATGTCGACATTGTAATTATGAAGTGTTAGCTTGCCTTCTGCTGAATTTCAAATAAAAGCAATATTTGACTAATTGTAGAAAAACACATTAAGAGGATTCATTTTGCATATATATATATATATATATATATATATATATATATATATATATATATATATATATATATATATGCATACATATCATTAATTATTCATATGTTATTAAGTGTTAAATATAGATATACGTTTTATATGTGAATTAAAAAAATATATTTTTATAAAAACTCTTACAACATGATTTTTAAATTGTATGCATTTAAAATTATATACATTCTTAAATATAAAATATAATATATAATTATAACAGTTTCGTAATCTACAAAGCAACATTACTATATGCGCTCACAACAAGTGTGAATTTATTTTAATTTCAAGGCCATTGAAGAGCTGATCAGAATATCCCAATCTAGACACAGACTGTTTTGTGGTTAAAAGTCCTGAAGCTTTTGGCTGCATTACAGACAGGTAGCAGGTGAAGAGTGCCTTCAGATTCCCCTTCCGTGCCGATATCACCTTGACCTCATGTCTCCTAACTTATAGACGGTGACAGGATGTCCTCATTAGAAGAGAAAAAGAGGGCGTTCTGAATTCACCAGGGGACTTGATTACCATATAAAGTGACAGTGTACAAAAACAAAACGGTAATATGCAGTAGGAGTCTCAACTTGTGACCTTGATGGGAGAGACTTTGCTGTGAACTGTCTGCATATTATTTTGATGCTGAATTATAGTTCCCATGAGCCATCTGCATCCAGTGAGCCGAATATCTTTTCCCTATGCAAATGGAGCATTTGTGTGGAAATGATAACCAGAGAAGCTACAAAACCTGCTGTTTGCAGGAAACACCTCCTCTGCAATCAGTTTCTCTTAAATTTACACGTCCTGAGATACTGCATGGTGACCGCTAGCATTGAATCCAGGCAAATTGGTGGCATAAATCCAAGCCGACACTAGATCGATATTACATGTAAGGGATAATATACAGTCAGCTGGTCTTAATCGTAAATAAACACTTATTATGGCTACTTGATAAAAAAATAGATGTGAATTACTTCGGTTTCCTGGGACAAATGTCCATTATACAAAAAAAATATAGAATTCTGTGATTAGCCAATCAGAATCAAGAATTCCGTAGAGCAGTGATCAGAGTTATCTCTGAATCAGATTCACTCATGAACACAGACCTCCTTTTATACTCGCTTCCCCCTTCACATCCGGTTCGGCTTCACCAGTCGTGTAGTGAAACTGTGGCATCTCTGTAAAAGCGTTGTGACCTTTTCTTACCTGGTTATGCTTCTTGGTTTTGTACCTGGTGACTTGAAGATAATCCTCCAGGAGCAAAGTACAACATCACTTACCCTCTCAGCACTGTTTTTATTTGAGACCGATCAGATCCAGCATCTCAGACGGCCTCCACGGGAGGCAGAAATAGGCTTACGTCCACATTTTCCTCCCTTTGAGCTCCTCGTTTCAAGAGGCCGCTCGGATTTCTCGTTCTGAATGTGCTCTCCGCGGAGAGCTTTACTATGTGGGCCAGGATCTTTCCATATGATTCAGTGAGCCTGATAAATGGGACTGTATAATTATGTTGTGACTATTAAGAAGTAGCGGTTAAGCCGTTCTATAAGAAGTGTGTATATAATTACATGCCGTTTTATCAATAGGGTTGTGCGCATCTCAAAAGAGCTCATGCTGAAGGCAGCTGCTCTGTAGTGCTGGGCAGCACAAAGACCAAATAGAGAGCCCTCTTTCTCTCGTGCTGTCTATCTCGCTTTCATTCCCCGCTCTGCTTAATCCTGAAAGATCAATTTGCCATATCCTGGTGCTCCTCAGCAAGGTAATGGTGGCCTAGCAGTTTTTTATATTTGTGCTAGTAACACAGCAGTTGTAGGTTGTGCCTAGGAATGAGACAGTAAAAGCATTATTGCTATTTTAAGTAATATATCATGACAACTCATTAATAGATTTAAACAGTATTTATTGATAAAAATGGAATGTTTTAGGCCTAGTCTTGGTGGATTAGATCTGCAATGCTATGAGTGAAGGCTATTGCCGAAAGTAAGGAGAACCCCTAGGAGATTTAGACAGGTGGTGCTGGGGAGGGTGGAGGACCAGGAACATTCCTATGCATGGCACACTGTACTGATTTGAGCCGGTTCGGTATGGAAATAAATAGTTTACATAGATAGAGCATAGATAAAGTAGTCGGCTTTAAATGGTTATATCCTCAACTGTCACTTGCCCGTACACGGCAACCTAAATTTACTTCACTATATTACTATTAAATCCTAATCTAGTCATGACAAACTATATATTGTTGGAAATGTGTACAAGACTCCTAAATAGATATTTTAGTGCTGTTTTTTTTCGTACAAATGAACACTAAAATATGAATTTATGACAAGAGTGCGCCTCAAAAAATCGACGTCATTACAGGAGTTTCTGACCTTTGTCACAAAAAGTCGACACACACACTTTTAATAATTTAAACTTTGGTTTTTAGTGCTAAAAGTTCATAATAAAACATAATCTAGTATTTTTTAATAAAAAAAGATAAAAATTATATTTTAAAAAGTAAGGTAAGAAGTCCTCTAAAAAATATAATATATTATATATAATATTTTTTTTTTTTAATTTTTATTATTATATCACATATTTTAGTCGTTATCATAAATTAGGTATGATTTGAAAGCTTACGAACTCTTCATCCTGTGAAAACCGTTTTGAAATTGGACGTTGCGCTACCATAGAGGCCCCTCCCTTTTTGGGCATCATCTTTCATAATTTATTTTCAAAACCTTTTCTAAACTTGACAAAACACATATTGTCAGAAACGTCTTAAGGTTCCATATTTAGTGACAGAAGTGATATTTGCATTTATTAATTTGTTATGGCATAATGCATACAATTAAATTCGATGGAATTCAATAGCACCCGGTGGCTATTTTTAGTATAACGCCTAAACAAAATCTCATGGGAACTTCAATTTTTGTGATATCAACTTTAAATTTGGAACACAACTTGCTTAGCTAAATAGCTTTCATTTTATAGTAATTTGATTGTAAAAATATTTTGTAAAATATTTATTTTATATTAAAAAATATATGAATAAACTATATTTGATTTACTGTAAATTATAACTTTTTCATACTTATTTTTTTTTGAAGTGCTTTCACTTCAGTAATAATCTGCTGATTGTTTTCTTTAAAACAAGACCAAACTTAGGTTTAGATTCCAAAGCATTCTTGAATTACAACCATTTAAGTTTGTATAGTGCATTTTAATGTCAATTATCAGAAGGGGGGGTGACAGGTAAAGGGTTAAACTATTTTATCTGTTGTGATAATTTGTTCAATGATTTATTACAAGGTAATATATAATGTAATATATAACTTATAGCCAATAAAATATAAATGATTGGATATTTTCTATATTGTACAAACAAATATGATGAAACATTATGTATAATTCATAGTTGTGGATGAGGTAAATGAACCAAGAATTAGAATTTTAAATACTCCTTTTAGGTAGACATTAAACTACAGGTTGCCACAGCTGAATTAAAGCTCTGATATAAAAAAGCTGTTTTAGTAAAATGTGTGTGTGCTCAATAAGTTTGAAAAAACAGCAACAAAGCCCTGAATGTTCACTTTAGAGAGGACCTGAATTTCTCGTCATCCTCTAGAGGGAGCTGTTGAGTGCAGTTCCGCTAAAGGAGCATAAAACGCAGTTTTGTGTTTTTAAGGTCATATCTGAAAGAGGACATTGCACCCCGTGGCTTCTTATTTGCTGCCACTTCATCAGACTTAACTCTAGACGGACAGGTAGCGCTCGTTTACAATGCTAGTTTTGACCACCGGTGGCCTTCACAAAGAGCGGTTTGGTTAGGCTCTCTTCCTCTGAAAAAAGGGGAAAGGAAAAAGAGAAGGAAGGGTAGAAAAAATGTCGCTGTAAGTGTCTTGAATGGAGGCTTTGTTACAGGGGCCAGGACCCAGCGTGAGAGGGCTGAGGGCAGTGATGGATAGTAATACCTGGCCCCCCGGTGCCTCAAATGCCTCAGCGAGATACCACCTCCACAAACACTGCCTCTGTCCGGCTCCTGTCCCTCTTTCCCTGCCCAGCTTTTTGTGTTTGAACAACCAAAGCTTCTTTCCTGCCTCACCCCCCACCCACCCTCCCCAATCCCGGTCTTCCCTTTTTCACATAGGCCAAGAGGGAGGGGTTGGCCAGCTGTCTGTACTCACCTGTGGACAGTGAGATGGAGGTTTTGGGAGGTGGCTGGAAGGAAACAGGAGAGAATAAAGTATTGCGTTTTGAATTTTGAGAGGATTTGGTGCCGTTTTTTGGAGGCTAGCGGAAGAGAGAGTGTGCGTACCACCAAATTAACCAGGAGAACACACGTCGCAACTGAGAGGAAAGGTTTGTTTTTGTTTTTTCCAATCAATAAACACAAGAATTTGATTGGTCTAACCAAGTCTCTACTTGATTTAGTCATTTTTAAGTCAAGTTTATCTTGACTATTTTTATTTATTTTTTTACGATTCTCTTCTCTTGGGAAGCCACTGAATTGTATATACGAAGAGTTCAGATGCAAAAGCCTCTAAGTGCCATTTGAAATTTTCTTCTAAAATAATCATTTTTATCAAGCTTGTATATTTAAGTTCAGTAATTTCACGTAAATGGCAATGAAGATTACCTATTAATTGTCATTTAAGTGAAATTACTGAACTTAAATGTACAAGCTTGATAAAAATGGTCATTTTAGAAGAAAATTTCAAATGGCATTTAGAGGCTTTTGCATCTGAACTCTTCATATATTATCCTCTATATACTCTAATTTTCAGGGGTTTTATGCATTATCTTAATAATTTATTCTAGAAGCCACTGAATTGTAGATTTTTGTCAATACTCTAATTTTGTCAAGGTGCAAGTCAGTTGCTGTTCACGGAGAGATGTTAGTGCTATTCCAGGAGACGAGATCCCTGTTCTGAAAGCATAAGCAGCCTGTGGATTCCCAAATGCTTTTATCTGTGTCTATTTTGTAGAGAAGTGAATTCAAGAGTTGTCTTAACCTTAATACACACTCATAGGAAGGGAACTTACTGCCTCAGTGCATTTGCAAACAGTGTGGCTTTTCATTATGCATTTTTTTGGGTGGGGGGGAGAGTATGACTCACTTCTTCTCTCCCTTCGCCTTATCTTCCTTTCCATCACTCTTTCTTTTTCCAGACAGGTTTGAGACAGGTCTGTGCCACTGATCAATGGCCCTCTCCCTCACTTTTTAACCAGACACTTTCTCAGGGTGCTTTTCTGGCCACCGTCCATTTCATTCTTCACCAGCCAAATAGATCTGCTGAAGGAGAGAGATTGACTTCTTTTTGTTTGCTCGTTCGTTCCCCTCATTGCGTTTTGAAAGGACTGGCGCACACAGAGACAAAACCAATCAATTGCTCTCTCTGTGGATCTTTTTCAGAAGCGACCGATAACCTGATCGAAACATGATGTTGCTCGCGGCGGAATTTAGATCAGTGGCTAGAAAGAGGGTAATGAGATTTATCACGGCGACCCATAACTGTATATCACATCGTTCCCGCGTGCCCTTTAGCCACGTTCCCGGCGAGACGGGGAGCTCCGGGATCAGATGGATGGCTTTAAATTATAGAGAAAGACAACGGTAATAGGCTTGTGGTCAAACTTTGTTTCTCTGTTGACCGTTCAGGATTAGCTGTCGGATTTTGTCCCTCGCATCCACGGCTGGAAAACTGGGGCTTATCTTTCTGTCTTCCTGGGAAATAAATAAATAAGACTACTGTCTGTTGCCACAGAGATCTTGATAATGGCACAAATCAGCTTAGGATCCCTTTCTGCACAAACCTATCTCCCCTAGGATGTTGAAGGCAGGGAAGGACTTAACTCTGTTTTTTTTTTACCCTCTTCTTTTCATTTGTCTTTCTGTGAAGCTCACAAAGTCAGAAGGAACTCCCGTGCTGAATAGGAAGTGAGGATTAAGCCGTTCCTCCAACAAATAACCAATCTATTCTCTATCTATCCATCTGTCCGTTCGTCCATCCATCTCTACTGTTCAAGTTTGAGGTTGATAAGATTTTTATTCACCAAGGCTGCATTTATTTGAACAAAAATATGGTAAAACAATTATTTTATACACCAAAAATATGTTGTTTTTTTTTCTTTGATAAAATGTATTAACTCACTTTCCTTTTTGGCTGACATCCCCAAAGTCCTATTTTGTTTAAACGCCTCAAACTAACACCCACTTTTTATGATCCAATCCACCAATTCTTTCTCTTTTAAGTGTTGTATTTAAAGCTACACTGTGTGATTTTTACCCCCATCTATAGTGGTGAAAAGGTAAATGACCATCCAGTGAATATTAGTTTCTGTTCCTCTCAATTCCGATTTCGTTTTAACTCCTACGGTGGCCAATGTAGTCCAAGATTAACATGGCTTCCGAGTTCGACCTCGTCCATGAGTGTTAACTTAAACGTAAACGCAAAAGGCGAAGCTTGAATTAACAGGTATGTCCCTCTTTGGCTAATGTACTTTCAAGATGGAGGGGCAACATGGCGAACCGACATTACCCGTATGTGTTTTCAATGGCATATTATACACTCGCGAGAATACTTTATTACTTGAACGAAGTAAATATACATTAATGAGCACATACATTTTAAAAAAGAACTAAGTGTTTTTAGCTAAGAATAAACTAAAAGAGTTACACAGTGTAGCTTTAAATCACAAATACAAAGTAAAATAGCTTCACGGTGACTTCAACATTAAACTGTCGGTGCTAAAGTTTTCTGAAAAGCTAAAACAAGGTCATTGTGCTTTAGAAGCAAACACGGCAGTAATGAAATGCTGATGCTTGTTGCTAGCGGTGAGTTGAATCATCTCAGATTGCTTAATAATTTAGGATAGGGTTTATATTTTTTGACTCATAGTCTTTGCGACTTCTCTTAAAAAGCAGATGAAAACACAGCCAAGTTGAACAGAGACTATTCAACCTTTTCTGAGGCTAGTAAAGCAGTGCTTTTCTTTCGTCTGGAAATATAAAACTCTACCTGAGGAATTGACATTCAGGGAGTCATTTACTCCAAGGAGCAGATATCAGACGCTTCACTCCTCATGTTTTGCCGCCTGTGCTTGTGGTTCTTCCTGTCAGCACTGTGGCTCGTGGTCCTATCTGATGCCGCCACATCTAGCTAAACCCACATTGGAGTTCCTCTCTGCGGTCGACAGACCGATGCCGGAGGGATTGTGGGACCACTGGTCCGATTAGCCGGCTTGTCAGTGCCACCCAGAGAGTGATTGAGAGTCTCTCCTCGGGGCTTCTGGGGTGGGGAAGATGTAGTTCGGAAAGGAAGGATACGGGGATGGCTGAAGTGTCTAGGCGGTTTCACTTGGTCACTGCTGTGTTTTATGGCTTTCTATTCCTATGTGATTTTATTCTGCCATGTCACATAGGGTTCAAAGCCATTGGGTACAGAGTGGAAGCTCAACTGAAGGTTGTGGACGGAGAAGATTTTCATCCAGGTTTTATAAAGTGTTTAAGTTTACCGCTGTCCTAGCCTAGAAAGTTTCCAGATTTCTTTATTTAGTTATAAGTATGCTTATAAAATGACTTTCGGCAAATTCACCTTTAGTTTTTAAAGAGTAACTAAACACTAAACCAACTTTTTTTAGTTAATGATCTGTAAGAATGGATCTTTATTAATACCAGTCATTGATTCGAGTAACTTATTTGTGTATAAAGTGTTTTATTTCTACAATATATGGTGTAAAAACCTCTTAGTGCTGCCCTCTCCAGGTTGAACGGTGGCTACTGCAGTTGAATTTTCCTATTGGATGTTCGCACTTTGTGACGTACGCAGGTTTCAGCTCACCACGCGAGCTATGCCCTTGGCAGTATAAAAAACAGCTTGTTTCGTCAAAACCACTGTAGAGAGTCAGGAGTTGGAATTGCGAGTATTGAAAACGATCAGGATAGAGTGTTTTAGCATCTACTGTATTTCGTCCCCTCTATCTCCGCTGGGGTCAGCCCACTTTTTCAGCATTTTTCATATATTGCCAGTGGGTGGAGTCAGGCTCTGACCAGGGGTTTAGTTACCCTTTAACAATAACCATTCAATTCACAATCGATAAAATCAAATCCCACTCATTGAATTTCATGCACAGATTACAGAAATGCATCAAATGCCAGAACATGTTGATACCAAAAATGTTGCTAAATGAAAAAGAATAAATCACAGCCAGTCAGGGTTGCAAACCTTTTGTTATTTTTAAATTCCATTTCAGTTTCTGAATTAGAATTGAGTTTCCAGAAAAGTTGTCCAAGGAAATTCATATAACTCCACACTGTAAAAAAAATATTGTTGGTTTAACTTAAAGTAAGTAACCTGGTTGCCTTAAAATTTTAAGTTGATTGAACTGGAAAAAGTGAGTTAATACAAGGAAGGAGATTGATTTAATAATCAGAAACTCAAAATAATAAGTTATCTGAACAAAAAAAATTAAGTTGATTTGACAAAAGAAAAAATCTTAACAAATCTTGAAAATATTTTTACAGTGCAATAAGTGTCACTCTTAACAAAAAAAACTTTGTTTGAAGCTTTTTATAGGCCTTATACAGACTAATTTATGAACCAGACACTTTATTTAGAACTTCATTTCCCAGAATTCCATTTACTTTTAAATTCTGTTCTTGTTTGATATACATTTAGATGGATCTGGATTTTGAACCAATGAGATTTTTATGCGAGCACTAAAAAAAATTATATTGTTGGTTTAACTTAAAATTTTAAGGCAGCTAGGTTGCTTATTTTTTAAGTTCATTGAAATGGAAAAAATAGTTAATACAATGATTGATTTGCTCATCAGAAACTCAAAATATTATGTTATCTGAACTAGATAAATTATCTAAGTTGATTTGACAAAATAAAAACTTGTGTACAATTTTTTTTACAGTGTGGAAACGTCATCAACCAGTTAGTCGAGAATGCCTCGATCTCTTATAGTATACAAAAAAACAATTATTTTTAATAATCAGAAGATGTAAATGTGTGCGTTTTCTAAATGAGACGAGTTAATGTTGGCAATTTGATTGCGGCCATTAAAATGTCGTGTGTTGTAGCACCATCACAGCACGTTTCCCTGTTCTAGAGTGTTTATGTGGATCATTGTGTGTTATGTTTCACTTCTCTGCCAGCACAAACTAGCACCTCAACTATCGTGAATCCATTTCGGTAATGAACTTAGCATTGAGTCCCGGAGTGCAGTCACGCTTGTGATGGGCTAATTAGATATGTAGCTGGCGATGAATAGAAACATTTTTTCCACTCGTTGACAAGTATGACATTACAGCATTCAGGATGTGGCAAGACCTGCACAATACTGCCAATAATCCATGATTCGTTTCCCTTTCTCTCTCGTTCTCGCTGTCACACACACACATTGTGCCCTTGGGCACTGTGTCTGTAGGCTTGCGAGCCCCCCATTGCACTGTGGCTGGTTTTTGTCCCCGTGGCTGGCAGTTTTACCCGAGCGTCAAAAGCACAGCGCCAAACTGCCATGACCGTCTGCTGAGTCAGGCTGTTTTTAACGAAGCCTGCAGTATTTATCACCGGCTTCCCGCTCTTAATTCACTCATTGGGAGCAGGGCTGGAGAATGAAATGTTAATGTTTTATTTCCTCCCAGGCGCAATATCACCTCTGCTTTGTTATTGTATCAGGGGCAGGGGTGGCGATGCTACCTGGGGGAATAAGTGAAAGAAGTGATTTCGACAAATAAAAACCCAGCAGTGTCAGAACTGTGAGGTTTTTTGTGTGTGCAGACAGGCCGACAACCACAGCGAAGACCTGCCTAATTTGTCAATGTGTGAGTCCTCATCTCTCAGATAAAACATGACAGTAACCGTCTCTGGGTTTTCCATGCGTATTTGTGCTAAGATCGCTCGTTGTTGTGGCTTCGCCCAGCTTTCTTGTAGCTACAGAACTGCACCTGACACAAAATAACAATAATGATAACACTCCTCAACAGCCCAACTCAGCAGCCAGCGTTTTCCACTCAATTCGCTAACCGCTACGAGTGCCACTCAAGGGCCGTGCGCATAGACGCTCTCCCAGAAGCCCTGCCGAACTGACCTCGATTTGAAAATAATCACAGACGTGCCACATTTACTTGGACTTTAGCCTTGAACTGAACTCCATGAGGAACGCTCAGCGTTAGCTTTAAATATCTGTGAGCTTCTTAAATCGTTTCTTCGCCTCTTTTAGGATAAAAAAAACACAACAAATGAAATTTGTATTTAATAAGATGACTGCTATCTAGAATCACGGAGGTCATAGTGGATACAAAAATAGTCTGTGTAAAGACCCATTCACACCAAGAACAATAACTACAATGATAACTACACTGTAAAAAATAAACCGTAAATTTTACGGTAAAAAACGGCAGCTGTGGTTGCCAGAACTTTACCGTTAAAAATACGGTAGGAACGTTAATGGTTTTACAGACTTAACTTAAAATTTACAGTAATAAACCGTATTTTATTTTCTGATAAAATGTGGATTTACCAACTTATTGACGTATTGATATCTGTTTTAAACCATTGTAATTCACTGACAACCAACAATCATCACAGCAGTAATGAGAGTTCAACGAGCAATCAGAGCTCATTACAAGTGAATACTTGTATAAAGCAATACTTATTTAAAGAAACTGCACAATGTCATTCACACAAACATTAAGCACCATTATGGTAACACACATAAAATTAAAAAAATGCACTAAACATTAATTTAACAACATTAAATATAACATAAAACCCTAATGTACATAACTGATTAGAAAAAAAAACAATAAAACTATGAGGAACCATAGCAATTTCAACAAAAATACATAAAATGTGAAGTGTCACACAGGGAATTGTGGGAATGTCAATTTACGGTTATTCACTGTAAATTATACAACGATTTGTTCTTTTTACACTTTCAAAAACTGTAAATTTAACGGTATTTTACTGTTATTTACACAGTTATTTACTGTGTTTAGTACGGAAACTTTCTCTTTACCGATTAACAGTTTTGCACTGTCGCATTTTTACAGTATTTTACTGTTAAAATCACGGTTATTTTTTACAGTGATATTAGCGTCTACTCCAGTGGACAATAACATTGTGTTTATTCTAAGCTTGCACTGCAGTTTGTCGTCTTCCACTTTAAATGCTCGACGTCTCAAGCTCTTTAAAGCAGGATGGATTCTGATTGGCTGTCAATGTTTTTATTGCTCATCAGCTAAAAAAAGTGATTCGATTGATATTGTTTCTCTGTGCCAATATCATTATAGATTTGGTTTTGATATTCTTTTAAAGATTTTCAGACGATATCTTTATAGTTATAGTTACTTTCCTTGGTGTGAATGCACCTTAACTAATTCGTAAATCCATTTTTATGTAAATTGCACATATTTCAAATGCTTTACACAAAAATGCTTTATTTTTGCATTCATGATAGAGGCTGTATTCACCAGCATGCTTGATGTAATGTCTTTGACATTATAAATACTGACACATTTTAGTCATTGTGCACAATTCTGACAAATATGACAATTAAAACATATCAAACACAAACGAAATGAACGTGTAAATCACATAATTCAACAATAAGTTTTCGTCTTTATTTATTATTATTATTTTTTTCATTTAGATCAATTTAGATATTGCGCTAAATTGCGTAAGTGGTTTACGATTGATTTCAAAATTGTAAAAAAAACAATTTATGGAGAAATTCATTCTGTTCTTCTTTGATAATTTCTTTTATTTTTTTGATTAGATCGATTTATATTGCGTAAATTACGTAAAAAAGGTTTACGATTGATTTCAAAATTGTAAAAAAAAACAATTTATGGAGAAATTCATTCTGTTCGTCTTTGATAATTATTATTATTTTTTAATTTAGATCGATTTAGATATTGCGTGAAATTACGTAAAAAAGGTTTACGATTGATTTCAAAATTGTAAAAAAAAAATTTATGGAGAAATTCATTCTGTTTCGTCTTTGATAATTTTTCTTTTATTTTTTTTTATTTTAGATCGAATTTCAATATTGCGTGAAATTACGTAAAAATGGTTTACGATTGATTTTTATAAAATTGTAAAAAAAATAATTTATGGAGAAATTCATTCTGTTCGTCTTTGATAATATTTTTTTGTGTGGGTTTTTTTTTAATTTAGATCAATTTAGATATTGCGTGAAATTACGTAAAAATGGTTTGCGATTGATTTTAAAATTGTAAAAAAAAAATAATTTATGGAGAAATTCATTCTGTTCGTCTTTGATCTTTTTTTTGTGTGGGTTTTGTCAAAAAGAAAACAAAGCACATTTGATATAGCATCATTACAGAGTGTCTGACTAATTCATGAGTTGTTTGACTAAACCAGGGACCCTTAGGAGTGCAAATGGAGGTCTCTGCTTGTCTAGGATGCGGATGCTTGTGGTTTAGTGGCTTTAAGGTGCTTACACGTGTAGTTCTCATCAGTGGAGTGCCCTCAAGCATTAGTGGCAAGTACCCTAATGGGACCGTAGGGACCATCCACAGTTCTGCAATGTCAAATCCATTCAGCGCATTCCACCCCAGCCGTATTGCTTTTCTGTCCATGTCCCATTGCACATCTTGACACATGGTGTCTAATTTCCCAGCACCTTCCAAACACATACGCACAAGGCTGTTTCAGTGTACGTGGCGGGATATAGACTCTTATTGAGGAGGTCTGTAAATGAACACACCTCCGGTGTCCACATATTCACATGCATGTGTGCCGTGCTTGACCTTCCCGCTTCTGCGAGGCTTAAGACTCGAGATTTCAGACGTCTCAATTCCCTGAGCGAAAGCTGCACTCGAGTTAATTGCAGTCTGCACAGGATATGATAGCTGCGATTTCGCCCTGTCCTCTCACAGGAAGCTCAGTCAGCGCGTGAGCCGCTCGGCTCAGCCAGGCCGAGGCCAAAATGCATTCAGCATGTAATCTCCTCTCTGCAGAACACAAGCAAACCTACAGCCTGAAACAATGCAGTGCAGATAACGCGCCAGTCACGCTGAGATGCTGCTTCAGCGTGTTTCGCCTGTATTATGGCCCTTCAGGAATTACGTTATTGAACTTCATAATTGAGAGACTGCTGCATTCTCAGCGCGTGATGCTCAGCGTTTAACCAGCTTTGTTGCGAGAGAATAAAGCGGCAAACTCTTTTGCTCGTGGTATTTCAGCGCAACTCTTTCACTAACCAATTCACAATTCAGTTTAAACAAGCTCGTTCCAAGCCATTCATGGAGTTTTTAAATTAAGCGATTAGAATTATTTTTCCATGTAAACTAGGGCTGTCAAACGATTAATCACAGTTAATCGCATCCAAAATAAAAGTTTGTGTTTACATAATATATGTGGCGCACTGTGTATGTGTGTATATATATATATATATATATATATATATATATATATATATATATATATATATATATATATATATATATATACACACACATGCATGTATATTTAAGAGAAAAATATTTATATATAAAATATTTATATTTATATATAATATAAATTATATATAAATCTATATACATGAAATATTCTTAAATATATACAAGCATATGTGTGTATTTATATTTATATATATAAAATAATTATACACAGTGCACCCACATATATTATGTAAACACAAACTTTTATTTTGGATGTGATTAATCACGATTAGATCATTTGACAGCCTTAGTGGAAACACCCCTTTTTATATAAATTTACATTTATTACAGATCAGAATAAATTTTTCAGACCAATTTCTTTCTTTCCGCATTTGGCGAATGCTTTTGTCCAAAGCGAATCATATTTCTTTAAAGATATACAATTTATCAGTCCATGCATTCCCTAGGAATCGAACCTTATGGCATTTTTAGCGGTATTTTGCGTGCTAATTTGGCTTGGTTTCTTAGAAATCTTAGAAAAGGCTGTCAAAACATCTATAGGCCTATTTATTAATAAAATGACATGTCTAACCTGGCATTTTTTGTAGTGTAGACTACTTTTATTGTCAAGGTGTTATTGTTTCGGATTTGGCGTTAAACCAAGGTCTTGACTCTATGTAGTCATGATAAAAACCCCAGGATGTCCTTCGGAAAGAGTAGAGGCGTAAACTTCGGCATCCTGGCCAAACTTGCCCACTGGCCTCTGTCCATCACCATGGCCTCTTAATCATCTCCAAACAATGATTGGCTTCCTCGCTCTGTCTCCTCTTCACCATTAAGCTGGTTCTGGCACAATATGGCTGCCGTCCGCCTCATCCAGGTGGATGCTGCACATTGGTGATGGTTGAGGAGAATCCCCTCTTCCATATGTAAAGCACCTTGAGTGCCAAGAAAAGTGCTATATAAATATAACAAATTATTATTGCAAGCTGTTGAAATTCCATTTTAGCACTGATTTTTGTGTGTTTGATGTTATCTGATTTGCATAATTTCTTGGTTCTAATTGAATGCAAATTATTCACCCCAAATACAAAATGTTCCTATATCTAGATAAAAATCCTAGCACTTAAAGGGTTAGCTCACCAAAAAGGAAAAAGCTTTCAGAAAGCTCTCAGATTTGTGTTCCGAAGATGAGGCAACGGCCCAATTAATGACCAAATTGTTCATTTTTGGTGAACTAACCCTTTAAATCTTTTATCTGATTTTTTTCTTTGTCACTTTTACTTCGAAAGCACTGATCATGGATCTGCCAGTATCAATGATTCATCATTTTATCTGGTATCTACAGTACATGTCTTTTTCTCTCTTTCTATCTCTGCAGGTTTCATAAATTTGTGGCGATCCAGAGATTAGGTAGACTATGCCTCAGTTCACCTTTGCCTGCTTCTGTGGCCTTCACGGCCTGTGTAGAAGGAAAAAGAAGAAAAAGGTTCAAGAGGGACAACCACGACAGGAGTTCGAGACTGAGGTTTGAGATGATGTCTGGACTGGGAAGATTCTCAAGGTTTCGGTAGCTTACAAAGAGAACCAGATGCAAGACAGTGATCCTTAGCTTCGGCCAAGATCTCAGGGCTGAGAAACAGAGGATTTGTTCATGATTTGAATGTACTTACCTGTAAGACGATCTGCTTATTTTCACAGTTTCGATGCAGATAGATCAGTCTGAGGTACCGAGGTGTAGGGAAGTACTGTTGCACTTTTAAAAAAAACTATTTTAACATTTGGGCACTTTAAAAAATGCCTGAATGTCATTTCATTGGTAACAAAATGTCAAAACTACTGGCATTTATTTTTTTCCCTCAAAAATTTCACAAAAATACTAGGGCTGGGCAACAATTAATCACGATTAATCGCATCCAAAATTAAAGTTTGTGTTTACATAATATATGTGTGCGTAGTGTTTATAATTATTTATAATTATTTTATAATTACTACACACACATATATTACGTAAACACAAACTTTAATTTTGGATGCGATTAATCGCGATAATGATTCCAGCCCTAAAAATACATTTAATTTTAATAATAGAAAAATATTAATAGACGTTCATGTGATTTCAAATTTCCACTAAAAATCTAAAATCGCTCAGATGTTTGTACTGAGAAAATAATTTGCTTGCGTATGCAGTTGGCTTTTATATATATATATATTTTTGAGTATAATAATCTTAGATATTTTTTGGGCCGCTAAATTATTATTTTTAATGACCCAAATGAATGCATATTCTGTGCTAGGACATTTCTTTTCAAGCATACTCCTCAACACATGCTGAACAACGAATCTTGATTACCATTTAATATTAAATTATTAAATGCAAATAAATCGTTGCCGGCAGTCAGACACTGTCAGTCTGTTGATGCCAAAAAAGAAAAAAACTTTAGACATATTATAACACCCATATTTTCAATGAATGTCAATTTTGGTGTTCATTTGAGCGACTTAGCTATGTTTCCATCCAAAGTTGCGAACTTTAAATGCACAAAATTGGATTATCGCATAAAACATTGCGTATAAAGCAGCTGAGCTGAACAGAACAAAACCGCCACTTCCTGTTAATCTGGTTCTAAATATCACTTGGAAGAATGGAGAAGCCACTGTATATCATAATTTTCTTTATAATAAATTGCTTGCGCCTCAGAGCGCGCAGACGAAACGCAATAAAGTGATCTTGCTTTCAGAGGCGATGCTGCTGTTTGGAAACACAGTTTTGGGAGGTAATTATGCCAGACCACTTTGACGACAGTGATTAAGCTCCTTCATTGTATTTACTCACTTTTTCCAGTTCAATCAACTTAAAATTTTAAGGCATACCAGGTTACTTATTTTTTCAAGTTAAACCAACAATATTTTTGCAGTGTAGTAATCACAACATTTTTTCTTTTGTCAAATCAACTTAAATAATTTATTTAGTTCAGATAACATATTATTTTGAGTTTCTGATGATTAAATCATTCTCCTTCATTGTATTAACTCACTTTTTTCCAGTTCAATTAACTTAAAATTTTAAGGCAACCAGGTTACTTACTTTTTTAAGTTAAACCATCAATATTTTTTTACAGTGTGTGCAACAAGATACCGTCTCATCAGCAGTCACGTCAATTTTGATGCACCATTTCTGTCATTTTATGCGCATTTTGGTTTTTTATGAAATTTCCAAAATGTGCATCAGAATGGTGACTGGACTATAATTATAGTTTATGTTTCAACAAATAGCACCCAAGTATGCACCCTATTAACTGCCTCCATGGTAATTAAGGACCTGCGACAGATCCAAGCAGTCCATTCCCAAATGCCGTCACGGTAAAGGATGTCTACCATCTGTCATTTCTCAATAACATTTCAAATCTGCCCTCGGGCAAGTTTCACCTGACTTCCCTCAATTATTGCGCGGAACTTGGAGACGACGCGCCATGAATTTGAATGAAACGTCTGGGTGTCGTTTGTGTGTCCTAGGGAGAAGTGAGCCTGGAAAGTGTTCACAACACTACATCAAAAGCATGTAATCAGCCAGAGAGAGGCTTATTCACGCTGCGAATTGGACCTTACCAATCATACCGCACCAGAACCGGCTGGCACAGCCGCGATAGTTGTGGCCGTGAAACGTTTTCCAATAAGAAAAAAAAAACGATTTGGCCGTCTCAGGTTGTTTCAGGTTGTTCACTTGGACCGTCTCCCCCTGAAGGCACAGGCTTCACTGTAGAGTGATAAATAGGAAGTTTATTTCCAGATACATTTCCTGCTCTCTTTTTCCTCTCGAAGATGAATGCAGCCGAATCGAAACGCGCAGGAGTCATTTAGCATGATTTACCCGACCGTGCAACTCAAAAGTCAGCATGTAACATCTACGGGGAGACATTTTCTCTGGCCGTCATCCTCTGCCCTTCATAGGTCCGTAATTGTCACTATTTTTAGCGCGTTTATGCGCTGCGTTCCCGAGCTTTTGTGAATTACCATTAGATCCGCATTAATATATTCAATGAAAGTGGAATTAAAAAACCTCTCCATGGCAACTGGGCTGACCAAAACTTTGGCCTTTGGGTGTGAGGTTTGAATGGGTTTGAAAATAGAAGCAATTGTGTGGGTAAATGGCAGCCCTCATTCAGCGGAGGTGATTATGCAGTTCGTGCACGCGCGGATGGGCCGACGCAATTAATCTTTCTCAACAGGAAGCAGTCCAGGATGACGGATGCCCTAAATCTGATGTCACCGAAACAAAAGGCGGAAAAAAGTCAGAGACTGAAACTTGGGCTAATCGCCTTAAAGCAAAGGCTTAAGAAAACAATTTTAGCTTAGCTTTGTTTTTTATTACGGTTCAGGATCTTTAATCAGCTTTCTCCTGTATTCATAATTTAAGAACTCTGAGGCTGTATTTATGTCAGAAATGGCTTTAATTCTGATTGCGTTTTACTTTCTTTCCGATGTTTGTTTTGACCCCTGGAGTCATGCTTAAAAAGCTAGCGAGTCGAATTTATTATCCATTAAACGAAGTTGGAACAGGCACAGGCTGAATCGATTTCGCAGAGGTGAGCGTGTGTGGGTGGACCTGGTTCAAATGACCTCAAATTATTATCTGCAATCACGCTAACTGGCCGCACGTCTTTCACCGCCTTCTCAGAACGCACGTCGTGAGAAAACTTCACTTCTGTAGATTTTGTCCAGTTTTATTAGCTTCTGTCTGCAGGCATAAATGAATTATGACCTCTGTTTTTATGGATAGAAGCTGAAAAGAAAATAGATGTGCAGAGATTTATTCTGTAAAACACAAATGGAGATCTTCCAAACTTCTGGTTTTTTTTTCATGCAATATGATGATTTTATGTGCAAAGACCTGAATAGGGAACCTTTTGCCCTCAAATTTAATTAAAAAAACTGTTTTTAAAGGTTGCATCCAAAGGCGCCATTTTTGAAGTGTAATTAAAATTTGTTGTCAAAGAAAAACTTAAATTTAAATTTTTAAACTTAAATTTAAAAACTTAAATTTTAGCCTGTTTCTCACACAATCTTCCATATATGCCTTCAGAAATAATTTTTTTTTAAATGCATGGATGACTTTTATTGTGCTACATTTTCCTGAGTATTTCGGTTTAATTTTTCAGTTTACATATCTAAACCTCCTAACATTCGAAGCAACAATGCTTACATTCTTCAAAAATCTAATCAGCCAACAAAATTATTCTCTTAAAACAAGTCTAAATATCGTATGCACTGAAAAAAAAAGTCAAAAAGACCAATATATATATATATATATATATATATATATATATATATATATATATATATATATATATATATATATATATTTATTTATTTTTATTTATTTTTTAATCCCTGTCCACCTTTGGGAAAATGGAAGCTCAAACATCTCTGTTTCTGTTTCACAGAATAAAGAATAATAATAAGAAGCTGGAATGACATGAGGGTGAGTAAATGATGACAGAGTTTTCATTTCAGACCATCTATTTCTTTCTTTCTGAAGATGAGTAATCGCCATCGGGCCAAAACGGAAGCGTCTCATGCTTCATTTCTCAACTACACCACGGAAAGTTGCACGTTCCTCCATAACAGACAGACAGCGAGAAGAGAGAGATAGACAAAATGAGTCAAAGAGAGAGGTCAGACACATCGCTTCTTCCCGTTAATGGCAGCAGCTGACAGTCGGGATGTCTCCTCAGCGTAATGAAAATTAAAGTGGGTTTCCTCCTCTTAAGTTCCCCTAATTAGCCAATCGTCCATACGGACAGGCGAGGCGATGGCAGTCTCTGGTTCGAGAAGGGTGAGCGGGGAAAGTGAGATTGTGTAATTGCCAAAGGTAATGGATTTTGTCAGGAGCACCTGTCATGGCCCTGGTGAAAACAGACGCTGGAGCCAGAAAAGGGAATTGGAGTCAGGATGCCAGCGAGTAGAGCCTCTATCCAAGCCAACCTCACCTGATTGCCAATTTGTGCGAGTCTTCATACATCAAGCGTCTGGACACCGTGCGTTAAGGGGCCCGGTGGGTGGCGATTCCACAGGCGAACCATTAAAGAACGTGTCAAAGTAAGAGGGCAGACCGAAGAGATTGAAAGATAAAACCCACAGACGTTTAATTCCCAATTTAATGTGTGAAAGATGAAAACGGAGCGCGCCACTATACTAGACTGGGGCCTGGCTGCAGAAAGTTGACAAAACTAGACTTGGCAGACTCGTTGGCGAGAATAGCTCCAAATGAAGGAGAAAACCCAAAGCAAGAAGGTAGAAAAACCAAATGAACAGCCTAGGCGGCCGCCGTCTCCCTCGTGTGAATATTGCCGGGTAATAGGAAATGGAAATGTTCCTTAGAGGAAATGCTGTTGGCATGTGCTTTAAACATTCGTCTTTTGGCCCTTTGAATGTTGTCAGAGCTTCCCGAGTAGCTTCAAATAGAGGTCAAGTACAATTCATTTGGTGCAGCAGATCACATATCCTCTCGAAAACACTTCAAACTTTGAAATAAGCGCACACAGAGTGGCTAAGATTGGTTGAGGGAATGAAGAATCAATGCGAACTCGATGGTCACGAGTCCGCAATGCGGCTCATTGGTGCCAAATGTTGTTTGGAAACAGGCTGTTTTAAATAGTTTTGAATATATTGTGGGTCTGATTTGATGCAAACACACTGATGCTGTATTCAGCCATCAGAAATGATGGATGTGATTCGAGAGCAGCTTTAACAAAGACTGTATCACCATTATAATGAGACGGTGCTTAATGAAAATTCACCATGGTAACCATAGTTTCCACCAAAATACCATATGTGTTGCTGCAATCATTACTGCAATAAACTGCGTTATTAAAACCAACATGAAATCAAAATTGATGCTGTCACTTCAACACTTAACACATACGTGCAAAATGCACATACGTGCATTTTTATTCAAATTAAGAAAAATGGATCTTAATATTTTATTGGAATGCTTTCTCAATTGGTGTCCACATTCTGATCATGATCCGATCAAATCCTGTTGGATAAAATCAAGCCCCGCTGTACATTTTTATTTCTCATTGAATGCATCATAATCAATGGAGAATCTTTATGTATTATGATTCTGAAATGCGGTATTTTGGGTGGAAACCATTGTTATAATCATCATGTTTCATATTAAGTCAAAGAGTTGGAAAAGAACGTATCAAGGTTTCCACAAAAAAAAATGAATCGGCATACCTGTTTTCAACATTGATAATAATAAGAAATGTTTCTTGAGCAGCAAATAAGCATATTAGAATGATTTCTGCAGGATCATGTGAACAGTTTAGTGTAATAATGTCACTGGGCAGGAATAGCTACACTGTAAAAAAATTGTGTTTAACTTAAAAAATTAAGTAACCTGGTTGATTGAAATGGAAAAAGTGAGTTAATACAATGAAGGAGATTGATTTATTCATCAGAAACTCAAAATAATAAGTTATCTGAACTAAATAAATTATTTAAGTTGATTTGACAAAAGAAAAAATGTTGTGATAACAACTCTTGAAAATATAGGCTATTTCCTTTTAGTTGCATTTTCTGAAAATTAAAAATGTTCTGAAAAGTTTTCGCCAGCTCCGGGTTTCACGCTGATAGTTAATCTTAATCAGCTTTCCACGAGTTAATCAATTACACCTCCCTCGGAAATTGTGCGCGCGGTTCCCCCTCCCCGTCAGACGAGAGGACGGAGCTCAGATGAACGCTGATTGCGGTGAGAGAGATAGCCCTTTCACTCCATCGCCGGAATGTGAGACGGCTGCCGAGTTTCCCCAGACCCGTTTAATTCGAGGTTGCGGGAGACAAACAATCGTTCATTTGTCTTCATTAATGTGCCTTTCTCTCAACGGCTCGAAGCAGGGACAATGGAAAATATCTGTATTATAATCCGTCTTCTCATTCATTCCCACAATGCCTCTTGCTCTTTGCGCAATGAGGTATATGCCCTATTGATCTGTTTGTTGTCGTTTTCATTCAGCGCATCGCATTTGCTCTTTACAGAGCGTGTGTGCAACCGACGCGCATAATGATTCCATTTATATCGTTTCGATGAAGAGCCATTTTCTCCTTCGGCTAGGAACGGAGGGACTTTTGTCTCCTGCGCTGGCTTGTGCATACAGACGGAGCCGCAAGCCTGATGTTTTTCTTTGTGTAGATTGACTCGCACACCCTTTCAGCAGCTTTTGTGTGTTTCATCTCATTTGGGAGATTTGATGAAGCAGCTTAGCGTTCTTCCTTGCTCTTTCGCGCGTGCTCTCTCTCTCTCTTTCGCTGTCTTTTGCATTATCTTCCTCCGCCCGAATCAGCAGCCATGGCAGGCGCTATGCCGCTGTAAGCTCCTCACTTTGTTCCAGGCACAAAGTTACATTATTCATTTGAGTGAACCGCGCTGGCGTGCTGTCAGGAGGGATGTGAAGGGAACGCGAGACTAGGTGGTACTCGCTGTTCCTTGCTTTTCAGCGCTCTAAATAATACAGATATAACAGAACGGCTGTGACAGAACGTTTGCCTCTGTTTGCGTCAGGTAAATGGACTGCATTTATATAGCGCTTTAACAGACCCAGTGGTTACCAAAGCGTTTTACATTTTGTCTCGCATTCATTCAAGGCACCACCCAGTCCGTCGGGAGCACCTGGGGTCAGGTCGACACTAGTCAGGTGGAACCGGGGATTGAACCACCAAACGTCTGGTGTGGTCCACGTTTACGATGCGAGAAACGTGTCCTTGGCAGCTTCCTTCTCGTCAGCAGGGATAATGTCACTAGTGTTTGTGCATGTGCTTATGTCAATTCCAGAACCTAGGGGAGATACCTCACTGTCTAGTGTCTACTGATTACTGATTGAGAGATATTTACCCAGCTATTTAAAGGGTTAATTCACCCAAAAAGTCTCATAATTTACTCACCCTCAAGCTACCTAGGTGTATAATATAATGGGAGTGAATTTTTTGAAGCCCCAAAAAGCACATCCATCCATCATAAAAGTAATCAATACAGCTCCAGAGGGTTTATAATATTTTCATAAGAAAAAAATCCATATTTATAACTTTATAAGCTATAATTACTGGCTTCCGGCAACGGCCGTACGCGAGTCTGGTGACCTCAGACCCGACGCATGACGTATTGACGAACATGGAAGCACAGATGCAGCAAAACAAAATACCGAGTCACAAATTAAGGCCATTGCACACTGAGTCCTGAAATTTTCAGTATGCGTTTTTTCCATGTTCGTTCAGCCTGAAAATTCGTCACGCAGAGAAACCTTGTACACCGAGTCCGATGTGTATTTATTAAACCTTTGCGGAAAAAACGCACAAAAACACAAAATGGATTCTGTCAAACAGTGAGGATGATTTTGCTGCCCTCCCTCTTATTGAAAAGAGAAGAAAGAGAAAATATTGGGTCCATCCAATCCTGAAATTGTGCCGAGGAAGGAGAGAACCACGACTGCTCAATTGATCTGAAATTTTGGGGAGGTTTCCTTTTCTAATCCGAATCGTGAGAACATATAAACACTTGATCGAATTGAAAACCGAAACTGAAAGGATTGCGCATGTGGAATGATGTGCGAAACGAGCTCCCCGGCCCTGAATTGTCAAAAAAAAAAACTCTCAAAATGCTGGCTGTGGATGCGAAAAATGCAGAAAATCAAACCCGATCCGATTAATTTTATGACAAGTTTCGGAGGCGGTGTGCAAGCGTGATTGACATAACGTGAGGTCGAATTTTTTTGTTTACGTGCGAAAATTTTGCAATGCGAATTTCGGACTGTAAAACGAGAAGTTTTACAGAGAAATGTCAGAGGTCTTTGATATAAGAGAAGAGGAGCTTGAGTTTGTTGCCCAGCCCTATTTGTTGAACCATCAAAGGCTTACACTACACCTACATACGTCACACGTCAGGTCAGAGGTCACTCTTCCACCGGAACTAGACTCGCGTACGGCTGTTACTGGAAGCCAGTAATTATAGTTTATAACGTTATATATATGGATATTTGTCTTATAAAAATGCATCGCTTCACTTCAGAAGGCCTCAAGTCGAATGGATTACTTTTATGATGGATGGATGCACTTTTATGATGGAAGCCTACCTTTCACTCCCAATATAAGCTTGGAAGAGCCAGGATATTTTGAAATGTAACTGATTGTGTTTGAGAAAAGACACTCATATACACCTAGGGTGACTTGAGCGTGAATAAATTATGGGATGATTTTCATTTTTGGGTGAACTAACCCTTTAAGTAGAAACAGATATTTGATGACCACCAGGAAAAATAAGCTTAAGATGGCATCCCAACAATCTGGACCTCGTAGCAGACTGACTTGGAACTTGGAACTTGGAACAGACTTAAAATTGATTCCAGTAAAGTTTGAATTTCTAATGGTGCTACTATATGAGGATTTTAAAAAAGTATATTGGGGGGAATCGATTTCTATAAATATATGCACTTATTTTTTATTTAGCTTGTGTTGTATTGAATTCTGGTATTGGCCTTTTCCAGTTCCTTCTCTAAAACTGGCAGAGGTGCTGCTTTACAATTTGGCCCAAAAGGAGGCATCTAAGAAGGCAGCATAATTAATTTTTCTACCTTTTGGAACAGCCTTCACGCCTTTTGATCCCTTAAAATGCTTCCTGCGTAGGCAGCACACTAGGTTCTGGAACAGAGCGTCTTTACACGAGGGAAACACAACCAGTTAGCCACAGATGTGAGGCGAGAAGCTTGTTGTCGTAATCAGGTTTACGAGTCTCTCTTTCTCTGGCCACATCTCACGGAAGGATGAATTCGGCATGCATAGTGTGCATCACGCCTCAAGGTTAATGACACTTCAGAGGAGTGAAAGAAAGAGCAAAATATCCCACAATCCCCCCAATTGCAGAGCCGAAGCATTGGCCCACATCTACTCAGTGTGACGTATATGTTTAGAGGCCACGGTTAAGACGGACCCCGTCTGAATGCGTGTGTGTGTGTGTGCTTAGGATGCTGGGCACGTCTTCGTCCGGCGGATCCTTCCGGCCCGGGAGCCTCATTAGAACAACTTGTGCAGCAGCCTTAAAGCCGGGATAAGCTTAGCAGGCAGGCGCTGCCGATAAAAGAGTTATGTATCACGTTCTTACACAAGCATGACAAAAAGCCCCCTTATCCAGGTGCCACGCAAGCCTAAACTCCTACGGCGCACTGCCGAGGACAACAGTGACGAATCTGTGCAAATTGTCTTAGTCGATCCTCCTGCATTGAGAGGAAACAATAATGCGTCTGTCAGAAAACGGATTCGGATTTAGCCAGGGCTTTTTGTGATTGTAATACGCTTTTAACTAGATTTGTTTCAACGCAATATGTTTTAAGTCGAAATGGAAAACAATGACAGCTGGGTTTAAGGTATAAATTAGATCTGTGGAAATAATTCGCTCAAACTGTACTTAATTCTATTCCACGCACATAATTAACGAACGTAAAACGTTTTCTGATGCATTAAATTGTTTTCGTTTTTTCACCATAGGCTGAAATCCGTCAAACAAACATTTTCATATTTGCTGTGTGATTGCTCTTTAAATTAGGTTTTCTTAGAAGAATGCGTAACATCTTTTCATTGGTTTACCGTTAATAAAATTCAGTGTTCAGCGAAAAATACTAATCAATATCTGACACTGTGTCCAATTGCAACACTAATACCGTAATGTACATGTATTTCTGCTGCAGATGCCAGTATATTAGAGATGTGATTTTGTAATATTCTGTCATTTCCCTTCTATTGTGCACTTACTATCACTGCTGAACATGAAAGTGAAATGTACTGTGTGCCTTTATCAATATTAATGAGGAGGTAATAATGAATATGCATTTTCTTTCCGGGAGAGCCATATTGCTAATAAGCCATGATCCGGTGAAATGAGATGCAAATGTTTTTCATTAATAAAATATATTACTGTGAGTGCTTCTTGCGTACGCATCACTTCAACGCTTACAAAAGACGGTTCACTTGTATCTTGCGCAATCAATTCTCAAATGAATTCTTCCTTTTGGTGGCCGTTTCCAATGTGGATGCAGTTCTGTAAGAAAAATTATGGTTAATAAAGTCTTACACCCTGTTGGTTTTGAATAAAACATCTTTTGCACTTTAAAGCGACTCCTTTGTGATTTCTTCAGCGAGTCTCGGTGGCAAATGAGGACACTTTGCTAGTGATTTTTGGTGTGAATCTCCCCTGAGGGTTATTAATGTCCTCACACTAACACCTCTGACTAAACTTTCACACCACACCTCGTTATCGTTCCTAATGCAACCTTTACACGCACACATAGCTAGTTAGCACCCGTGTTTGGGTTTGATTCTGGGCTTCCGCCGTTTCAAAGCGGATTGAGGGGATTCAGGATTTCTTCAGCATACTGTAGATAATCCTCGAGTGTCTCCATGGTCTGATCTCTTGGTTAGCGTCTCTCACGGCATGGTCGAGTTCCTCGGTTTCCCCCCTCTGAAAACGATGGCAGTTTTCCATCAGCAAAGCAATAGAGGTCATGTTCTCATTTACAAGGGCCAGAAATCATTGGTGTGAATATCGGTCGGCTTGGTCCCATCAGGTTAGAGCAGTGAAGAAGGACCAAGACTTGTCGATTTTACTGAAGGATCTTGTAACCTAGCAACAAGCTCTGGCCTGGTCCTGGTGGACAAACTCTTAATTCAGTAGTTGCTGACTAAATGCGGATTTAAAGTTTTCCATTAGATGCGGCTCTACATGCACAATCTCTACACAATCACTTCTTGTGTCGTAGTTTGGTCATGAGATCTTAATATTCATCTGCTTTTTGGTGAAGCTCTTAATTAAAGCACTGCTTTCTTATATTGCTGCTCTTGCAAAATGTAAATGGATTTTCATTTCCTGTGGCCGTTACAGCGGCAAGGTCACAGGTTCGATTCCAGGGAAATGCACATGATAAATTGTATATCTTGAATGTGCTTTAAGTCACTTTGCATATTTATAGACAGTTACGTTTTTTCCTTTTTAAGAAATTGTTCACCTTAAAATAGACTTTTTGTTATCATTGTTTTGCATCATTTCAAATGTCTATGCCTTGCTTTCTTCTGTGGAAGAAAGCAAGTTCATTTTCTCTGTGCGTGACACCAGAATGAACCTCATTGCTTCTTGCAGAAGCTCAAACATGATGCGTGACACGAGAATGAACCTCATTGGTTCTTGCAGAAGCTCAAACATGATGCGTAACACAAGAATGAACCTCATTGGTTCTTGATGAAGCGCGAACATGATGCGTAACACGAGAATGAACCTCATTGGTTCTTACTGAAGCTCAAACATGATGCGTGACACTAAGAATGAACCTCATTGGTTCTTACTGAAGCTCAAACATGATGCGTAACACGAGAATGAACCTCATTGGTTCTTACTGAAGCTCAAACATGATGCGTAACACAAGAATGAACCTTATTGGTTCTCACACTTCAAGCTTGAGCTTTCATTTACCACAGCTGATGTGCGAATTGGTGAATGTTTATATGTGAATAAAAGCCTAAATTAAATCTGTTCATCATATAAAGTGATCAAGTCTCTTCTGAAAATTTGGACTAAACCAATTGATATGGATTAATTTTACGATCTCTTTATGAACTTTTTGAAGCATCAAAGTGGTATTAACATGGACTATCTTCATTTGTGTTATGAAGATGAATGAAAGTCTTACGGGTTTGAAATGACATGAGGGTGAGTAATTAATTACAGAATTTTAGGGTGAAATTCCCTTTAATAAGAACTTATATTGTTCTTTGAATGCAAGTCACTTCAGATAAAACACCTGTAGAAGGTTTTACGCCACCGTTCAAAAGAAATCACATATGACGCTAAAGGATGAGAATGGGCTCTCTAAATTGCAGCCTTTGTGGGCTCTTTCTAGAACATTAAGTATTATACCGACCTTTTAAATCATTTTTGTAATCATGACAGGATCCTGAACAAAACTAGTTTTCTCATAAGGTTTTAAAGATGTTTCCTTGTTCATATCTTTTCCACAGATTGATTGTGTGAGCTGCCAATATGCGTTACCATTTTTCCTGACAAAGCAAACTCCGGAAAATTACAAGAATGGTTGTTTGCAATCAATACAGCCAGCAGATACGAGTACAACCCAGAATAAATTCCCTCTCGCTTGAACGAGAAGGAAGACATTAATGTTTGAATATGAAATATTAAACAGATGCGCTCAACCGCCGACAGAATTCTGACAGGTGTTGTGGCAGGAAAAGGATATGGATATGCTCCTCATAAATACCACTTATTGACAATCAAATTGCTTTAGAGGACATTCTCACTTCAAGTCCCCTAGATTAATCCACTTATCTTAATTTACAGTAAACTTTTGGTTGACTAGCTTCTGACAGTCAAGAACTCTATAATATCCACACAAGATTCACATAATAAACATATTTAAAGGAATAGATCAACCAAAAATGTATATTCGATCTTCATTACGTTGTTCCACGCCAGTATGACTTTATTGTACAATGAACAAAAGTACTGGAGAAAGAATGTTTTGCAAGAATGTTTTTATGAAGCGTTGTGTTAAACAAAACAAAAGATATTTGTATTAGACTATTAATTATTTTAATCTACTTTAATTAAAAAATCACAGTTCACAGCAAGAACGTTAACAAAGATAATATGATATTAGCATCCATTCCACACCATCGTTCTTGGTTGCGTTTGTCAAAAGCATTGAGAATTAAGTTGATCATAAGTACAATCTTAGGCTTATGATGCTTTTGAGAAAGCAACCCATTTTTAAGCCTATCCACATTATTTTTCAACATTGAAGTAAGCTTTCTGTGAATGTGCGAGACTTCTGATTCATTTGCCGCTATATAAGTAAATACTAGAAGTATAACAAAGTGCAGTATGGTAAATCTATTGCGCTACAAACTAGTGTGTTTATAATTATGCACTCTAAAAAATACTGGGTTGTTTTAGCCCAAATTTGGGTCAAATATGGACAAACCCAGCCTTTGGGTTAAATTTTTAACCACACGTTTGTCCATATTTGACCCAAAATTGAGTTAAACCAACCCAGCATTTTTTAGAGTGTGACAATAAGTTAAATTAATATAGTAAGAAATTTCAGTTTGCAATATCAAAGTTGAAAAGTTTTTTTGATTTAAGGATTATGAGGGCACGCACTCTAAAAAAATTGATGTGCTTTTTTAACACAACTTTGGGTCAAATATGGACAAACCCAAACATTGCGGGTAAAAATGTAATAGAAAAATTAAACCCAATGGCTGGTGTTTGTCCATATTTGACCCAAAGTTGGGTTAAAACAACCCAGCATTTTTAGAGAGCATGAATAAAAAAATGTGCACGGATAAATCATTTAATATAAATACTGCAATATTCCATAAAAAATAAAGAAAGATGGATTGTGAGTTTTGATTTCATGGTGACTTTAAACCCAGAACAGCAGGTGCTCCTTCAGTGCAGTCCGCCCTCACACCAGAACTCATGTATTAAGGCTAAGGAACAGAGCGTTTTCTACTATCTTAGGGTTTTTTTGTTCTAGAGTGGAGAACATCGGATTTTACTGACAAGTCTGAGGGAACACTCCTTTACTCTATAGATTTAAGACAAAATTTTTATAAGTGAATCTTTGGGTTCAAAAGGAAGAGTGTGATATCAGTGAACAATCCTTTCAGAGGGCTTCATTAAAATCAGTTATCCCTTAATTCATTCGATATGTTCCTTAGGCTCATTATAAACTGTTAAATGTATTGACACTTTGTTAAAGTGTAATAAAACTTTATAGGAGCCATAAAGAGGTAAGATGGTGGTTTGAGGATTTAAGTCCACTGCATATTTTCAGCCACAAACCAATCCAACATTATGTGAATTATATTAAATGAACGTTTTTAGCTCTATGGACAGCATATCTGATTCTGATGCATGCAAAGATGTAAAAAAGACAAAGCTCAAAAACATTTCTGTATGAAATAGTTAATATGAGCACTTTACCAACAATGTAAGTTGCACATTTGCAGCGTCTTGCCTAAAGATTTCCATTGTGAGTGCAATACTGAAAAACTTTTAAATAAAGAAATTAACTTTTTGTCCACTCTAAACAATGCTGGGTTGTTTCAACCCAGTTGAAATTTGGGTAAAAATTTGGGTAAAATATGGAAATGTGGGTAAAATATGGACAAACCCAAATGTGGGGTTAAAAATGTAATTTCAAATTTTAACCCAGCTTCAACTTTCACTTTCAACTGTACATTTTTAATTGCATTTTTAACCCAACATTTGGGCTTGTGCATATTTGACTCAAATTTGGGTTAAAACAACCCAGCATTTTTTAGAGTGTAGTAATCCACATCATGTCACAGATAAGGCACATAGAGCTGGTTTTGAAACAATTCATTTTTATCTACTGTTATGGGAAGTACTTGCAAAAGTGGAAATTAACTGGTGAGCATGTAAGAAAATAAACAGTGTTGATTCACGTCAGTGACACTGAAAATAGGGTTGCCAACTTTTTATCTTTTTAGAAAAATGTGTTTGAAGTAAACCGTTGACCATGACAATTAATCACATTGTGAAGATAAAACTAAATGCTGCATACAAAAAATAAAATAAAAAATAGTATAGTCGCTGCTTTACTAAATTAAGTGCTAAAACACATTTGAGATACTTTTGTCTCATTGACATATGACTTAAAAAAATAAATAAATGAATTTTAATGTCAAATTAAAGTGTCACACACCATGTGAACATCAATCAGCTTTAATGCACATTTAAACATTAAAGAATGACAACATAAATATTTCAAGAATTGGTATTGTAGACATTTTCATTAACAGAGCAACAGATCCAGTGAAAAATGTGTATCATTGAAATGCTGAAATTGGATTGTGTTTAAAATATATCAGCATACAAAACATTCTGATATGAAAAAACTCAACTGGAAAGTTATACAGCCTTTAGTTTCCTTGGTGTTAGCATGAATACAGGTCAGTTGGCAACCCTAACTGAGTAATGATTGTGAGATACATGCATAATGCTATTTGAATATATATTTCATGAAAGCATTGTTGATTTGACGTTGCATATTGGCAGTAGCTCTAACCCGTTTTTGGCCAATGGGTATTAGTAATTTGGCTCGCGTATGTCAGGTCAGCTCTGAGGCTGAGAGAGCTGTATAGTTCAGGCCGGCTCTGCTGAGAACTACTGGCAGATCTGGGCCAGCTGTGTCCATGAATACCATAGACCTCATTTCTCTATTTTATCGCACAGGCCATCAGAAACGCCCGAAAGTGTGTGGTGTGTGTGTCTGTCAGAGAGAGGGAGAGTTAAGGTGAAAATACAGCAGTGCCAATGCAAGAGTTTTCTTAAAGGAACGGTTCACTTAAAGGGTTCAGTTCACCCAAAAATGAAAATAAGTCATTAATTACTCACCCCCATGGTGTACCAACCCTGTAAGACCTTCGTTCATCTTCGGAACACAAATGAAGATATTTTTTATTTAATCTGAGAGGTGGATCACTCCTACATAGGCATCCAGTAGCCTCGTCATATCATCATCTTATACGGTCAGGGGGCGGTGATACTCCTAAGCGGTGAGCAGCCGGTAACAAGAAGTAGTCAAAGTAGAACGTCCTCATCTCAGTTCTCGCGCATGCGTTCTGGAAATCTCCACAGCTCTTGTCTCAAGGCCCATAAGGAAGTAATGGAATAGTCGAATAAAGTCGTTATTTATGTTTGTTTTTCGCACAAAAAGTAGTCTCTGTCGCTTGATAAACTTATAATTGAGCCACTGTAGGCACATGGAATATTTAAACATTTTCTTTAATGACTTTATGGGCCGTCAAGTGCCAGTCCCTTAGGCAGTCTATGTAGGAGTGATCCAGCTCTCAGATTAAATCAAAAATATCTTCATTTGTGTTCCGAAGATGAACGAAGGTCTTACGGGGTTGGTACGGCATGGGGTGAGTAATTAATTACTTAATTTTCATTTTTGGGTGAACTAACCCTTTAAAAGAAAATGTCTGTTATTATTTACCATTGTCTGGAACGATGCCTGAAATAAGGTCTGATGGGAAACACAAGCTCAAGGTATTTTCAGATTTTATTTTAATACATTAATGTCCATTTGTGAAAGTTTGTATTTGTCTTGAAAAAGTGCTAACAAGTGACTATGGGACTAGCTAGGGGTTTAAACATCATCAGCCAAAAGGGCAAACTCATCAACTCACTAGTTGGCTTTTACAGCCACGTTGTGTTTATAATCACGCTCTTGAAAACTGAATTACCATTTCAGGGACATTTAAAAAAGAAATAAAATTTGAAAGAGTCAGAGGTTTAATGATGGTGACGGTAAAATCATGAAACCAGTGGTGCAGTTCGTTTATAGCGTACATTTAGCGTTTGACTTCTGCCAAAGGCTTCAAAGTTCATAAAAGTTGTGTTCATTTGATTATCACGATAAACAGAACATGAAAGGATCATATACTATCCAAACGTATGTCAGTACCATAGGTCAGGACACTATTAGCTTATCAAATCAATGCAACATGCATTAAGATATAAAAAGCACCTCGACCAAAACCTAAGCTAATTTCTTTATAATCACCTTTAAGCATTCTTCGATAACCAAGGAGATAAACTAGCACTTTACTCATTATTGCCTTGTTGATGTTATCAGTAACTGGTGTGTTGTGCGCCAGCTATTGGCTGTGCAAGTCGAGTTTATGTCTATGCAGTGGGTGGGCTGATTAAAAACTCCCATCCTTTTTAACCATGAAATATTCAGTTATCTAATTACAGGGAAACTTAGTGTCTGGATGGCGGCCTTATTTCTCACAGCACGGTGGCGTTTGTCTGATGAGGTGCTTCCTGTCGTTCTTTCTTCTTTACTCGGCTCAGCGCTGATCACGCAGCGCTTGACGGGAGGAAGACACACCTGACAGGAGTTTCGCGGAGGGGACATGGTGTGCTGGAGGATGGATGTGAGTGTGGGTATGTTGGGTGGGGGATGAGATGAGCAGTTGTGCTCCACTTGGCACACCTTGCATCGCATTACATTTCCGCCCACATTCGGAAAGAGCCACCCGAGGGGAAAACCAAGGGCGAGCATGGCGGAGAAAAAGACGCGAGAACAACGACTGGGTTGTTTGGATCCGGTTGACGGCTTCGACGTATCACGTTTGCGTGTCTGATCTAAATGTGAAGAAAATGGGGAGGCCTCATGCAACCCCTTATTACTCTGTCACTTACCATTAAACATGAATAAACAGCTTGGGCTCCCTGCATCACCCAGGCTTTTTATTTCACTGGCTTTTTAATGAGAGTAAAATTGCATCCATTGCCGAATGTGCCTCTGTAATTTCAAGTGCATTAAAAGGGGGAACACTCTTCGAATCTGTTCTGCAATGTTCCCTGCACGTAGGAATTATTTGATTATGAAAAGTTGCTCAAATGTTTACAGAATAAAATTAGATTTCGGAGGTGCTGCTGATCACGGAAAGTTGTCTTTGATCAGTGAGGAGATGTTTGCTGTTGGTTCAGCTGGTGTGCATCAAAGTCAAGCTGCTCTGGGATCAAACACGCACCTTGTAGCTATAATCAAATTATGGTCAACAAAACAGGGAATCAACATGCTATAATGTAGTTTCAGTGTGCATGAACAAATTAAATGAGTAATAAAAAGTGTACCTCGGGTTTGTACAAGCATTCGTATCTATAGTATATTTCAAGTGGAGTTGATCGTGTTATAGTGACAAATGATTAAACTTAATGATTATTTAAACTTAAATCTCTGCATTGATTTTCTATGAATTTGAGCATACATTTTTACAATGGAATGTAGTGTATGAGTATGAAAATGCTTAGAATAGCCTACCCAATGTGCAATAAAAAGCACAGCACTGCATGCAATACAACAGAACAATAACAGATGAGCTAAAAATGAGCAGTGAGAAAGAAACAGAAAACAGTGTCAAATGTGATTTTTTAACCACTTAGATGTTGATTTGACTGCCAGGAAGGCAAGACATTTTTTCACAAAAATATAATTTAAAAATTGAGAACTAGCTGAACTGAAGTGAATCGACACTGTTTATATTCTTGCATGCTCACCATAAAAGTTAATTTCCACTTTTGCAAGTTCTTCCCATAACAGTTGATAAAAATGAATTGTTTCAGAAACCAGATCTATGTAGCCTACCTCATCTGTGACATAATGTGGAATTACACTCTAAAAAATGCTGGGTTGTTTCAACCCAAATTTGGGTCAAATATGGACAAACCCAAATGTTGAGCATCTCGAAATTGTGACCAAGTATTTGAAGGTTTGGCTTCTGATACAGCAGGAACCAATCAGCTGTTCTCTGTAGAGAATGATGTGATTGCAAGCAGATTGAGTAAACCAGCCTGCGCCATCTAGAGTTTCATGACAGACATTTGAAAGACATGTTGTCCAATCTAAAAACAATCTTAATCAAAGAATGTTTTCTTGGATGGAACTATCCAGCTTGTCAGCTCGTCACTGTAGCTGTGACGTTTGACGTCCTTCATGCAGAGGCAAAGTTAGCTGTTCAAAAGATTGTTTGGGTGCTTTATTAAAAACAAATCTCTCCCTATTGACAGACCCCAGCAATTAAGCTCTACACGGCTTAGCAGAGTAACGCTACAGCATCCAGAAGTGAAGAGAGAGCAAACAGTAAACAAAAGTGACTGTTTGCTTGTGTATATTACAGAAATGCACTTCAGATAAAGGGTTAGACCACCAATGGGATGGACATTTGTTATCATTGAAAAATACAGGTATACAATCAGTATTTGAGATCAAATAAAAGTGACATTTTCAAAACAATTTCTTAGACAAGAACTGGAAGCTGTGCAATAAACGGGATGGAAATTCGAAGCTTTTGTTTGCTGAATTAGTCAAGTTTATCTTTAAAAGATTTTTTTCCAACTATTGTACATAGTTTAAAGTCAACATGAAATAAACATTTACACATCAATTCATCTAATTAAATTAATTTGTAGATTTGTGTAATAACTACACGTTAACTTGACTAATTCAACACATTTATGGTGTTATTGAAGAATAACATTGTAATCTCACATTCAGGTCCATTTGTAATGTGAACAGCATCATTTCACAATCCAATTTCCACTAGATTAAAATAGTATTCTCTCATTGCATATCTTGTTTAACTTCATGTTACAGAAGTAAAATTGGTTGTGAATGCTGTTCATTGCAATTGTTGGGATTCTGCAGACTCAGGATCCATTTGCAACAGTTCATTGTTTGAATGCAAAATCAATAGATAAGGGTCCAATACCAGCGTAATCAGTGTAGCAAGGCGTACAGGGAACCAAGTGGGGGATCAGGGGCAAGCAGTAGACAATCAGAGATCCAGGAAAACAGGCAGAAGGTCATGAACACAGGCATGATAACAAGACTTTGCTCTGAGTGTGCTGTAAGTATGGTTTATATAAGGCTGGGTAAGAGTAACAGATGTGTCTGATCATTAATCACTGCTGTGAATGAAATAAGTGCATGAGTGAGGGCTGATGGGATTTGGTGTTTGGGAGATATTTGGGTGAAAGCTCTCGTTGGTGGTTATTGAGGGGGGTTGCGGGCCTGGTAGTCGTGACACCAATAGGAGGATCTTTGTTGACATCTTTGTACGCATGCGCGAGTGGTTGTGTGGCGACAAAACAAACAGAATGGCCGGCTGTAAAGACAACGACAAGCACGTTCAAGAGAGTTAGCAGGCAATATCCACAATATATAAGCACTTTAGTATCTGAAGACCGGAGGAGGTTTGGAGAGAAGCTCAAAATTTGCATTGGTGACAAAATCGGAAGTTATTCAAAGCCCATATGTGATTTGGGATGTCAAAAAACGTTGGTCCGACTTGCCCGTGGCTTGGCCACCAATCTGCTGGGGAGACATTTATTCTTATTTAATAGAAACCCCTGGACCCTTCACTCATGAAAGATTAAAGGCTTTCAAAAGTCTGGAGGCCTATGATTATTTTGTTTCTAGAAAAGTTGGGCCGATCTTTTCTGCCAAACAGAAAACAGTGATGGTGCTAAAAGCAACATGACATCCTGACTTTTGCGTAAACATACACGCCACTTTCAAATCAAGTGGCGTGTTATCTATATGCATTTTGAGCTATGCGTGTATACATGTATGTCTACGCCGTTAAATGTCTGAGTGAAACGAAATCTATGAAATGTAGATCTACATCTGGGGAGCGATATTTTTTTCCTAGGATGGTAGGGGAAGACTCATAAATGGTTTTAACCACAGTGACGGGTAGGTTTAGGGACAGGGTTGAGGTAGGTTATATATTTATATAAACAGTAATGTAACATTAAGTCAACGGCGTTCATAAACACGCTGAAAAGCGATTATGCGTGTTGGAAATACGAATTGGCGTGTTATACATACGCCATTTCATGAGATCAGTCTGTGAAAGCAGAGGTTAGACCTGGCCAAGCAGAGTCACAGCGTGATTCGCATCATTTCATGTAACAATATAACCATTTTCTATCCATACAGAGGAGGCATAACCTACTTTAAACTTCAAGTATCATTTGAGTAGGCCTACTGTTTGCCAGGCCAAGTGTCCTGGTTTTTGGTAATCAAAATATGGTCACCCTAGGTTTGCAAATGCAATAATTTGAAAAGATCTTGCATTTTGTGTTGTGCCTTGATGTTTAGTGTAAAACCAGTTATGAGTAAGTTAAATCAAGTCAAGTCACCTTTATTTATATAGTGCTTTTTACAGTACAGATTGTATCAGAAGCAGCTTCAGTCCCCAACTAAGCAAGCCAAAAGCCAAGGCAACAGTGGCAAGGAACCAAAACTCCCATCAGGTGACAGAATAGAGAAAAAAACCTTGAGAGAACCCAGGCTCAGTCGGGGGCCAGTTCTCCTCTGTTCAATGTACGAACAGTGTATGATTATGATCCAGCCAGCATTACAGGTCAGAAGTCAGGTTGGAATAGAACATTCTGAATATTTATCCAGTTCCATCTGGTTAGAAGTCAGAGTTATCACGCCGATATGGAGACGAGTTTGTTGAGGATCAGTGCCGATGGCTGTCATGTCGATGAGGCCTTAAAAGGGCAGATTAGGCTGGCACTTCAGGTCCATCTGATCTGGATACGGCCCGGATACCGGCTAACTTCAGTAAACCTCGGAATGAACAGAAAGACTAACATTAGCATAGATGCCATTCTTCTTATGATATAACGAGTACATCAAGTCAAGTCAATATATATTTATATAGCGCTTTTCACAACACAGATTGTATCAAAGCTGCTTCACAGTATCAATCAAGACAACTTAATAGTGTTTGTTTATTCAGGTGATCAGGTGTTATAGGAAGTGTCCCCGGTTCCGGCTGACCTAATCTATGCAGCCTAAAAATAATTTAACTGATTTAAATAATAGAAATTATTTAAAGCTACACTGTGTAATTTTTACCTCCATCTCAGTGGTGAAAAGGTATATGACCATCAAGTGAATATTAGTTTCTGTTCCTCTCAATTTCGAATTTTGTTTTAACTCCTACGGTGGCCAATGTAGTCCAAGATTAACATGGCTTCCAGTTCGAACCTCGTGCCATGAGTGTTAACTCGAACGTAAACGCAAAAGGCGAAGCTTGAATTAACGGGTATGTCCCTCTTTGGCTAATGTACTTTCAAGATAGAGGGGCAACATGGCGAGCCGTATTTCACGGAGAATTACTTTGTTACTTGAACGAAGTAAATATACATTAATGAGTACATATATTTTTGAAAGAACGAAGTGTTTTTAGCTACGAATAAACTAAAAGAGTTACACAGTGTAGCTTTAGCGTCTTCTTCCCGGATAATGTTAGCAAGACTGAAGTTTAGGTGCTAAATAGGAGCCGCCTGCAAATGATTTTTAAATTCTAATAATTATCAACTGTACCGAATTTTGAGATCGCAGTAGACTTCTATTTTCTGTGATGCATGTTTTGCCTTAAAAAGACTGTCAAGTCTTTGTTGCAGTGCTCTATATATTGTGTAATATGCAAATTTTATACAGCAGTGCAAGTTCTAACCCACCCATAACATCCTTAAATCAGTGGCTCGTGTACTCAGATGGCAGCCAAGCGCTCAGTTACATTTTTAGTTTGTAATCAAGCTGGTTTCATCCAAATAGAAACACTTATCCGAGCATCAAGATTCAGCCGCCCCAGCCCATCAGCCCTCACCACAAATGAGTTTAATCAGTGTGCTAATTATGTCATTTGGTACATTTAACTCAGTGTGAAACTTTGGGCTTTATTGTGTAACAATCTATTGTTCCTCTCTGTGATTTAAAAGCGGCGAGCTAATGTCATGCTTAGTACAAGATTCCTTTGTTTGGCATGCCTTCAAATGAGAGATCTGTCTCATTTTGTGTTATCTCAAGACTCAAAAGCATCTTTGTGAGCTGAAATATGGGTATGAAGTGAGCAGTGAAACAGTGCCACCTTTTGACTAATGGTAGCATCACGGTCCTTCTTGAGGGTTTGAATGTCCAATTCCAGATATTCCATCTCAAAGAAAGGGCTTGGCTTCAGGTCAGATGGGAACCACGGCCAGAAATGAGATGAGAAAGCAACCCACAGTCCCAATGGAAGACCGACAATAGTTGCATGAAGATGTGTTTTATTACGATATTGACTGGCCTGGTTCTGATATGAATAAATAATAACCCAAGAAGTTCAAAACCTCACAGAGGTGTTTGATTAATTTTCTAAGCCAGATAATCCTTCTAGCCTTTCAGAACAGCCAATAATCAGGTCTTATGCAAAGGGTTATTTGCACATAAATTATATATTCATGTTTTACCTTCCTCAAGATAGACCATATATAAATGGGAAATGACAGAAGAAGTTTTATTTGAATAGCGTCGCTTAACAAAGGCTTAACAAGGTAGTTGAAAAACATTTACAGTTCAAAAATTAAAAACAAATACAACTCATTAAAGGGTTTGTTCATCCAAAAATTAAAATTATGTCATTTATGTCATCCAAGCCGGAACGCAGTTTAATATATTTTAGATTTAGTCAAAGAGTTGTGAAAATGTACTTGGACTAAATCTAAAATATCTTAAACTGTGTTCTGAAGATGATCTCGCAGCTGTGTTCTGTAAATACTGTTGCCTTTTAATAGGATTTTTTGCTACGCCAATTAACAAGGCATTGCAGTAGTCCAAACAAAAACTTAGTGCATGAACAAGGGTTTCTGCATCTTCCAGACTGAGGGAGGCGTGGAGACATGCAAAATTACCCAGGTGATAAAAAGAGTTTTTTACAACAAAAGCAATATGAGAAAGAGAGGAAGCAAATAAAACACCAAGGTTATGTACTGGGGAGGAGGGTTTAACAAGAACAACATCTATGGTCAAAGGACAGATTCATTTTATTTACAGGTATAGTGGAGCTCATAAGCCTTATTTCGCTTTTTTGCTAAGTTCAGGGACATCCAGTGTTTTATTTCTCTAATAATAAATACATGCAGTGAGTGAGTCAGGCACATATTAAATATCAGAGGGAGGTGGTAAAATACTGTAGATTTGGACATCATCAGCATTACAATTAAATCAAATCCATTGCATATAATATCACCAAGTATCTGAGACCAAGTAGAAAGTAACGGCCCAAGAACTGAGCCCTGTGGGACACCCTGTGTCAGTGTAATTGTGGTGGGCTTATACCCTTGCATGATGATATAATCCTTTCTATCAGTGAGATAAAAAATGAAACAAGAAAGAGCAGAACTACTGAGAGTATCATGTATCAATCGCTGAACTTAGATCAAGTAGAATTAGGATGTTTGTAAACCCAGAATGAAGGATATCAAGGTAGTTGTTATTTAGTATCCATCATGACTCATCCGTAATTATAACGGGAGCATTTTGTTTGATGGTGTCACATGCGTGAGGTGTAAATAGCTTGGTTAATGTATAATGTACAGCAGTCACGTTGTGGCACACACTTGTTTTACTCGAGGGGACCCTGCTTCTCCTCAACCTGTTCCTCGCGCTTCTTTCTGTAGCCTTTGGCATCACTCAAACGCTGCTGAATAACTAACTCGCTCTTACCTTTATTCATGAGGTGTTTCATCTCTTCTCTTTCATGTGTCAGTTTCTTCACAGCTGTCTGGACAGGTTTTATGGAAGACCAGGGTCCCACAGACAGCTCTGGCTGAAATATTTTTCACCGTGTGTTGTTGGGAGCGTTGTAATGAATGGTGCCATTCAAAATCAAAATGCCATAAAGGAAAGAGATGAGAGCTGGAAGAGATTGAAACAGCCCAGGTGAGCCGATTCCAGACTGCTCTGCCCTTGCAAAACTTTACAATGGAAAGTATTGTTTTGCTAAGATACACTTTACAAAAAGTGCTGTGGTGGTGTGGTAGATTAAATATTGATACCATGATACTTTGAAAAATTCCATATATATGCTCATAAATCCTAATGCACATGAATACAACAAAAACAATCCTTGGTGCTATGGTATTTCTAAAATAACTTTGGAATACCATGTAACTGTACCACTGTACTGTAAGCATAATTTAAATGTGTGGTAATTTAATATATATCATGTTTAACATACTCATATACAAGAATAAAAGTCATGGTGTTCTTTTGTAGTACCATGGTATAAGTGCTGTGATAACCACAGTCACTTTATACACCTTCTATATGTATATTTACAAGGTACTTCAGGATATTTTAACCTCTTCTACAAAAATATCATGGTATTACCATGGTAAACATAATTATGGTACAATGATAATTGATGCCATGGTGCCACTGTCCTATATTACCAAATTCATATACAATGGGAACTTAAAGCTACACTGTGTGATTTTTACCCCATCTAGTGGTGAAAAGGTATATGACCATCAAGTGAATATTAGTTTCTGTTCCTCTTAATTTCGTTTTAACTCCTACGGTGGCCAATGTAGTCCAAGATTAACATGGCTTCCAGTTCGACCTCGTCCATGAAGCTTTGAATTAACGGGTATGTCCCTCTTTGGCTAATGTACTTTCAAGATGGAGGGGCAACATAGCGACCGACATTAGAACCCCTTACCCGTATGTATTTTCAATGGCATATTATACACTCGCGAGAATATTCTATTACTTGAACAAAGTAAATATACATTAATGATATATTTTTGAAAGAACTAGTGTTTTTAGCTAAGAATAAACTAAAAGAGTTACACACTGTAGCTTTAAAAAAGGTATCAGATGGTAACTTATAAAACCATGTAAATGCCATGGTACATAAATTTCAGTATTTCAGCATATATTAAAGTACCATAGTATTGCCACAGTACATTTATTTACACGTCAAGTTTAATCAAAAATACACTGGTATATTACATGTCCAAACAAACACTGTATATGCATGCTATATGTCCAAAAACATTGTATTATCGTAGTACCTTGTTAAACAACTAAACATGCTCATACCATGGTACTTTTTTAGGGAGGGAGGGCTGTTAATGGCCTCCTGGAATTTATTTAAAAAATTGTTTGTTGACATTTCGCATTATTAAGATATATTTCATGTCATATTGACATTTCAATCGATACGAGACAAATGTTGGTGCTGCTCATGTACTGGTAAAAGCCTCAACAACATGACTAAAGACTTAAATGCATAGGATGAATTATGCTGAAAACAATCTATAAATAAAACACAATAATGCTGTTTTAATTACCCGCAGTCTGGCTCTAATTTATAGCTTTGCAACAGGCGAAAGAAAAGGTGTTCTTTTCTGCAGACAAGAACAAAAAAAGCATCATATCTAGGTCTTGTTGTTATTCTGTAACTGTGTCCCAGTTATGGCAAAATGGCCTATTTGTGTACGACAATATCTCACTCGAACATCCCACTCCTAATGGCTGTTTTATTTTAAACAATGCGTCTCGGTCCCTAGGCGTACTATTATCAGTGAGTGGAGTCTTCAAGGGGAACGCTCGACGTGACGGCGCGTGGGAGGCCAACTCCAGCTCCACTCATCTGTCACCTCATAAGGGTTTCCATGGGAACCAAAGAGCGCGTAGCAAAGTAATGAGGCAGCCCATAATTGTTCACCGTGACCTTGCTGATCCCATCAAGGTTGTATCCCTTGCCTCGGCACTACGTGTTTGCGCAAATGTTAATGCAAAACCATCTGAGACGGATAAGATGCAGCCCCATGTTTAGGCCGTTTGAGTCAGGCTGGACTTAGTCGGTTTTACGTTCTAGCCGATATATAGAGTATCATCCAGGGGATGAATCATCACGCTCATGTCCGCCATAACCCGATTAACACGGGGGCTCGGACGACGCAATTTGCAATTACGCCAACAGCCTCTTAGACACTGCCCTTCCCTGTGTGTCATTTATCCATATTGGCTCTTCTGATTGGCTTGTTTGCTTCAGACGATCATCTCCTTCCCTCAAATCTGTGTTCAGATGCTTGTCAGATGACAGGTGGCTGAAATGCACTGTGGGATCAAACATTAGTCACTTGCTAAACTGTCGTCAGCTTTTTCCGGATAGAATTTGGAAAGACGATTTGAGGTGAAACAGGACGCTGTGGTGTTTTCTGTCAGAATTACACTGATTTCCTGCAGGTTGCGTGTGACACTTTAGCAACTAGTAGGAAGCCATCGTTTTAGATAAGGTTCAAGTGTTTGCAAAAAGCTTTTTGCACACTAAAAGAAGGTTCAGCATCATCATTTTTTTCTTCCTTTTGGCCAAGAGCGGCTGTTCATCAATAATGCGTGAAACTCCAGCGCTAACCTAATTAGGGCGCATTTAAAATGATTGCAGTGTATTTGCCAAGACTTCGTATTTGTTTATCCAGAATAATTGGTTCTAATGGTGATGTTTCCACAGTTGTTGATGCAACTGGAAGTTTTTGAAATGTAAATGAAATGAGTCTTATGAGCATTATGCAGCGAATGAGCATTTTCTCTGCATCTAACTAATATCTTCAAAGAGTCCAAATGTACCTGTTGTTTAGACGTTTTATATAATAAGACACCTTAAAAATGAGCAGAAATAGTTCTCCAGCTACTTAAAATTCTATTACTCTGAGTGAATTGAACTTGTGAAACTTGTAACCCAATTTTGATTTAGATTGAACGTTATACATTTCCATATTCATATGCTTTAGGAATTTACAAGTCCAACAGTTAAAAGAAAATTCACAAACCTCTTTAATACCACTTGTTTTTCTTGATGCTGAGAAAAAGACCTTAGTGAACTCATGCGTCTCTAGAGTTTCCGAACAGATCTCGTTTGCAGTCAAAAGTCAGAGATTTCAGTATGAACTCAAACATTTCTCATTAAAGTCTCCCAAGAGGAAATAATCAAAGCTATCTACATTCATTTTATAGCTTATACTGTACAATACTGTTCAAAAGAAACATTTCTTATTATCAGAGAGTTGTCCTGCTTACTATTTTAGTGGAAACTGTTATACTATTCACATAAAATAGCTTGAATGTAACTCTAAACCCTTGCCTCATTTCAGTATACACTTGAAAAAAGTGTATATATATATGTAGCATAGGGTTCTTTACTCAACTGCAAAGGACCTTTTATGCAAAAAAAATATGATAATGACAAGAAAGAACCCTTTTGGCACAAGGTTCTTTATAGGCTATTATTCATTCATATATTACATTATTCTGCAACATTTTGTAGTAATTCAATTATTGTATTAAACTGTTGTAGTAACTTAATATCACATTTTAATCATGCTGATTTAGAGGATAATAACTGAAATGGCACTCTTCAGTGTGATATTGATTAATTACATTTTTTAACCCCCATATCTTGAATTTTGTGATCATTTACATGCATTGCATTTTCAGGGTTCCAAATACGTCAGCGTTTTAGAACCTTTTAAGGTTCTAGATAGAACATTTCTTCTAAGAGTGTTGCAGTTCTATAAATAAGCCCCGCCTCCACTCACTCACGGCAGCTCAGAGATCCACTCGTTGAGCAATCAGACAATGATTGGTTACAAGGTAGTTTGTGACGTCAGAAACACCAGCGATTTCAAACCGTGTTTCTTGAGACTCGCTGCAGTTTTAAAGAGAAAATAATGTTGACTTATGAATTTGCACATGGTTTGTCTTAAAGCATATTAAAAACACCACATAGACATCAACAACATTAAACGCAGGATTTTCACCACTCTGACTCAACCTTTGAGCAATAAAACTTCCCTCTGGGTAAAATTGTCCTCCATTTTAAAAGGAAAGTCTGACAATGTCACTCTGCGTCCTTCACTCACAAAAGCATAAAGAACAATGTTTTCTGAATGTCTATTTTTCTTCAAACGCTAGATTACGAGTAAGAGTGTGATAAAGCCTCATAGGTTAAAACTACAACAGAGATCTTCACAGAATGCTTAGAATGAATGTCAGAATTTGAAGGATAACTTTGTACTTAAAGGAAATGACAAAAAAGTGTTTGTGTCAGAGTGACACAAATCAACAATCAACAATCCTCACAAATGGATATCAATAATCCTCACAGACTGGTATTGGTTTAAATTGAACCTGAGATGTTCACATTTTCTCAAGAAAATATGAGTCTACAAACCTAGTTTGATTATGTTAAAATTAGCAAGACACAAATTGAGACACAGAGACCATGCAGCGAAGATTCTATTTACATTGCTGGAAGAATGTTTGTTCATAATTTTGAGAGAACCTTGCCAGATTGTTAGCTAAATTCTGAGAATGTTCCCTGTTAGAAAAAAACAGTAAAAGTGACGCTTGGTTTGGCAAAAACCACTGGCTATATTAATGGTTGAAGGTATACAGTTAGCATGTGAATGGTTCAAACCTTTTACTAATGGAGACAGAAAATCATTGGTGAGTGATGAAGCAAAAGACCAATATAAAGGAGAAAAATGCTAATATGATGTTTCCCTGCTAGAATATCCAGGTAGCTTGCACCAGTTACAGGAGACCGGACTTTATAGCAGAGTTAGCCAATGCATTCTCATCCCAAGGCATCATATACTGACGCTTTTGCCAATGCGTAGACCATAGCTGTCAACAGTGAACATTGAAAATAAGTGAGATTTCTTGGAATCCATCTCAAAAATAAGGGATTTTTTTTTTCTTTTACACGATTTATGCCCTCAACCTTTAAAAAATATAACCATATAAGCACTAACCATTAACGGGGTCTATTTTAACGATCCTAGTTTACCGACGAAAAGCCTGCTTTGCACGAGTGCAAAATAGGAATGATAAATGCATCAGTGAATAAACTCATTTGCGGCCGGGTGCAAGATGGAGCCCTAAAAGTCTAAAAAGTTTATAACTTTTATAAATTTAGTGAAAATTTTTATAAATTTACTTCTTAAAAGGCAAGTTAGTGGTGCTTCGGAGGCTGAGTGCAGGAGATGATTGGGAGAGGTCTGTGCACCTTTACCTATCAGAGCACGCGCTGACACGGAGTATAGCCTTTATACTCGCCGACGTCCGCATGAGCACGGCAAAAATCACGCCTTGTGTGCACAAGACCGGCAAGACATCATTTCGCATGGCTGTGTACAGCTTTTTTTGTGACAGCGCTTGCGGCTACCGCATCCGGAGGATGAACGACTTCAAGCCGAATGCTGGCCAAACTTCTACGTCTCACGCAGTAAGAGCGTAAAAATATGGGATATTTACGGGGAAAATACTAAAACGGAAAAGAGCTAAAATATGTGAGAAACCCGGAAAAACGGGAAGGTTCGACAGCTATGGTGTAGACATCCAATGCACATGGCACCCTTTAGCGGTCAATATGCTTCGGTTATGGGTAGGTTTAGGTCTGGGGTAGGGTTAGTGTTAGACCACTAGGAGGCACCTCTGGCCCATATATATCTGCGTCTCATATTGACGCTAAAGGGTGCCATGTGCGTTGGAAGTATACGCATTGTCAAAAGCCTCAGTATATGATGAGAACGGGCTGAGTTAGCATGATATGTATAGCAGTGTAAGGCTTTTTGTAACCTGAACCGTATAGCATGCATGAACATTTCAAACCAGATGTTCTACTCAGAGAAGTGTTTAGTGCTTTCTCTCCGTCACAAAAATTGACAAAGAGGTCAATAAATCTGCTTGGTTGTCTCTGAATTGTTGTGTTTAGCCACTTCACATGGTGCAAATCAGTACTTTGTGTGACTTTGGGAGATATTGACAATTCGTGTAGTATATGCCTGTGTCATATCTATCAGTCTTGAAGCACTCTTGGGAGCCGTACACCCAGGGCTCATGAGGCCAGAGTCTATTTTCAGGTCTCGTTTACATCTTGGTCCTGCAGCGGCTGAGATTTGTACCAATTAAGGTGATAAAGACAACAGGCTGCCATATTTCTCTCCGCACCAAGGCTGGAAAATGGGGCGGAAAGATCGGGCGAGTGAGAATCCTTGAGAGACCGGCATGATGAATACTCTTCTACATCCACAGGGCAGTGCTGGGTAGCAAAATGGCATGCTGACCTTTCTCGCAAGATCGTTTTGCTGGTAAGATTCATTTACTAAAATCCCAGTTTACGCATTAATGCTGCATGGGGGCACATTTTCTCTTCTTATTGCCTGCTCTTTGAGTGGACTCAGCTGGTGAGCTTCTTCATCCACTCAGTTAGGGCTTAATTCGACGTGTTATCAGAGCTCCAGTAACCGGTTTGTGGCCAGAGATATGAAGCGGACCCATGCTGTGATGGATGCGTTTTTGTGAATTTAAAGAGCTCGCAGTGCTGCCAATGGCTTGAAATCGCTCTTTCACGCTGCTGTCCCTGACCTGGCTTATATTTCCATTAGAAGCCTCTTGACAAAAGGCACTGCAAATGAAATAAAGCCCAATCCACTGATCTGATACTGATGAAAGGTGAATGAGTCATTGTCAGATCAGGCCTCGGTTGAAAGTTCACCAAGAACTGAGTGGCACGATGCAGAGAATTCAATGAAGTAATGAATGATGAATATTTACTGAATGTTTAGAAATACTGTGTGATGCATGAAGCACATTCAGCTTCACATACAAGATAACATCCATTTACAGGGCATTATATGTATAACCATTGGATTTTCAATGGCTTCAGTTAATCAAAACAGCAGCAAAATCATCTCAACCAACTTACATCATATAAGAGAATGCAAGGAAGCATTTGAACGCATTGACCTTTGACCTTTACTGCTAATAAATTTGATCATTTTCTGCTTTTGAACACTTGATCATTTCAATTATATATATATATATATATATATATATATATATATATATATATATATATATATATATATATATATATTATTAGGGCTGTGCAAAAGTTAATTGTGATTAATCTCATCCAAAATAATAGTTTGTGCTTACATAATATCTTTGTTTGTGCTGTATATAATTATTTTGTATAAATAAATACCTATGCATGCATGTATATATTTAAGAATTATTTGCGCTTAAATTCTGTGTATATATATATATATATATATATATACATATATACAGTATATTATATAAATATAAATATTTTATATATGAATAACACATTTTTAAATACATGCATGTGTGTGTATTTATAAATACAAAATAACTGTATACAGCACACACAAATATATTATATAAACACAGACTTTTATTTTGATGCAATTAATTGCAATTAGTTTTACAGCCCTAATATATATATATATATATATATATATATATATGATATATATATATATATATATATATATATATATATATATGTCACTATATATATATGTCTCATTCTTCTATATACATGCTTTATATGTTTACTTCAAATATCTTCAAGAAAAAAAATCATTCATATTTTACCTTTACTAGTAGATTTAATGGATATATAGGTCTGATTCTTTCTATATACGTGCTTTATATGTTTACTTCAAATATCTCTTAGAGAAAAAAAAATTATATTTCCTTATATTTTACCCTTTAATAGGTAATACACAGATGTAATGTCTGTTTCATTCAGCCAGCTACGAGTTTTGTATATTCAGATTTTATGTTCAGAAGTTGATGAAAAATAGAGCTTATTACAGATGAAATTTGTTTGTCAAAGATTGAAGACTTATGTAATGAAACACCCAGGTTGCGTACATTTGATCTAAAAGCAGATAGTCTGCCTAGTGCCTATATCTGAAGGAGGAGGCAGTCTGAGATTTTACAGTGGGCCCAAAAACCATCACCTCGGGTTTTGTTTTCATTTAAAGATAAAAAAAGTATGATTTAACTTCCAACTTAAGGCAAGTTTTAAGTCAACTTACTAATGGTGAAAGGGCAGAGGGATCTTTCCCCTTGATTGGTACTGTAAATACATTTTGGGTATTGTCCGCGTAACAGTAAAAAGATACCCCGTGTCTTCATAGAATGGTGCTCAATGGTAACATGTACAGAGAAAAGAGAGAAGGTGCCAAGATAGGTCCTTGAGGAAGACTGCAGGTCAAATGCACAACAGAAGAGGAAAAATAGCCTTGACTAGGAAATTCTGATCAGAAAGACAGGACTGGAACCACTGGAGGACAAAACCTTTCATTCCCACATAATACTCTAGTCTGGATATCAGGGTATAGTCAACCATGTCAAAAGCTGCTGATAGATCTAAGAATCCAAGAACCACAGAGTCGCCAGTGTCCATGGATAGATTAATGTCATTTAAGACTCTTAAGAGGGCAGATTCCGTGCTCGGAAATTTCTCAGAAATATCATTGCACTTTAGGAAAAACTGGACTTGGTTCGAAAAAATTTTTTTCCAACACCTTTGAAACAAATAGGATGAAAGGTGTTTAAAACAGCAGGATCTAGTTAAGGCTTCCTGGGTAATGGAGTGAAAGTGGCCTCCTTAACCTTCAAATGGTCTTTGTTTCCTGTTTACACTTTTCTGGGTCTATACGTCTATACAAAAATATACTTTTTTTAATTATACAACTAATATATCTTTTTTTGTTGTTGTTTACTCATCTACTTCATTTAATGCTGTGTATATTCATTAATTAATTGTCTGGTGTCGTTTAAAGCCCTTTGAAGCTGCACTGAAACTCTCATTTGGACCTTGAACCGTTTGGTTCCCAT